>OX401906.1:10092500-10612500 GCA_947859195.1 Drymonia ruficornis
AAATTGCTTTTTATTTAAGTTAGGTTAGTGTTCATGGTACACCCCAAAATAGGTTTTAATCGTAGACAGTAGGATTATTTTACTGGGTTTTAATACTAAGCCTCAAAGTGTTTGGAGATGATTAATGTTGATCTGCAGTAAAGATAATTGTGCCTATTGTTAATCCGCTATAAGCAATGGAGAAATCCACTCTGGAAATAATGACGATTGAAGTGTAACTTATAGTGAACAAAGCCAACCTACTGCATGCGGACTGCACGCCGAACGCAAGCTGACTGTACCGTGGGTTGGCAGTTTTGGTGCAATTATAACAATTGTGTAGATGTACAGTCCTTACCAATATACATGCTAGAAGACTCGGGGCGCACGTGGTCGTCGACGTAGGTGGTGCCGAGCGTAAGCAGCGGCGAGCCACCGCAGCCGAGCAGCAGTTGCGCCACGATGAACACCATCACTGGCATGAACGTGCTCGGCGAACTCTGAAATGGACCACGCTCGTAAAGGCACACCCATGATTCAATGTGAAATGCCTTGTTAAGGAACTTCACAAGGCAAAGTTATAAGTTTTTGCGTTACCATGGCAAACCAAGATTATTAATCAACCTCGGCTGCCGCGGTTAATTCCTGAAAATTATCCGCAATGGTTGAGTAAAAACAATCTTTATAAACTGTGCACTGGGCATATTTCAAAGAAAAAAATCGCAATCTTTCCCAACGAACTGCTGCGAAAAAACTGCACTTTATGCCAGAGAGACATCTGTATTTCTATAATACACACAGTACATTTTCATTAATTGTGTATTGAGTGCGGATAATTCGCACTCGCATTCGCATTCGCATTCGCTTGGAAACTTGTTTTAACGCGACGCTTTGCAGTCAAAGCACACAAATATCTGCACTGCGTTTTACATTGTTATGGTTTTATGTCTGTACAACCACGCCTGTCTGTACGCACGGGCTTCCAATTAAAGCTATAAAGATTGCCATCAAAGCCGGTATCAAATCAATAGACGTAGTATATGGGCAGATGCCCTAAATGCAACTGCAGAGGACAAAAATATTCAATCATTTAGATTCTTTAACCTTACCTTAATGCAATTGTCTGGTCTCAGGTTACTCGGTGGGAGTCCGGGTAGTCTTACATCCTGCTCCACCGTGCGAGTGCAGATGTTCTCGTCAGATTTATTGTTTGCCAAGGTTTCGCTGTTCACTTCCGCTATAAAATGCGGAACGACGAACACCAACGACCCGATGCCCATAATCACGGCACCTAAAAATAACATTCGACCTAAACATTTCCGTCTACATCATCCGCAAGAATAATCACATTGATAGAATGAGAAAACATTTATTGGCACACTCGGGTCACTTACCTCGTGAGTAAATTGACCCCACTTACAATCACAGAGGTCACGAGGTTATTGAATTTTTATTCTCACAAAATTTGCTCTGAGCCATATAAAATTAGGGGTTTTTCAACATAGAATAACGTACATATTTAATTTAAAATAGATAAAATTTGCGACGTGCGGTAGGTACTTACCGACTGCGATCCAAACTGGAATGTGTCTCCTGCTCCCAAGATACGACACGAAGATCACGGTAATGACATTACCGATCTCGTAGCTGCTCGCTATTAGACCAGACAGACTGGAAGGGATTTCGAAGCGTTTCTCAATCGTCGTGATCACAGAGTTTATGTACCCGGAGCTCAACGCTTGCTGGAGCGTCACCAGGAACGAAAGGAAAAATACAAACACCTGAAAATACACAAGCCGTTAGTTGAGTACAACGCGGCGAACACATATTCCGCACGCAGGTAGAGGTAATGTTCCTTACTTTAATACTAGAAAATTGCTGTATGAATAACGGCCTCCACGACAAGATACCGCAATCTCTTGTGTCATGAGGAATGTCTAATATTTCTGGGTATATTTGTCGAGGTTTTTCTCTTTCCTTCTCTCGTTCGCGATCTCTGTGGAAAGACGTTAATGTTAGTTCGTATAAATAAATGAAACACTAATAAATGAAAGAGAAAATTTAACAAAAATATTGCAAATACCTGTCGCATATACCGGCCGAGGGGTTTCGGCTGTGGCACTTGATGGACTCCCGCGGCGGATGGGAGAGGTGCGGCGGCGTGCTGGGCCCCGCAGCGTCGTCGCCCGCGCCCTCCGCGCACCCGGACTCGGCGTACAAGCCAGTCATCGCGTACATTGACTCTTGCCTCCTGATGACCAACACAACATCATCACTACACATTACAACACTTCAGCGTTAGTCATCTTTATGGAACTATTCAAAGAAACTTGGATTAAGAGGATGTTGTTAAGGTGAAAACTGCCAATGGTGTGCTTTACCCGTCCCGCAAGTATTATAAAACACAATCAATGGCTCAACAGAGTTCGATGAAATGTACGCTGAAATAAAGTTTTTTATGCAAAAGCTGGGTCAATTGGTGAACCCAATACCACTGATTTTAATACCAGATCCATTACCTGTAAGGCAACCCGGATTATAAATAAACCTGTGCTATTTACTTATCCGGGTTAAGCCTTATTTCCTGTTCCGGGTTCACTTTAAGGATTGTTAGCTAGTTTATTGACCTCGTATTTTCTCTGACGTTTATTAAGTAGTAATCAAGCTAGTAGAAACTGTAAAGAAAAGTATGAGAAAATCTGCAACAGTAGGCATTGTTTGTCTTTAAACACACTAACAATTGCATCGATGAGAGGATACTTTAGGTACGATTGCAACTATCGATATCTTCCGAGAATATTTTGACTTTACACGACGTATTATTATGATACAATACCTTTCTAACAAATAATGTTGCTGTTCTGATTTATCCACCATTCTGAAGCCTCCGTTCACGAGTGTTTCAAAGCTCACAAAACAACTTCCTAGGGGCGTTTGGGACAAGGCACTGGCGTATGTAGTACATTAAGCAAGCAGTTTTTTTCTTTATTTTATATCCTACATTCACTTTAAATTCACTTATTTCACATAGAAAGGGAGCACGCGCGCTCCATCAAACATTTGCCCAAATATGACTCAACTTAGAGCTTTGTCTACGGTGGGCGATATCAGAATAACGCACGATTAGCTACAAATATGGGCTAGGTGTTGCAAACCTCGTGTTATCTGCGATACGACGAAGTCTTATCGCCTTTAGGGACCATCGAATATTGTTTGTTTCATACATATGTTGAAGCGGTCATGAGGTAATGTTGTGATACAAATTTTAGTGCTGATAAAGGCAATCCAGCCAGTAGGCGTTGGCGTTGTTAAGTACGAAAAGTAATACCCGCCAAAGGCTGGGGAATGCCCTAATTACGCGTTGGATAAACACAAAGAGGATCAGTTGAAATTAATTTATCGGACCCTGCTCGGAGCCGGGGAAGCTTGGGCTCAAAAATAACCAGCGTTAGTAGAACCTGCGATGTTGTGTGGATATAATGTAGTCGGTACGTATTGTACGTATAACGCAGTCAAACGTGGGACTGTGTGCAGATTGTTGTAAATTGGCTTACAAGGCACAGGCATCAATTGTATTCAAAGAATATACACCAGACCAGATCACGTGAGATAAAAGATAATGTGAATATAATAATATTTTATCTTTAATTTCCGATGATTACTTACATTATTTGTTATACGAATGACTCACGAGCCGAACAGTATTGATAATGATTAGTCTCAATGTAATGATAATTGATTAGCTTGCTTGGGCAATTGTCGACGTCGATGATTGAGGGTCTGATATAACTGATAAATAAATAAATGTTCCGAGTATCGATGGATAAACGCTGTCTAGATTACATACAGTCAGCGCACAAATGCGATTCGACACAGTCAGAATCAACGCTACGTAATTATGCTTCGCTGAAAATTTTACGAACAAGAATAGAATGTGTTTTTTTGTGGCCAAAAATACTATTGTTGGCATCCAATTTGTACCTACATGAGAACAAAACTGTTGCGGCGGCGCGCCGGCGGTTCTTGTAAACTAAGATATAAATTTTAGCAATGCTCGAGGAATATTAGCGGTGCTTTGGCTTTCGTTAAAAATATAATGAAATGAGTATTGATTGCGTACCTGTGTCCTTTTCTGTGCTGTGGGGCGGCGTTGGTGCCGCCCGCATTCGGCTGCCGTTCGCCTTCCGTCATCTTGGTGGAGCACTCCTGACCTCACCGCGTGCCCATACCAGTTGTCACCACGCACCTCCACCTGCGACAAAATCGTAAATACATTACCAATTATTCTGCAATAGAGAAGAGACGTTACGGAAAAGCGTCTACAGGAACGCCGACAAGGTGTACTGGGAACTATAATTAGATTTGTAATAACACGCCTACGATTTGCGAGTGTACATGAGGAATGCACCGCTATGTACAGCTTCAACAAATTGTCGAGCTTATGTCATTAGCACCTCAGGCCAAAACAGTTGGACATCCATCTGTCTTATTACCATTGCAATTTCATTGGAAAATTTTCAGTTTGATTACGTATAACTGTTTCAATCATAGACAGTAGGATTTTTTTTGGTTTCAATACATTTTATACTTTCATAAGCATAACACAAATTACGATTTATCATGAGATGAGTGGAAGCTAACACATTCTTACAAAATGTGTTCGCTCCACTCGTTCGTATACCTTTGAATATCAAGTGTTACCTGAATAAAAAACCTTTAAAGTAGCGTTTTTATTGATTTTCCGCGATGGATTCACTAATGTAATTAATACAAGCCTAAAAACGCTACATCAAGCTGACACAACAAGGTCACGTCGACGCCTCAATATCGAAGGCTGACTGCTTTTCGCTAATGGCAATTTGGCTGCGGGTGCCACATAGAGACGCCAAGTGCTTATAAAATATGAACCTAAGATATGTTTCCAAAAACACACCGAAAAATAAAGAGGATTCTTTAATTCGAACGAAATATTTGTATTCAACCAATCTGAAGTGGATATAAAATACGAAATTAAAATTAATTTGCGCATAGTGATGGTCAAAGAAAAACTATGTTAGCATTTAACAATGATCTGGAGGGGATCACGAAAGTCAGGATGTCCCAAAAAGTGCGTAGTCTAGACCTAGAAACATATTGTGCTACACCGACATTGTTCATGTATTTATATTGCCAACATATTTTTACAGATTGATGTTTTTGTCCCTATTTTTTGTCAGCACAAATAAAGACAACATCACAAACCCGTGTAAATGTTTCCTCAGTGAGGAGAGCCGTATAATACGTAAATCATTGTTTTCTGTCTATATTGGTGGTCAATTATGTGTGAATCATGCTATAACAATGCATGTAAACAAAGAGTTAGCATCTTTTAACTTACGTAGGTAGGATAGTTTGAACAAAGAAGTCTTGGAGATTTTGTTGGCGTTTGTAGAAATAGTTATTATAAATGCGTACTACAGGCCTTGTAGCTAGGGACTTTATTATTAATTGTGCACATCTCTGTAAACTAGAGCTTAAGAGCACTGATTGTAACAGAAAAAAGGCTATGAGGCATTTTCTCGGAACAGCCTGTGGGTCTCTTCAATATCTTCATCAATCAACTATGTTTATAATTTGTTATGACGAAATCTATAACACTGTATTCTGTTATTAGAAAGTTTAGTACTTCAAGCAATGCGGGCGAGTTGTCTGGTTTATTATTGGTAGGTCGATTTCGTTTCAGTTCACCCCCAGCGTTGTTTGTGTGCGCGCCCACGACACGTGTTTGCGCGAATGATAACTGTCTTCCCGATATTTGGTTTTATTTAGAAATAGCGACAAGTAGTGAGTAATACTGAGCTGATGATCCTTGCTTCATATGTGATGTTTAACGAAAGCAAGGCATCATTTGTCAACCTACATTTAACTCTGTAATGCAGAGTTCATGTGACCGAATAATTTATGCCGCCCTAGGGTTACCTAAACAAACAAAATAGTTTTTAGGAGTGGTGGACCGCATAACAAAAACACCTTCCAGGGACTTACAAAAAAGTTTAATCTATTTTTTTTATAATGCAGTACGTTAATACGAATGTATATTCTTGACAGAAGGACGGATGCTGCTGTGAAATAATTTTATTTATAAAACTTGCCAAGTAGAAGAAAGTGGGGATAGATCCTAGTCCTCGTATTTAGTCTCTAGATAAATGTGACTATGTACCAAACCACAATCGTGAGAGAAGAATATGCTGCAAGTTCCCAGCCAATTTACACAACGACACCACAAATGGATTCCTATCATCTACAATGTCTATTCTGCATTGTAAATTGCTTGAAGCCATTGACTTGTTACCTTTTGGAAGCATTGCAGCCCTGTACTGCTACGGCGCGGTACCCTATATACGAGTCGGTTGGCTAATGGAAGTCGTTCACAATTCAGAGAATATGTATTTCAATTCATTGATTGCGGTCAACCGGCCCGGTCCCAACATACCCTGGATTGTGCATAACGGGAAATATACGCGGTCATTACTTCGTGCAGTTAGCAAAAATGCCGTGTCTAAACTTATTGGTATTCTCCGTAAAATGTCGGTGTTTCTTCAGTGAAAACGTTAAGGTCATCCTGCAATTTTAACGGAATATAATACGGAATGGAAAGTCACAATAGGACGGTTTTGGATCCACTTCGTCGCCTTATAAGGATGAATATAAAAGGGCTGCCATTAGAAAATTCTCTTCGGACCTAACCTAACCTGTATGACTGGTAACACCAATATGGATAGCTGGTGTTGGCGTACTTTTATTTTCAAAATATCGTACCTATTTACTCTCGCGCGAAAAATCTGAATATTTACTAGAGCTTACTTTCTGGCAAATATTTGCCTAATGACCTATACAATAATACTAATTTTGGCAACAGCATTTAGTTCGATTTGATTTCGTTTAATTGAAACTGCAACAGTTCGGCAGGCAGCATGTTCGGATATTGCTGATTCCGGTCAACAGGGCCGGTTGATTAAATCGGTTTATGGCGTGCCACCAAAGCTAGTTTTGTAAAACGTTGGTAAAAATGGCGACTGTTTGTGCCAAAATTCTAACGCCTATTTTAGACCGGTCTAAATTAGCATACCTGTCTAATGGTTAATTAGGTGCTGGTATTGTTAAATATATTCATCCAGCGAAAGACAAAAAAATAAAACGAAGACAAATTCAGAGATGTTAGTGGCCTTTATGTATCATTCATTAATATGTGAAGGACATATTGATATCCTTTCACGGACTTAAAAGGTTGAGTATAGGTGGGGCAGTTGAAACTTTGAATAATAAGTTGTTGAACAATGCAAAGTTGGCAATAATCACGTTAATTAGAATGGCATCATTGAGTAATCATTGGCATGTATCGAATTCGCGTAAATAACGGCAGTGAGAGCAGCGGCGTGGTTCCCACGGTTAGTGTTACGACAGCACATAACTGTCCAAGCGGCAACAGCGCAATAGCGGTAGGTTCGCAACAATATCAGGACAAATCATTTTTGTTTACCACGCAATTAAGTATCAAGTTGTAAACAACGATCTTATCGTGGCATATATAGTATAATCGTAGTTCAATAAATCATTCATAATCATCTAATAATCGTAGTTCAATAAATCATTCGATTAACTCTGATTGATAGTTAAATCCCATATGTGAGCATTAAGGGAAAAACTGCATTTCGTGCACGCGATTTGCTTTCACAAACAATTACTTAATAAATTAATTACTATTTAGAATAGATGATTTTATTTTATGAAGCGGTTAACGTTCGTACCATGTAGACCCAACATGTTAACTGTACACTTCACATAAAATGGGAGCATTTGCACCGGTAAACCCCTTTGCAATATTAATAACACATGCTTTACGACGCCTTTCACCTTATGGCATGACATGAATACTTAGAATGACGATACCATGACAATGTCGTGGTAACTAGTGACAGCCTCACAGGTTGCTTGGGCCGAGTCGAGTCTCATGTGTAACGGAAATAAGCGGAATTTTCCGCAGATCCGTTCGAAATAACAGTGGCAATCATATCTTTATTGCTTACTACATTGAAGCAATCGATTTATTAGACTTGGATAGAGATATTTATTTTAACTACTTATAAGCACAGAGTATAAGTGTCGTGCATCCCGGATGATTTTATGAATTACACTATTGAAAGTTTTATGAATAACTAGGCAATAGATCTTGGCATCAATGCAGAATACAATGAAGGTCGGGGTTGTTCAAGATCGCTGTGCAGTGATGACACGGATGCATGCAGCATGGTGAATCGACAAAACATCCTGTCTCATAACGTGAGCGAATACCTGCATTGTTATGTAACAATTTCGCAGAGTAGGACGGATGCCAAAATTTCACTCGACGCCAACTGCTACCGTGTAGGGAACGGGATCACTACGGGACCGACACCGTACATTAACTATTTTTTGTACTAACATGGCTAACACTCTGACCACATGTGCTTGCACGATACACATCCAAATTAATGTTACATAACTGCATATTTTTCCGCTTTCGACGCAGGAAACGGATTTCGTAAAATTTACCTAATTATATACCGCAAATTATCTTTATGTAACGAGTGGCACTATAAGTTAGTACCTACTAAGTATTGGCTATAAATTAGATACCTCCTACTTATGTTAGATCAACTGTGATACCGGTATTTAAAGTTAATCTAAATAAATTAAGTATGCATAGTCTTGAAACTAGTATGATAATAAAAATTAATATCCAAACCAAAATAATACGTCCTACATTCAGTATCAAGGTGAAGGCTGGTCTTCGCAGGCAAGTGTGGCGGTCGCCATGCAATGTTCACAATGACACATTCAACGTAACTGACTCACTAGCCACCACTTTTATACAATGTCTATGTTTAAGCGTTTTTAAATATGAATGCCACCGAAGTGTATAATTTTTAAATTTCGCAGTCTTAAACAAAGCGGAGAAAGTAAGTTAGACCATGCTTATGTAAATTCAACAGTTGGTGGAACATGGATCTAATCTCTGAATGAAAAAGTTTCTTGAGGCATACAAAATTCTCTCTGCAAATCTACTATACTACTATAAACGGATTGCAGGGATGGTTTGCTCTGCTCCAGATTTTCTAATTTCGGATACAGCTAAGATAGTGGAATCGGCTGTGTGTTTTCAAAACACAGGAAAAATAATTGTGTTTGGATCAATACTGATTTTCAGCTTTAATCTATCGCTACGATCTTTTAAATAACAGTATCTAAAATCCCAATATATTAGCAGTGTAAACAAACAGATCTATCTTCGGGGATTTTCATGAGCGCGGGGGGTGGTTCATGTGAAAGTCTAAAAGTGGGTGTGCGCCCAAGGTTAATGGGCCCGTAGTTTGTGGCTGTCATGCTCATAGGTTACGGTCGATAATACGGCATTTTACCCAAGTAAATAGAATCTTGTTCTTTATTCGCTAGACATTTTGCTCTTGTTTGCACTAGCTACGATAATGTTGGTAGGTATTGAATAGTATAGACAGAGGTTATGCATATATACATCAAAGTAGTTAGAAACTGAATTTAATGTAACCTTTTATAAATTACAATATTATTAAATAGTCATCAAGGTAAGTAGTAGGCGGGCACTCGTATAAATGTACCGCGTCCGTGTGGAATTAAATATAGAGCACATTATGATTATTGTTTGTCAACGTCGAAACAGCCGAAACATACATTAAATATTCAATTTTGATCATAATTAAGATAAGCCGATACGCTATAGTGATCCGCATCGCACAAAATTCACGTTTCGTATGATCTATTGTACGCTCACAAAAAATGGGAGCTAAATTTATGAACATCTATTTCAAGAATAACGTAACTACATACTTGAGAATGTTGTATAATTTGTGCGAATGTAGTACTTTTACGAGTTGATTATAATGACAGGATTAAACGAACTTACCTTAAGTGAAGTTCAATCCTTATTATATGAAGTAATTCATCCGATATAACTATGTAGTTTCGGCTTTATGCACTACGCGACCCTTTAGAGAAAAAAGAGAAAAAATTAAGACAGCTCCTGTCAACCCTTTTACCAACTGTCATTATTTTAGAGCAACAACATTAATAATATGGGTGAATAAGGCATAATACGTATGGCTTATCGAGGCGGGTGGGATGTTCTTATATCGGATGAATTACTTCATATAATAAGGATTGAACTTCACTTAAGGTAAGTTCGTTTAATCCTGTCATTATATTCGTAATTCATCCGATATAACTATGTAGATGTTCAGAGAAGAACCCTAGTGAATCAACTTAAATCCGACAAAGGAACCCTAAACATAGCAACTGCTGCTGTCAATCATATTTTCCAAAACATAACGAAAGATACATTGTACCCCATTTATAACCCTAATTTATAAGAATAAAAACTATACGTATACTATATCCTAAAAATCTCATATTACACAAGTACCTAGTAGTTTGTACTAATTAAACCTGCTCTGGCAAGAAAAACTTAATTAGAATAATTACGTTATCGTTTCAAAGTATTCTGCAAATAACCTAGACGTCTTGTTCCCCTAGAACGCACATGAGGTACCAGCGTGATAGGTTGAATGTAGAGAGGAGCTAAATATCAATGCAAATTTTAGGCATTACTTGTCAACTTGCGAAGAACTAACTGACGAAAAGGTGACGAAACTATCACCATCAGCTTTCGTGGTCACCCTACGTTGGTTATCAAATTCCCGGTCTTGTCCCGAAAAATTCATAGTCACCCTACTTGGTGACGGACACTGATAAGCTAATATACCTATATACTTATTGACCGACATGTGACTGCAGTGGTCTCTTAAAAGTTACACACAGGAAGTCTAAAGAGCAATTATTACCTAATCTTAATTACCTATTTAGTTCTCTCAATACACACCAAAAAAGTTTTCACAAGACAAACGATTAATGTAAAAATCCTAATAATAATACTGGCTGGGATCTATAACGTGCTGATGTCTAAAAAATATAAGTAAAAACTATTTCAACATTAGATGGTGTAAGTTTAATGTTAATCTTAATAAATTATTGGTCTGAACCTATGACCAGTAGCTAACACTAGAAGAGTTACTGTCTTCTTGGTAAGAATTTCTTAATCATAATCACTTAAGGGATACCAACGTTTAAGATATATATATAAAAATACTATAGCAGGGCCCCAAACACTACCTCTAATATACTTCAGTGTCTTAAGATGAATCTTGTTAACTCTTTTAGACCATATTCTACTCTATCATCTGTACCTAAATGACTTCCCACAATAAAGGAAAAAGCTAAGCGATTTAATGTCTAATATAAAACACGCTTATGAAAGATAGAAGTCAAAAAGGCTTATTCTTAGAGATAGGGGCACCAGTACCACATCTATTAACATTCTTAGTTCTTGCAAAATGTCCACCACTGCAGAAAGAAGCCATTAAGTATCTTGTGTTAAGTGTCTTGTGATGATGAAGCAAACAAAATTTATATTGTGTAATCCGAAATCAATTTTGGCTTTAGTAGGTACCACCCGGATAATACACACGCTCCCAGGGTTAATCTTGCCCTCAGTAGTATATGTGGATCTCTGAAAAGTCAAAAAATTATCTGAAGGTTCAAACAATATTGTGATATCACCATAGGCTTCAGTACTATAATTAGGCAGGCCAAAAAAGGCAAACCACCATACCGGAGGTTTTCACTGAGTTGTTCAGTCAGTCAGTCTTTTGAAGCACTCTGAACAGTAGGTAAGCAGAATTATGAGGGGTACAAAAAAGAAACTCGGACCATCCGACTGTAAATGCGTCAATATTCCCAGCTTCAGAGCATCACATTGCCCATTCAAACGCGAAGCACATAGGTAGATCTTTATCTGGGTTACCTTGCAATGACGCTATCTTAATTAAGCCACAGGAAAGTTCCCATTTCGAAAATTTATTCAAAACGCAAGATTCAAAATTTACATCCTTATTAGGTACCCCTAGATAATATAATAAGAAGCAAACACCCATAATCCCTGAGTATCATACCACTACCAGATGATCTCGCAAATTTAAGCCTTATGAAGAACATTTTAATTAAAAGAAAACTGCTAACCAAATAACTACCTAGTTCTGAATAATTATAAACTATTACTTCATTTGACCAAAAAACTCCTAACTCCCCTAGATGCATAGGAAAATATCTCTCATTTAAAAGAATACTGTTATGTTTCTCCCACAACTCCTTACTAACAATAGGTACTTCAACCAAAAATACAGATTTAAATAATCATTATAATGTCTTCATAATTAGGTAGCCTTCAATCCCTCAAGGGCCAAAAACTTCTCATTCTAAAATCCTTATGTACTTATACAAAACCATAAGCTTGTACAGATATACCGCCATTGAATAACCAAATAACTTAGCAAAGTTTTCTAATAATAAATAATAATTTTTCATATAATGTTTTAACTTCATTTCGAGCTCAATTTGGACTCATAGTAATTTACGTAATAATCGTAAATGGTGATGATGGCTAATAGTAGGACTATCTCTTCCTAGAGACTGATATACCGAGTCAAGAAACTTTCCTTGTTTGTTTTAAATATTAATTTAACCTTGAGGAATTAAGACAAATCTTCTCTCTATTAACAATAACGCCTAAGCACTCAAAAAACCTTACTACAAACTGAGTATCACTATTGCACTATACATAACAGACTCACAAACATTATTGTATCATCTAATACAATATGTATTACTGCACTGTGTTTACTGTATTACCAAATACAAATACAAAATACAAATTGCTTATTGCATAATTGTACAAAAGGTAAGCAGTTACCCCTGAATTACTAACTATAGTTAGCATGAGCAGATAATAAAATTATGCATTCTTAAAATTCTATTGTAAACATATACTCATTCTTGGATAGTAATTTACACAAGGTCTGAATACCATGAAATATGAAATCAGGTAATTTTAAAAACTTATCAGAACATATAAGATTCAGTATGAAGTGAACCAACAGGTATTATCACTCCTAGGCATTGTGAAAATACATGGCATAAATTGATCTGAAACTGGATTATAATTTGAAATTAGGCATGTGCATCAAGTCTTTAAAAATTAATGATATCTTTTTCTTAGTCTTGAAATGGTAGAAATCTAATGTAAAGCGGTAAGCTAATATTATCCAAAATAAAATCATAGGAACTTGTATTAATTGCTTTTCATAATTATAAACAGCACTTAGTCTCCCTGCAAATTGTACTACCTTTACGGGTACGTGGCTCAACCTCGTGTTGCCAACGGCGACACCATAGTTGAGGCTGCCTCAGAAGTAGCCGCACTGAAATGCACTGCGGGTAATATGCTCCCTGAACGGGGCGGGGCCTTTTATATATTGAGTTTGAAACTGTGGCCGGGGAGGCTGCCAGTCTTTTAACCCTCCTGGAAGCTAATGCTGAGCTATGATGTAGCTTCCTTCCTAATGGTGACATACAGTCTCATCCAAATTGGAAAATAACCAACTTGAGTGTTAATTATCCATAGGATATAGATATAAGTGCTTGTCCAACTTGATAAGGTTCTTCCTTACAGCTGTATAAGAGTGGTATAAACATTGTTGTTCAATATTTTAATAACTTACTTATTTATTTATAATAATGATAATATATCCTTATTATTTGATAGTTATTTGAGTATTATCCATCATAATCTTTCATAAGGACAGATTCAACAGCGAAAAATATTACCAATAACTAACCCCATTCCAACCTATATTTGATCTATGAGGCTATCTATAAGCCTACATTAAATTATTTATAAGTGCACATCCAAATGTAACCTTGGAGCCTCCAACATGATGGAGTTCTCCGGATCTTTATTACTTATAAAATATGTATTCACTTTCAACCTGCTATAATATAAACACTTTTTTAAAACACAGTAATATAGTGAAATGCAATGGCTCTTATTAATACACATCACTTGTTGAATTCAAGGCTTCCAACCACTCTCCGGTCAAGCATGATATTTATATTTTCTTCTGAAACTCAGAATGCCTAAGAAGGTAAGTGATAAGGTACAAGTTAAAGGGAACACTATGTGCAAAGGGCTTGTATGATAGTGGGTAGCACTGACTTCCTCATCGAGAACCTCCCACACTTTAAGAGTCCATGACATGACCCACTCTGTCTTCCAATAATAATTGTAAGAGTTAACATAGGGAAAACTCAGTCTATTTATTATCTATTTTATCTATACCCATACAATAGTATAAGTACTTGTAGTGATTATTCACGAGAAAATCAAGTTGTGACAAGAATATTTTCAGCCATGATGTCTTGCTACTTGTAAAATAAAGATAAAAACTTCCCACCGGAAAGCTGCAATATCCACGATAATTGCAGTAGCTAGGTGATTGTAAAATATAGGCACATAAAACATTCCCACGGAATGATGCATAGTCGTCACACGAAAATGCAGCAGGTAAATCACCAAATACATCCTTTTCAACGAAAAGGTACATAGATACTTGATCGCCATGCGATTTTCCCATTGCCATTAAGAATTCCATCCTACGGAGGAATTTAGTCGCCACGCGACACTACAGGTTAAGTTAAATAAGACTTTGTATCCTTTCCAGCGGAATCGATAGGTACATTAGGTAAAATCATATTACTCTATGAGTATCAACAAATAACTTAACTGAGAAAATTTGCAAACTGCAACAAATGTCAGATTCACAATTTTCCGAAATTGATTCAGTAGGTACCTTTCTAAAACGTTTAAATACGTTTTACTTCCTTTAGATTCGTCCTTGCTACTTCCTGACTTACGTTTCGTCATGATTATAATATAAATCACTATATAATCACTAAATTACCGATAAAAATGATCTAAACAAACATCGCGTGTTAACGCGCAAAAACCGAATGACAGTTGGTAAAAGGGTTGACAGGAGCTGTCTTAATTTTTTCTCTTTTTTCTCTAAAGGGTCGCGTAGTGCATAAAGCCGAAACTACATAGTTATATCGGATGAATTACGAATATAATTAATGATTAGCAGTATTAGAACAAATCATTAATGGATTAGAGATCCAATAGAATAAAGCGCCCGAAAACTGTACATATGCATGCGAGTTTCGGCCACGGGTTGCGACTGCCTTGCCTTGTAATGTCGTCAGTTAAAACTTGACAAGCAACATGACGAAAACTTTCGTCTTCACCACGTTTATAACAATCTTTGTTTGCGATCGCTCAATATGTCTAACTAAATACTACCTAGTATACTGGGATGTCATAAATTTAGGACAGTCTTTGACACAGAAAGATGAGAATATAGATCATTTTACGGAAAAGTACCTACTTCAGTCAACATCAGCGACACGAAAAGGCGACGTTCTGCTTTCAAACCTATTAAACTGGGCCGGAACCGTCGACCATGTATGACCAAATAAATTACTTTCATTATAGATATTATTGTTAGTCACGTATCGCGTTGTCTGTATCGGTTGGTCTAGCAGGGCTAGCAGCTAGCTAGCGGCAGGTCCGTGTTGGTGCGTGATCGGCCTCCAGCTGCGTCACCAAGGGAAAGGCTCCGAGGCCAGTGAGCCAGCGTAGGCGACGATCCGCGCTCTGGATTGGTTTTAAATGTCACACAATTTTTTAAAGTCGGGTTCGAAAATATGATGTAATTCGATATTATGTTACAGTACAGTAAATCCAGTGCGATATATTATATTCTTGTAGTCCTATTGTAAGTTTTTTATTCAATAGCAGAGCGCAGAATTGTAGTCTTGTAAATATTTTGTCCTTGCAGCACCACCTCTAGCGAACGGTCGTTGGTATCCAAAACATTGAATTTTACACAAAGCGGACAGAATGGTGGAGCGTATTATAAAGATACTGTTAGTTTACTAGAAATTTCGGACTTGGGGTCTGGTGTTGTTCGATTTCGATTGATATTGCAAGATGCAGTATTTGACCATCACTTTTATGAAAATATAAAATTCAGAATTTTCTGCTCATGTTGATGCGAGAAACGTGGCATTTTTAGTATCATTTTATTACCCGTGTTCGTCTATCATTTTGCTTACGTAATACCTTGTCTAGACTTTGAAATACATAGTGCTTAAAACACAATAAGGTTTCTCAGAAATATAATTACTTATTTGCTTTTACTTTGCGCTAAGTTATTTGTAATGAGATTGATCGGGTCGCTGCATTACCGTGACCTGGCACAAAATATGAATAACAAGTGAAGGTCGATAACTGCGGCAGCTGGAGGTTCAGTATATAAATTAATGTTATTTTAGTAACTAACTAATCTGCTGGTTTAATTCAATGACAGCAATTTGTGGCACAGTGAAAACATTCAATATCGACGAAGTACATATGTTTTTGTATGTTTTGATCTAAAATTGTATATAGATTTCATAATTATTCTATGACTTCTTATTTAATGTAGAGCTTGTGTACTTGCTCCATAATCACAAATAACTTTTACTTATCTCTGAAATAACAAGACCTTTTTGGGGGAAAATATAATAATGAAGCGCATTTACTCTCTATTTTATTCATTAGAGTACTATTGTTTAATAAACTATTGTAAATAACTTGTTATTATTAAGGAGAACAATGTGCTAGTTTGTTTTCTCGGCTTTCATAGTGAATACAAAAGTGATGACAATGGTCATAATGGAATGTATCCAGAGTCATTGGGAGTTGCTAATACCTAGGTAAGCCAGATTTTCTACCTCAACATACTACACTGTCAAATAATACGGGGATACTGTCTGTTCTTTGTACCTACTTTGTTCGTGAATAATGAGTCTGGAATGATGTTGTAAAACTACGATACATTTTCTAAAAGCTTAGTGCAACACAAAACCCACTAGAAAAGTGATCAAGTGTTCGACTAGGTGAAGAATATCTTGATACGATATGAAGAGGCTGGGTTCAGTGCAGTGGCAATGAACGATCGCCACTCGACCGGAGGACCGGTTTGGTACCCAACCAGACAAACATAATGTTGTATGATGACTCACGGCGGCGGCTCATGATGGCGGTCCACAACGTAGATGCATTTGCATTTTCTGGATTGAGATTCAACATTATTCCTAGACAAGATATTTTTGAGATACTGATGACTGTCTCTGCGCCTGAGGCGCGGATCAAAATAATAAAAAATGCTATAATAGCTATCAGTTTTCGATTCAACTTACCGGATATCAAATAAAGTTATACAATACAAAAATAGTAGGTATCATTTGCGTAACAATACTTGTTTAAAATTAATAAATATATTAAACAAAAGAAATAAAAGTCAAAGCGCACACTAGTTCCGAGCTAGTTATAACGACAAAAGCTATGATTACGAAACATTTTGTAGGCGTGTGGCGCTATCAAGCCTCCGAGTGGCCATGTTGTTTGCACACCTCTCCAGACGTTAATGCAACCTCGACGTCTGATGGAAAACAGTACCCTCGACACGGGGTGAAAGGAAACACTCTGTATTGTGTGCGTTTTCTTATGAAAAGGTAATACTATGCGAAAACCCTAAAATTAATTGACTTAAATTAATCACGCACTATCCAGAAAAATAATATCTACCTTCACAGCCTTTGTGTTATGACAGTCGTTGTAGGCATTCCAAAATCTGAAACAAACAACAATCTCTCTACAATATTTGAAGTTATGGCCAAACCAATTAAGAGTAATCGATAAATTGTTAGACAATACTTTGATAGGCGAACTAAAACAGAAGTGGCATTTATTCACGTTGGTATCTACTTAGTAGAATATGTTTAATAGGATAGAGCAACCAGCAGGAGAAGTTGGTAAAACACAGACGAGAGATTATTAATGTTTGCTTAAAAAAGATAGGCATTTTATTTATTATGTCAAATAATGTAAGTAATTAAATGGAGTATAGTGTAACACCCGTTGTGCGCCTCTGTAGTTATCAAAGAATAAACAAGAGCGAATAACTGTAAACAGTAACTGTGACGCGGGCGTTATAGTAGATTTATCGTAAAACTTAAATGTAGCACATCACTATTCAACGTCTTATCTGACTTTCCAGCTCATGTGCAATAATAACATGATAAAAGCACAAACAGGAGCTCATTCACTCTCGGTTTATGAAGTTATTTCGCGTATAAAAAGTCTATTATTCTGTGAGATGCGACGACGAAACAAGCAGAACTCTCATAACGGGGAAGATATTGCTTGTCTGATATTCCGATCAAATTATTTTAAAACGATTTCTTTTTGAGTTTAGCCATGTGAAGAAATTTCGGGAGTTGTTTTGATGGAGATTTGATCAACAGTATTTAGAAACTTTTGGAGTTTTGGTGCCGTAAAAATAACAAAATCTGATGATAAACGAATTTACGACCTATGAAATAAGTTGGGACGGATCTTACATAGTTTTCGCCCACATTTATACAAGTGTACCTAGCTGTAGATAAAAAACAAAGATACATTAAACTGGCCAGAATATCTAACGTTTTTAGAGATCATTGCAAACGTTCACATCAGAAATGAGGGTATATTTGTTAGAAAACGTACCGCTGCAAAATTATTTATTTTTTAATGCAAATAAAACTTTCAAAATTCTCCAATTTGACTCATTGAGGGATCTGAATTTGGAATTTGTCCCCGTTCAACAGATACAGAAGCGTGGCCTGCATATCATAATCCGTTTTTAGAATAAATAAACTTAGAGCTAGTCTGCTTACTTTCACTGTTTCTCAAAGAAGACGTGGTAAATACCTACTGACTCACACATTTTACTTTCAAAAGTTTCAAAGAACAGCTCTATTGTAAAACACCATGTCTAATACACCATGAATATAGTGCCCACCTAGGTTGTTTCCAAATATCCTATAGTCAAGCAAGTGCGAATGTTACCTATAAGGTTGAATTCAGCCAGTTTCCACTAAA
The DNA here is from genome assembly GCA_947859195.1 of Drymonia ruficornis. Lineage (NCBI taxonomy): Eukaryota > Metazoa > Arthropoda > Insecta > Lepidoptera > Notodontidae > Drymonia > Drymonia ruficornis. The sequence goes on from OX401906.1 coordinate 10,111,447, forward strand.
ATAGTCTGGGCGAAGAAAGGATGACTCACAAAGTATTGTCTCATGCACAGTACCTACTTTGAAGTTCCAAATATGATAAGTTTATAGAAGGAAAGCGTGATTTAGGTTCTTTATGTAATTTGTTGTTGTTGAAGGTGGTAGAGCCAAGCTGTAGCCAATTGACTGCAGCTCATAAACGGGCTGGCTCGACCGGGGTAGTACCACCCTCTCACAGAAGATCGGCGTAAAGCAGCTATTACAGCTGCGTTTCGTACGATGAGTGAGAGAGCCGTAAGCCCACCCCCCCTCCCCCTCCCTCCATCCCACTCCCCTTCAGGTCGGCAATGTGCGAGCAATACCTTTGGTATTGTAAGCATCTATAGGCTACGGTAACTGCTTAACATCAGGCGGGCCGTACGCTTTTTTGCCACCGCAGTCCTATAAAAAAAAAAAAAAAAAAAATTCATTATGGTGTAGCGATTAACAGGCAGACCGATATAGATTTTGTTTAAAGTTAGAATAAAACAACTATTCGAAGAGTTGATTTCCGGATGTTGGTAGTCTGGCCGTGAACTTTTAAAAATAGCAGTCTGCTGGGTATTGACTGATGCCAAGGTGAGAAAGATTGAAACACGAAGAATATTTACATGAAAAATTAGCTAAACAGGCATAGCGTGAGGTAAATAAAGGTATATTGTAAGCAATACGACGAGCAATAGACGACCGCATGGTGTAGTCGTTTGAGAGCAAGCCGCTCGGCTCACTGCATCGGGTTTTTGCGGGTTCGACTCCCACCAGAGACCAGTCCTTTTCATAATATTCCCTGGTCTGGGTGTCACTAGTATCACCCCCAAGCCATTGTATGGTACCCATAGTACAAGCTTTGCTTAGTTTGGGACCATACAGTTGGTGTGTAAGTCTGGCGATATTTATTAATACACAATCAAATGAGGATGTGTAAACAACACGTGCAGATATGTACACACAAATGAATACCTACTTATTTGAGACTTGCCATTGTTATACACCACGATAAAAGACAGTATCTACAACAAAAGAGGAAATATTGCTGGATAATTTTGGTTGAGACTTTTAGAACAAGCCGTCCGAAAAACGTTTAGAACAAGCCGTCTCTTATCCATTTATTGAACTAAAGTTCATGAAGATCTCAGAGGTCATCCAGAGAGGACACAGCTGTCAACAAGCAATCGGGTTCATCTTTGGTTGCTATTGCAGACCTAGCAGGAGAGACACGTCGTGACGGAGGTGAGCGACCGGCTGGTGGGTCAACGTCGCGCACGCTCCGCGCCTCGCCTGTTCTGATTCATCTGCCGATTGCGCAATATTCTAAATTATCCATTTTAGATAGCTACTTTGTGTCGCTAACTGTTCGATATTTTATTAGCAAGTGGAAATCTGTACTTTGTATAGGGTGACATTTCAGTTAAACTACAATAAGTCACAAACATGAATAGTAAGGAAACGGTTAGGTTGCTACGTTATATCTCATACTCACAAAGTTATAGAAAGTTACGTGATGGCATTACAAATCACTTTTGTTTCTTAAAATGCTTTGTAAAACCATTGTATACTGGCTGAAAAATTCTTTCAATTTTGGGGTATGTCATTATTTATTTTCATAGTTTTCGATAGGACAACATTTTTGACAAACAATTATAGTTTGCAGAATTTCGAAGCCTCTTGGTAGGTACAGATCAGCAGCATCATTGAGAAAATGTAAATTCGGTACTTTAATTGTATAAATCAGAGCCTTATAAACAGTTTCGAAATCGTTGTTGCGATTTTATAAAAATAATAGTTAATTATGGAACAAGTATTAACGGACACTAGCTGAATAGCTAATAAAAAGTATTGTTGGTTGTAGTTCAATGCTACATTAAACGAGTTTCTAAACGCGAAACAATAGTACAGTCAAGTGTGTGTTACGAGCGTTACCTACTTAATTATCTATTAGAAGTTACTACTTACTGCGAACAATACCGCAGCGTCATTTACCGCCCCAATGATTAAATGATGCAACTTCAGACATGCATAATCTCACTCATACGTATGTAACATACAATTGATTTTGCAATTCTTTTGTTATCACAATAAATTTAGCTTCATTAGCGGTTGAGCGAATTCGACTCGTATCAATTTCGATGTCTGTGGCCAAGACTTCTTACTTTTGCCAGTGTTCGTTAAACGAGAGGCTAAAAAGGCTTCCTTAGAAACTGTTCCAGCAAAGATACGGTTGTTACAATTTAAATATTCTTGTGGTGTTAACGTTAACAATGCATCCATGACAGCTGTGTTTAGTAAAAGAAAACACTGGAGGTTGAGTGGCCGTCAACTCGACTTCCAAAATATGTAGCCTCAAGTAGTTCTTTCGTAGAATAAGCGCAATTAGAATGCTCGTCGTGATTCCAGTACGTGGTGCACTTTCTACATCGAACAATAGAACGCTAGGCTGTTTACGAAAAAGGTCCTTATACAAATATAACTAAGATTCAATATCAAGAGGCGAACCACCGAGAGTCTCACAAAGGATAAGTCGCCTACAGTGACACGAAGTAGAGTAATGGTATCCTCAATCTAAATATATAAGAATCAAAGTCCTGATTGACTGACTGACTGACTGACTGACTGACTGACTGACAGACAACGCACAGCCTAAACCGCTGATCGTAGAGACTTGAAATTTGGAGGGTGGGTTTGTCTTGATGTGTAGAGGTGTACTAAGAAAGGGTTTTTTGAAATTCAACCCCTAAGGGGGTAAAATAAGGGATGAAAGTTTGTATGGAAGTTCGTCATTTTTGAAGTTAGAATTATGAAAATTGCTGATTAGGTGTCTTTTGAAAAATAAAAAAATATGGGTTTCAGGGTTTTTGAAAATTCGACCCCTAAGGGGGTAAAATAGGGGATAAAAGTTTGTATGGAAATTCCGTCATTTTTGAAGTTAGAATTACTTAAATTGGTGATTAGGTGTCTTTTCAAACATAAAAAAGAGTAATTTCAGGGTTTTTGAAAATTCAACCCCTAAGGGGGTAAAATAGGGGAATGAAAGTTTGTGTTTAGATTTCTTTCGTGTTTTTGGAAATTCAACCCCTAAGGGATGAAATGTGGAGTGAAAGTTTGTATAGGGGTGGTCGAGTTTTGTTATTTTGACGGGAAAGGGGAAAACGGGGTCAAGGGATGTTTTAATAAGTCATCCATATCTCGATTGGTTATGATTGCTTATTTGAATTGATCAGACTGGGGTTTCCGTATTTTTAATCATTTTGACGAGAAAGGGGAGAGCGGGGTCAGCGCATGTTTAGTCATCCATATCTCAAAATTGGTTATGATTGTTCATTTTAAATAATCAGACTGGGGTTTCAGCGTTTTTAATATTTTGAAGGAAAAGGGGAGAGCGGGGTCAGCGAATGTTTAGTCATCCATATCTCGAGATTGGTTATGATTGTTCATTTTAAATAATCAGGCTGGGGTTTCAGCGTTTTTAATATTTTGAAGGAAAAGGGGAGAGCGGGGTCAGCGAATGTTTAGTCATCCATATCTCGAAATTGGTTATGATTGTTCATTTTAAATAATCAGACTGGGGTTTCAGCGTTTTTAATATTTTGAAGGAAAAGGGGAGAGCGGGGTCAGCGAATGTTTAGTCATCCATATCTCGAAATTGGTTATGATTGTTCATTTTAAATAATCAGACTGGGGTTTCAGCGTTTTTAATATTTTGAAGGAAAAGGGGAGAGCGGGGTCAGCGAATATTTAGTCATCCATATCTCGAGATTGGTTATGATTATTCATTTTAAATAATTGGGGTATAAGCTGAGCTGAATATGGTAGGTACTACTTCAGTTTGATCCCATAAAAAATCATTTCGGAAATCAACACTCAAAAGGAGGAAACTAAAGGTAGAAAAGTACGGCAGAAAAATATGTTTGTACCCGATTGACTTGAAACTTAGTATGCATAGGGTAGGTGAGGGAGGAAGGGGAAGACGTTAGGTAAGGGGAAGTGGAAGGGGGAGGGGAAAGGGAAATAGAGGGGGAGGGAGCAGAAGGAAGAGAGGGGTGGAGAAGGGGAGGGGGATTTGGGATTTTGGCTCTATATACCTACCTACCAAAACACGCATTCACCGAATTAGGTACCGTGATAAAGTTTGTATGGCTCCAATAAAAATCGTGAAATAAAATTATTTTTATAAAAAAGCAAATACTGACTTAAAAAACCCTGGCGCACTAAAAAGTACTAAATAGTCTTAAGTCACTTGCCCGGTTTTTTTTTATTTTGAAGTCTACGCGGACGAAGTCGCGGGCAAAAGCTAGTAATGATAATATACTGTTTTAAGGTTATTCAACAACTTGTTATGAACCATACTTCCTTTATTTATTACTGATAATGATAACGGACCTAAAAGGGCCATCAGCGTTAGTAATTTAGCACTGTCCAATGGAAGCCAGTAAAATCGCAACGTTTATCAGTTCTGCTTGTGACCTCGCCATATCGTCGCATTGCGCAGCTGGCCGGTATACTACTGCTATCTGACTATAATGTACACCTAATGCAATATGAACATTAAAATCTATTGGATGACCTTTATATTTGACAAAATTCTCATTTTGAAATTGAAGATTAAACTCCTAAAAGTTCTACGAAAGATCTGATTTAGATTTCAAACAGGATTTACCTTTGCTTGATGAATTTATTAAATTATTCATACACTCGTATATCCGAATTTGTTATTATTTCCCGAACATTTTCATTGCGGTCCAACAATCTGCATTTTGGACTATTGATTGAAAATGTAAGAGATACTTACTTTTGTAATATGATATGCAATGTATAATTGTATATTGTATACTTATAAGGTAGTATAGTTGTTACACGGAAATCGATAAGCCAATTTGTGAACAAGGCCAATCTACTGTCATTTTTTTCGCCACTCCCTGTCATAAAATATTGTGTCCGAAATTGTTATTTTCTGACCAATCCCTAGCAACACGCTAATGATGATTAGCACAGCTAGAAGTTTCGCGACTATATTTATGTAATATTTTGTTACAAATACAGTTAACGTAGCATGAGGTAGTTATAGCACGAAGCCAGCATTTGCGAGTCCTTGGCTACTATCCAATGCTCTATTGGTACTGCAGTAACTTGGTGCTATTGAAAGTTTCACCAGGGAAAAGTTGTTGGGAGTTGAAGATTGGTAATGCGGCCCTACGGGTGTCAGTGACGCGTTGCGTATACCCTGGTATCGGCATAGCAGCGCCAACGACCTTGCAAGGTCGCAAGTTTTACTCACCCCACACTAATATAACGGTCGTTTCGTGATCGTTTCACTTTAATTTTATTACAATATTTGCTGTTTTTCGCTAACTTGTTTAGAAAGTAAATCCCGTAATCTGTATTCGTGCAGTGCACCTAGGTTTTACAGATATAGATAGTTCAAAACTTGATTAACAACTCGGTGCCATTTTAATTTGCTTGTTAGTTTATCTTTATGCTCAGTAAATCACGAAGGTGTAATTATAATGCAGATTAAATTGGGAAAAGTTAGGCATCAAGCGATTTGTAGAGGACATCAACATGTCTTTTGAGTGTGGGTTTTTCAGTTATATTAAATTGATAGCACCATTAGTGACTCAATCAATGGCAGCTGCAATGATAATATAGGTAACCAAAGTCACAAGCTTAATTTATAACTCCGAACGTTCTTTCTTACCCTCCATTCTCCAAAGCCTGAAAACCTATTTAGTATACCGGTTTATGAATAATGCATGTCTACAATATAAATTCTCTTTCATCTATGAATTGAAGTTTCTTTTGTAATTAAGCTAAAGTGACCTTGTCTACTTATAACATGCTACGCACCAAGACGCCCATAACGTTTACCAAAACAGACCTTTCCACCCGCAGGTAGTTTAATACATACTTAATTACGTAATTAATCTATATGCTGTAATTTGGCCGTGTTATACCAACGTAGGGTTAAATTCCTTTTATCCGTACAGTAATCTATATATTTATTATGTTTAGCAGGTGAAATAGCTGGTGGCTCCATTATTATTTCAATAGCAAGCAAATATCTCCTTTCTTGCTTAACATGATTACCTTTATCTATGTCTTCTATGCTTGTTTGGGTGCGCCTACATGAGGAGCAGCCCGCACCCAATCACTCAGTTTTTACGTCGGAACGCATAGACATATTGTTATAACATGAGTGCTCGGGCGAGGCATTTGGACGCACTAATTGGTTAGAATCCCCTTCGTCATAAGAAAGTCAAACTACTTTAGGTGCCACCAATAACCAAATATTTTGAGAGTGTCTAAGGAAGTTATATGGAATTTACTTTTATTCTGCTAATGTTATAGGACCAAACCCTTATTTTTCTCAGTCTTAGTGAAATCAGTCTGTATTCTCCTCTAAATATAATTTCTCTTATCGATACACATTTTAGAAACCCTTTACGATCCGTGAACCTACGTATGTTAGAAGTTTAACCTTTACAAGCGCGTGTCAGTCACAACTCACAAGATTACTTTCATCGATTTTTACGTTATTCACGTCTACGTTACCTGTACTAAACAATGCTGTAGGGGACAATGAGGAGGCAAAACAAACAGTTGTGCTTGTTGCGTCGCCCGTCCTTGTCCACCCTATTGTGTTTGCCACTATTGGTATATGAATGGAAACTGTCTGTGATTCTAGTTTTCCCGTTTCTGATCATAATAGCTGACATTGGTGTTGCATTAAGAAATAATAGACACAACTCAAGAAAATATCTTCTCTACGAACACGTAACGAATCTAAGCTCAACAGAGTTTGGTGAATCAGTTAGTTTGCAGCTTGTATTTCCAATTAACATCCATTAGAGCGAGTATTTTCTTACATATTCCATTTACTGATCGGATTTCAGAAAAAATAAACATAAACGTTATTCAGTACTTTGAAACCTTGGTTGGCTTGGTTTAGATGTATGCCTGTTATAGTTAACTAAACTAAACTGTTTTAAACTATCTAAATCCTGATACCCAAATTCTAAGCAGTAAATTATCTCAGGCTTTAGGTGCATTTGTATTATACAAAAACTATTAATAACAGCTGATGGTAAAAAAAAAACTGTTTAAACTGTTAAACTGTTTTAAACTATCTAAATCCTGATACCCATTCTAAGCAGTAAATTATCTCAGACTTTAGGTGCATTTGTATTGTACAAAAACGATTATTAACAGCTGATGGTAAAAAAATATATTAATAAAACTAGAAGGCTATTATTAACAAGCGAAGCAATTAGCAAGGTAGTAGATTCACGTGTTTATTTCACTTCTAAACTGTATGCCAGGGATGCATATGTTCGAAACGACCGTGTTAATATTTACGCATGCAATTAGTACTAACGTCCAAAGTACGAGCAAGTATCAGACTGTAACCAGTTACGAGGTTAACTATTCCTGACTTCATTATAATCTGATAGTGGTTCAGTTCACATACTTCCCAAGGAGAGAGGAGTCGTGTCACGATCTATTGGGTACATGGCCAGTTTAACTTGGCTGGAGTCATGCTAGAGTCGTCGCCAAGGTCTTGAATCCTTATGCCAACTATTTTGAAATCAGTCCTTGATAATAATGTTGTTTCCAATCTTACCATATTAAACGAAATTTTTAGCTCGTCCGTGTTCATTGGATCTTGCTTGTCAATGGACAAGCCAGGCCTTGATAAATGAGTTATGCTGGGTACATGTAATCGTTCCGTGTGATCAAATTTACGAAAAATAGGTCCGCCAACTGTTACGAGCTAAGAAAAATCATTGATAGAGCAAACCCTTTCTTTAAATTCAAATAGTTATATCTCAGATCGAACATACCTATTTCTTTTGATCTGTGGGCTGTCCGATACGATGGCACAATCACGTTATCATTCCGTACATCTAACAAAAGAAGTTCAATCTATCCCGACAATTTACAATGCTCTCTTTATTATGTACTGAGGCTATGCACTCAGTTCACGATTTGGTGTGACCTTGTTAGATGAACTTTCCTGCGAATGCATGTTGTAGACTTCGTTAGCGGGCCTTGTATAAAATGTCATGCCTGTCAGGCCGGGAGCTAGTTACCTTCACTTCCCTCTCTCGTATCGTTAAATAGTTGTGCTATTTCTCTTTATGATTTTATATTCATTCATTTATCTTCGCCTTAAGATCAACAAGTAACTTTATGGGTGACAACCGATTGCCTTTTTCTAGGGATTGTTCCATAAAACTACGTAAAACTAGTTTCCCAAATGGTTTTGATAAGGAATTAGAGCCGAAAAGTGTTAGTACGTTTTAATGGGTAGCGGGTGAGACGACGACGCTGTGCTTGCGCAATGCGGTTGCGTCAGACAGGGCACAGCTCCGGTGGCGCACGAGCCCGTTCGCCGTTACCGCAAAACTAGAAACTATGCAGTACTAAAAGCCTGTATTATTTCAATGCTCGTATAGGATACAAGTTAGATAAACTATTTCAGGGAATAAGTGATTTTCTAAAGATGATGGGGACTGCTTGCTTGCTTTTTGATACTCAAGACAAACCATAAAAATCAAAATCTTGGGTATCTTCTAATCTTTTAGAGCTGATGATAAAACAGATGTATTTTCCACAAATTACACCTGAGTAAACACACACTACTTAGTCCTTAGGGTCAAATACTGATAAAGTAGTCAACAAAGACATGTATGCACCTATACGCTATGGCACACACTACATTACCACTCATTATTCTATTATGCTCATTGTATTTTACTGCATATAGCACAAAATGATAGTGGGTCACCAGCACCATGTAACAAAGAATACAATGTATATCTGACGCCGCTGACAATAACTACACTTGATGACGCGTGGTTAACTGAATTAACGAATTAACACGAATTAGACGCGATCATCTGGGTCAAGATTACACGATGCGTGCAAAACCAGCGGTACAAGCGGGCATTCATAAAACTAGACAGATACAGCTGTTAACCTTTGTGGTAACTCTTTCGTCGGCTGAACAGTAGTGGATTGCCACATTAACTGCCCCAAAACGCGCAACTCATTATACCTACCTACATCTTAACGAAGGATCTTGTGATTAACACATCATTGACTCCATTTTTATGCCTATAAGTTCGGGAGCTTCATAGTTTTGCGTCATTCGCAGCTGTACCCATACACATTTTTTGTGACTACTGAATGAATCTAACTGTGCAACCCTAATCAATCCCTAGGTAGATGGTACCCCTCATATTAAGAAGATATCTATTTAAACATAGGTATGAAGGTGGTAAGGTTTCATGTAAATCTTAAAGGGACCCAAGCCAAACTTACTTTCTCAGGGAATAAATTCCGATGAGTCAGCAGATTCGACTAATCAACAAGGGTCTAGTGACACTTCCACCAACTCGAATACCAAGATGGCTCACTTGAGGCAGCTATGGAGTAGCTAAGGGGAGGTCTTTGCCCAGTAAGACATTGCATAGGTTAAAAAATCAACAAAGTTGTATGTTGGCATTAGGTGCGCATTTCTGTGCCGGCGACACAGTCACTATACGGAAGCGCATACTGACCTACTCCACTCCTACCTACATAACATGCAATGGAAATTGATCTCTAACACCTCAATTTAAGTTTTAGATTACAATTTCTTGGTTGTCTTAATTCTGCACACTTATTGCATTTAGATCACAAACAAATTATAAAGGTGAATGTTTAGAACAGATGAGTGTGATATTAAATGGCAATGAAAACTTAATACCTGTATTTGTTCAGTTACATGAACAAGATAGATAATAAGTATCTGTACAGAGAAATAAATGAGTTGCCTACAACCATTACTTACCTATCTACCTAATTATACAGGGTTATTGGTAAACACTAACAACCTTGTAGGGGCGTATTACTGACATCAAAAACAACAAAAACAAAGAAAGTGTTTTTTTTGTTTTTTTTTTTGTTTTGTAAAAAGTCATAGAACAAAAGTTGTTGTTTTTGATGTCAGTAATACGCCCCTGTACGGTTGTTAGTGTTTTACCAATAACCCTGTATAATATCAAATAGATATTATTTGGGGTTGAGTAGATAGGTATAATGGAGAGACGCACCAGCAGCTTTAAAAAGCTGATGCATATGCATCATTAAGAGACCTGGAGATGTTGTTGATGTTGTTGTTGCTGATTTGTCTAGTCTGTTCATAAGTGTGTTCAATGTTGGTGCTACCATCACATCTATTCTATTCTATTGCACACTTCTTCTAGCTTTTACTAAGAAAATGTTCCTATAATGTAAGCGGTAGTGCAGGTTAAGCCTTTATTATTTGAATCTACTGTTTGTTTTAATTGAAGACAGATAATAATAGCAGAGTACGCTGACAGACTGTACAATGCCTTTTAGTATGTATTCAGCCAAGATTGGACCAAGCTAACGGAAATAGGACAAAAAAATACAGAAGCATAATAATAGGTCAGTTAGCTGCGGAAAAACAATTTCTTTAATTAGTGTCCTTACGCTTATAAAATACCTAGTAGGTATCTAAATCCCTAAATAATAGATTTCTTCATAATTTTTAAACCTGGCTTCTAAGGCATGCTTTTTAGGCAATTCACCGTTTTATTCTTAGAACATTACAAAAAAACTCAGGTTGTAAATAAAACAATTTTATACAAAATGTTGATATCATTGACAGGGTATCATTAGGTAGGTATATATCTAGTGTATTATACTAGTTCTCTATCAATATTCTTGTTATATTAATTTTATTTATAGTACTCAGTCAGACTTACTCAGTTTTTAGGCTATTCAAAAGTACATTAGTACTAACTAATCAACATGGTATATTTTATGAGCAATGATACATAGTGGCTTGAATACACAGCTGTTGTCTACATGAAAATGAAGAATCAGCTGTGCAAACAATGACAAAAGATATAAATCAATAGGTTAGGTAAGTATTTCATGTATTTATCTTGCATCTGTTCCAGCCATGGACCAAAAATATATTTTCACAGCGAAACTAAAGACGGAATCACGCGACACAAAATAATAATTTTTATTCAGTAGAGATCCGAAGAAACGATCCATCGGTAGATAAATAAAAGGAAAGCAATTCAAATATTGACTTATTCTCTTGGGCTAGAAAGCTAAATAATAGAATAGCAGGTACAACTTACGTTTTGCAATAGTATAGGGGGCTTTTTGGAGAAATGCGCACGAATAAAACACGAAGTCTCCCGTTATCCTTTGTGAACGGTGTCCATCAAACGCACTAGACTTTCACACTATTTTTTAAAATCAGACCGCAGGTTGAACACAAGCAATAACGAGTTAAAACAAAACAGGATGCACCAGTGAATATAATTTAATCAATTAAAATTATATTCCGGAATAAACGTAATGTAATGACACAACACACTTCAACCAAACCAACTTGCGAACGAACGAAATCGACACGAACGAAATGAATTTCTCGTCTCACTCACTTTTGGTGAGCAATGGTTGTGGTTGGTTGACTGAATGACGTGAAGTTAGCAACAATTCTAAAAGCTCATAAACATAATATCATCAAAGAACAGCTGTTTGGTGATTTCGCTTCAGCGACATCTCTTAGCAATAAAGTTATAAAAAAAAAAAATGTGATAAAGCGCTATCTATTGTCGAATAGCTAGAACTTAACTTACGTGCTGTTTTAAATGTCATGGACAACGAGATCGTTTTACAATCTTGCAATAGATGTCACTTTCATGAATAAGAAATTAAAATTTAATTGTTATCATATTTTGTTTTTATTCCCGTTTTCATTTTTTTTTTTATAGATTATGTAAGCTATTACAAGATAATTTGGAATTTGTGTTGAAGTCGATTTCGTGTATTATCTATTTTGTAACGATTAAAACGTTATTTTTAATATTAAGTATTTTTGGTAAATAAACGTTAGTATAATACAAAAGTTACAACCAAAATCATATTATTATAAATAATTAAAAAAATCCTGATGTAGCAAAACAGGGCCCCTCCGGGATTTGAACCCGGGACCTCCTGCACCCAAAGCAGGAATCATACCCCTAGACCAAGAGGCCGCTTGTTCAAACGTTTGAAAAATGTCTTTAATTTAAGCGAGCATGTCATTTGCAATCAAATCAATATTATAGTAATTCGTTCGTAGATTTGAAACGGGTTTGAAATATGTTTTTTTATCTTACGATACAACGCATCTCTTTTGTTTTACAGTAATATATAGGAGTTAGGTAGATAGGTACACCACCTACATGACCTACACAGTTCCTTTATTGTTTTGCCTAACATTACCTTGAGTTAGACCGTGTTAAGTTGCCGGTAAGATTAATGGTTAAAAATTACGCACTAGCTGGGTACCTCCTTAAATTTAGTGCTTTCTATCGGCGTGCGTGCTGATTTGTAAAGCGTAAGTGTTGTTTATTCCTATTAGCAGTCCACCCCAGCGGTGCGCGTACTGAATTCGTTACAGTGGAAATGTAATAGCCTTATATCATTTTGGCCACGCAATGTGACGTAATTAGGAATTACATGAGCAAGTGCAACCAAACCACGCGATACGAGGAAGCGCTTGAACGTGGCAATCAATGAGCCGAAGCCTATTGTGCAATTATGTACTATACGTTTCATTGTTCATTATTTACAAACATTTAAATCGGTTAATAACTAGACAGAAAGTTAGGTATAGCGACATTGTCATTGTGGCAGTCGTGCAGATTGTGGAATGATCTCCCTCCTGAAGTTTTTCCTTTAAACTACAACATTGGGTTCTTCAAAGGGCATGTTTACAGGTCTCTAATAGGTCACCGCGTCTTGTCCTGGGCGGCGGCTTCCACTTATCATCAGATGGACCGCCTGCCAGTGTGCCATCCTTGGCTATAAAGCCAAAGCAAGCAAAAGCATTGACAACAAACACTGGTCTATCCAATAGGTAGTAAAAGCCGGTTAAAATCGCCCCGGTCAGCACTATATTCGCTCGCTCAAACAGACAAAAATCCAAAAACAATTCAGGGAAATCCAGATCTAGTAGGTAAAGCAGCATTTATTGTTTTTAAATTATCTTCAATGTCACAGCCATTTACTTACAGCTTTGTGGTTGACATATCCGCGTGTGGACGCGTCTTCATATTTGGATTAAGAAACCTTCCGATGGTAGACAAACAGCCGGGAGTTCGTGATGCTCTCTGTCCCTATATATCACTACCGGCCTTAAGATGAATGGATACGTCCATACATGCCAGCATACCAAATTACATACTTAAACGGTCCTTGTATGTTTTACATTGTTTGAACTACTTTTGTTGTGAGCACGAATGGGCAATGCGATTGGGTGTACACATGCCCTGAGCTGCCGCGCCCGAGCCAACAGTTATGATATTTTGTCTATGCGTTCAGACGTCATAACAGAATGCTCGGGCGCGCCGCTTGCCTCTTCTAGACGCACATATTGAAATTTGATTTAGCGTAGAATCTGAATCTTGTTCTTACGCGTTAATTTACGCATAGCAAGCAACTAATCTATCCGATTTGTATAGTACCTAAATATATCAAGTAGGTATTTGTTTCCGTCATCTCCTTTATCTGTAAATTGTTTATCGGACTCGTACTATTGAATGAGCTGTTCATATAATTGTTAAAGCTTCTACAGATACCTATTTAAATTATCAATCTAAATGAGACCGATGACAGTGAAGCTATTACCTGTAGGCAGTTATTTGTGTGGTAGGTAATTTTAGCGCTGACAATAAGTTCAGATGTGGAAGGATGTGGAAGGAATGTGGAAGGATACAAAGCGAGAGGAAGACCCAAGAAAAGATGGATGGATTCTATTGTGGCGATATGCCACCTCTTTTCAGCAAGTAGAATGTTTAGTAGCTGCCAGCCGATAAACTGTCTTATCACTGGCACATTGTGTTTTTATAAGTACTACTGTTTTTAAATATTTGAATATTTAGTTAGACATTCTAATCGGAGTACTCTGGACGTAGTCCAGGCAGTTGGTGTTTGAATCTCGTGTGAGAAGTAGCTACTTAAGATACATTTGTGATCAGTGTACTATTTCTAACTTTTCCATATCAATTAAACACCAATACACCATTCAACAGTTTATTATTCATACCAGCAGTTCCTTAAGTGTGAATCTTATATAATAAGGCAGGTCTTCCAATTCGCTATACTATAAAGAGTGATATGAATGAGGTTGGAGTGGATGTAAGTATGACAGCAAAGCGCGATGAATGGAAGAATAAGACATACTGCGCCGACCCCAGATAATGGGGAAAGGCAAGGCAGATGATGAATGATGTTCAGATAATATAGGTAGGTTGGTAGATACCAATATTAAGATAATGTAGGTAATATACAAATCCTAAAAGTAATGAAACACGAGTAGTCAAAGACATCAAAAGAAGAAAAAGGAATAAAGAACTGGCCAAGTGCGTGTCGGACTCGCACTTAAAGGGCTTCCGTACCACCGTAGAATATAAATAAATATACCCAAAATGGTGATATTTAGAGTCACACGTTGAAGTCTTTTGTATGGAAACCGGCCAAAATAAGTTAAAAATATTACGCATTTTATTTTGTAGTATTTTTTGTTGTAGCGGCAACAGAAATACATATTCTGTGAAAATTTCAAGTCTCTATCTATTACGGTTCGTGAGATACAGCCCGCTGACAGACAGACGGACAGACGGACGGACAGCGTAGGCTTAGTAATAGGGTCCCGTTGGCACCCTTTGGGTACGGAACCCTAAAAAGCTTGTAAAAAGAAAACAAAGAGCAACATTAGAGCATTGGATATTTTTTTTCGAGATCAACAATATAGATTTTTATAAAAATAACCTAATTCCCTTTGATGTCCGGACCCTACCTTCAATTCGGGGAGGATTCAGGTCATACCACATACAATAGGTTTTTAGGGTTCTGGGTCTGGGGTCCATATAATTTGTTAAGATTTTATATAAATTCCATTATGGTCTAAGATATACTGAAGAGCGACCTTCACCGATCGACTTACCGGATCAACCCTGGATTTTATCAAATAAAATATGTGTCTGAACATGTACCAATAGGGGTTTTTTTAATGGGACTAAGCCCGCCACTCATTCCCACCACTGTTACTCCTGTAAGCCAGGATTGACAATGGTGTTCAACGATGACGCCAAGGTTTGACCCTCAACGAGTCCCGGGGAAAAGCTAAGTTGTCTTGGAACCCGCACGAATTTAATCAGAAGAAAGGATAGGAGGAGTTAGAAGAAGATTATCCACTTCCCTCCATAACAAAGCGGGAGACAATAATGACAGTATAGGTTGGTAGCCAGAGAAATAAAACTGTTACAACTAGTGGAAGACCAGTTGTAACGCACCACGGACAGTAATTTGATTATTTGAACCTAAACTCGTGAGCTAGTTGTACTTGATTCCAACAATAGGTATGGCAAACGCCCTTGAACGTACGGAAGTTCTCCCTGGTTTCCACAAGGTCCATATAATAAACTGCTCCAGACGACACTTCCAAGCTATTTAGCATAGAATTACGTTAGTTTTGACAGAGACTGCACTCCTAGAGGATGTGATGTGCAGATTGCTCGTGATCATTATGCGGCGTCGAACATTGACAGAGAGGAGAATGGACTAAATTGAAATAGAATAATTTGCTCCTAAAGTTGCCATGTCCCGTCAGAAATTGAGCCACACAGTGGTCCACCTCCAGCCACGTTTTCTCCAGACGCTCGCGGACGCTTGGAAAGAACTGATAGAGGTGGCGGCCCTTAGTTGTTATATCCCATGTGGACTGCCATTTGGTCAGAAGATCCTCGTTCACGTCGGATATTGGATTAAATAATCTATTGATTCTAGAGCGGTCGCGCGGTTTTAGGAACTCGGTGTTCATGTTCTCTCGGCTGGAATAGTACATTGCCGCGCGTCTCTGAATCTCCAAGTACTGGGAGCACACCCACGAGTACCGGCAGGTCCTCGGTACTAACCGTGCGATAAGCTCTACACATAAATATTAACGCCAAGCGTTGGCTCTGTCTGTAGTAATTTACGCCGAAATTAAAATAAAATAATATAATTTAATATTTTTAATAAATCATATTTTTTTTACCAATAGGGTTGCCATAAAGAATATGGTCAAGGATAAAAAAAATAAAAAAGGCAAAAAGCTAAAAGCATGCACGGCTTCGTCGTGCGCAGCTGCATCCTCCTCTATCGCATGAAATAGTACTTGGGTGCGCAATGCTTCTCTGTCAACCAATTTTTCAATTTCAAATTTTTAATTTCAAAGCCCTGCTACCGTTATTCTTGACTAGATTTTCGCAAGCAACACTATACACTGTATTCGCAATAAAATTGCCTTCATTTTGATATAATTTTCATTTGGCGGGCAAGTCGGTGAAAATTGTTAAAAAAAAATGTTTTTATAATTTTAAATAATCATAGCCATGACCATATTTTTTACGGCAACCCTATTGGTATATGTTCAGAAACATATTTTATTTGATAAAATCTAGGGTTGCTCCGGAAGTCGATGGGTGAAGGCCGTCCTTAAGCGTATCTCGTACTATTAGGTATATTCTGTTTGTAAGACTAAACCTTTCAAGGTTCTCCCACTTTCATATCCGCGATTGACCTTTTAGAACCTGTACGTAGGTAATTGACTTATTGAATGTTTTTTTTGCCAGAAATGGAAAGATCATAATATATAAGTTCTATAACAAACTATTTTTAGTTTTTTTTTATATTCGCTTTAATTTAAAAGTTTTATCAATTTAAAAATATTAAGTTCAACCGAGTACCGAAAACACGACGACAGCGCGTGTGACGTCACAATGTTAATTTCTACTCATAGTAGCACACAGCTGATGGATGCAGTGTTTTGACAATAATTTAAAACGATTAAATATATTTTTACACTATATTTCGGATATTTTTAGTCTATTCACGTGTTCAAGAAGAGTTTGATATTGTACCATCGTGAACTTCCTTTAACATTATGACGTCATTTTTACTCGTGGCGCGTTTATAGTCAAGTGATTATTTTGAAAATTATATCAATTTTAAATTGCTGATATTTAATTTAAAAACATTATTAAGAGTTTTTAGTATCGAATATCGTGATAATGTGTGATAAATATAACATAAAAATAACGATATTATATATTTTTTTCAATGACCTAATTGCAAAGGGCATGTTATTAAACGGACTTATTTTTATTAATAACATTTTTCGCCTCTAAAAAAATACATTGTCCTCTAAATTACTAAGTCAGCCACTATTCATGTGCGTCAGATAAATACCATCTTACCCACTATAATATCTTCGATGTAAGCAATTGTAAATACAACTAAGCCACGTAGGGAGTTATTAGGGTTCCGTACCCAAAGGGTTCCAACGGGAACCTATTACTAAGCCTACGCTGTCCGTCCGTCTGTCCGTCTGTCAGTGGGCTGTATCTCACGAACCGTAATAGGTAGAGAGTTGAAATTTTCACAGAATGTGTATTTCCGTTGCCGCTACAACAACAAATAAAAATAAAATAAAATTTAAAAATAAAGGGGGTCCCCATACGACAAACTTAATATTTTTGACGTTTTTATTTTACGGTGGTACGGAACCCTTCGTGTGCGAGACCGACACGCACTTGGCTGGTTTTTAGCATCTACAGAGTGACTGGTAAAAGATTGTACATATTGAAGGGCACGATAGTTAATGGTCATATGTATCCAATAAAAATATAATAAAAAGAGAATATTGCTTACTAGGTATGTAACCTAGTAAACCTCGACGAAATTAGTGTAGTTATTTTCAGAAAATATGGTCCAACCTATTCGTAGGGTTGTGGGATGTACGGGAACGGTGCGATCAAAGGTCACACGAGTTCAAATCGCTGTTTGTGTTTGAACTTCGATGCTCGGCGCTCGGGTGTCCGTACATAAATATTTTTAAGGATAATTAGGTCAAATTTTAAGTACCTATTTTTTACATATTCGGTATCAGAATTGAGTACATACTGAAGGAGGGTGTTCATCCTTCGGTATGTACAGTCTTTTACCAGTAAACCTGTATATATTTGTAACATAGATTCAATAAGTACTTAAACCTCTAAATTATTTATATATGACACCAAAAAGGTAATTCTATCAGCTTCTAATTTTATAAATAACTTAGCACCTTTAAAATTAAGAGAAGCATCGAAATTTATAACTCGTCCTATATTGATCTATCATCAAAATGTACCTAATATTATCATCAAATAGTATATTGTGGTCACTAAACATAAGAAACTACTAAGCTAACTAAGAAAAAAAAATTTTTATTCCATAAAAACCTAAGCACAATACAATATTCTGCGGTGTCCAAACTAGGCGAGTGCCTGTATCTTGGCAATGTTTCATAGTTAGGCTTGAATTTAATTTTTTTGAGGAGCTTCAATGTTATGGAGCTTTAAAATGTAAAATGTTAGCGAGTAATAAAATCGAAGACGAATCAGTTTTAGAAGCTTTTTATTACACGACTGCCCAAAAAAAAGGAGGGTATGTGTTTAGGGTTCATGTATGTATGTATGTGAGATTCTTTATTCCACCATAACTTATAATTGCCTGAACCGAATTGGATGTATAGGGTATAGTGAGAATCCTTACATCATTCCGGGTAACACTAGGTATATTATTTTTGAAAAAAAAAACAATATGGCGGCATTATGGCTCAAAATTCAAATGTGAAAAAAAAGGCCTTATTGTGCACATTTCAAAAATATATAATTTATTGGCATAATTTAACATAGGTAGGGTGTACATGTAAAACAAACATTTCATTTTTGGCTGCTGTCACTAAAATGCATAAAATAAAAATAAATAATTAAAAAAAATTATAACACGACTTCTTCTTCTTAAATTAAAAAGTGGTCCACAGAACGGTCCTTCGACTGTAATGACACTGCACTTGTTTTATACTTTTTAGTTCGTTTTTGGCAGGGCAGTCGTGTTTAAATTTTTTTAAATTATTCATTTTCCCGTTGCTTAGTTATAAAATTCGAAGCCTCGGTTTATAATTCCCCATTTCAAAGTGGGTTACGGTTGGAATACGCTGACTAAACAGAAACCTACCAAAATGGTATGTAATTTTTAGATTTAATGTCCTTACTAAAATACAAAGAAAAATATTTAAAGCCCTTTAGACTTTTATGGATTACAAATGTTTTTAACACACATCTATATTAATTACCTAATACCTTCACAACATGTTTAATGATGGTTTCAGTCCATCAATATATACCTACTTACTTTCCTATCAACTTATCGTTTACCTACCCAAATGATGGCTTTTGAAGCAATAGTTTGACCGCTGAATATACATTAACAACCCAAATTTAACAAATAACTACGTCTTAAACCGATACCGTGTTATTATAACAAAAAAGTTAAACACGATATACCTACACACGCACGAGTTGAGTACTACTTTGCCTAATTTTGATTAACACGCGCTTAAAACGAATTTAACTTTTTTGTATCAACATTCGGACATCAATATCATAAACAGGGTTGTATCGATAATATTTAAGTTTTCATTAAGGGCTACCATGCGGCCTAGTGTGCGTTTCCATGAACCCTGCGATTGGCGCGTTCGGCCGCCCTACCCCGAGGCATCGCTATGCAATCTATAAAAGAATTGAACATCACTTAATTGTGATCTGTGTGTAAGTGGCTGCAGTTGTGGTGTGTTGTGTGCAAGTAGTCATTCAAAGGTACTTACTTATTGGTTGTGTGTGACTTCGCCCGCGACAACTTTATTTTTTTAATTAGGTATTTCGTGGAAGTCATTCTATCATCGTTCCAAGTCATTTCAAATTCCAACCAGTAGTTTACGCGTAACCCTTTGTAACGTTACAAATTAATTTAAAAAAAAACACGCACAGGCATACCTAGTTACAGTTGCTGTTTATTATTTACCTAAACATACCCTGGGATAATAAGAACGCATTAATGTAATAATTAATGAGTATATAATCAAAGTAATAAGTTATATATAAAGATAAAGTACCTGTAGTTTATTTTAATAGATACTAATAGTGTTGTGACTTAAAATTACAATACAACCATTTCTAGTTTGATTTAATCAGCGATTAAGTAGGTACCCAGAGAGGAAATTTAAATGAGCTGAATCCGTTAATTAAGTTATGATTTCAAACCCCAGGGTCGGATAAACGATTAAAATGTTTATCTACATTGAGTGCGAAACATCGTGTTTTTCGTAAGTACATAAATAGAGGCTGAGTCCCTAAATGAGGATTTGATGCGTCCAAAGCGAGCCGCGCGCGCGGGAAATCATTTTAAGACATTTTCTAGTGGTCAGACGTCAGAACTAATTACTCGGGTGCGCTGCTCGCCGCATTTAGACGCAGCTACATATTAAGGTATATCCAACATTTGGCTGGGTGTGCCATCGTACACACAGATATCGTATTTCATTTACAATTTAAATAAATTATTCATAAAACCATCTCAGTCACACTCTGACCTTTGAAGGAAATTATTTATTGAATGCGTTATACGTAGGTATATCACCGATTTTGTTCCATAATTTGTTATCAGATTGATAAAATTGTTTTTCTTAAAGCACATACTACTGAATCTCTCTATATTTTGCATCCCAAAATCAGGAATCGGATCGAATATTGCCATTTCTGGTTTCATTTATGAAGTTTCTCTGGTATTTACCCAAGTACTGACTGTAACGGACTCGTGGCGTTCCGTAATACCTACGTTACTTACACAGAAGACATTTTCTTTTTCTTCAATGTGGCCATACAAAACAAACGGACATAAGTTATAAGTATGGGTAACTGGACCAATAAATATGTAACTAATTGGTCAGGCAATAATCATGAGTTGAGCAGCAGAACGAAATCAATAAACGGATAAAGTCGAGGGCAAAACATAGTTATTTCACCTAAGGTGAACTGCCCCATAGACAAAGTGGATGTTTTCCGCCCGCCAGTCGCAACCGGATTGCGAGGAGATGGCCGGGAAATGTTGAACGAAAACCAAATAGAAAATGTCTCAATTTCCGTTGGAGCGCTACTTAGCGGAATTCCAACATTTCTTTTTAACTGAAATATATTTCCACTGGAATATATTTCGTTGGTATCAATTGATAGGTATCTATAAACTTTCGTATCAGTTTGTTGAATATTCTGATATACTACCTTCACAAGTTGGTACCTAAATAAATTGATATAGGTACAGTCAGCAACGAAAGTCGCTGAACAATCAGAATTTTTCAAATCGGTTATACTCTTTATTCTACATACGTTGGTAAACCTTTATAAAACCAAACATTAGCAACATGTCTACATTTTGTTTCGAGAAAGAAAAATTATGGATTTGATGCAAAACAAAAGTGTGCAAGCTATTTGAAAAACTGAGAATGTTCAGCGACTTTCGTTGCTGACCGTACCTACATTTTGATATTAACTTGTTAAAGCTGTGAAGGGATTTCAGCAGATTTCTATCGGCTTGTATCTAGTGATTCCAATTACTGTTACTGACTGTGTTAATTAATAAACCAATTAAGGGCCGCTTGATAAGCAAACTACAAGTTGTCAGTTTGATACTAATATAATTTTGTAATATTAAACTCTATGTTCAAGCAACTATAAAGATATTGACATAAAGATGTACCTTACAATCTTACAACCTTCAAAATTCGATTTTCTTGCTATCTTTTAACTATTTACTTTATTTTTGTTCGTGTTTAACATTCCCTGAAAGAATTTGAGCTAATGTTGAAATTTTACTGAAATAAATAAAAAAATAAAAAATTGAAATACCATTTAATTATTATGAACTCTATAATATACATTTAGTTACATTTTAGAAATACAACTGTAATCATCACAAACTAGATATCTAATTCATTGTAATATAAAGTTTTTTTATAATGATTTCATGACACTCGAAAACTACACACTGTACTGAATGGAACTAATTTTACGGTTTTTATACGTTTCAAGTTTTTACATCGTGTTACCTCACAGATACCAACGGCTGCATCTGAAATCTCTGAAAAAAAAGGCAACCAACCTGTAATGCACGCCTTTCTTTTCAAACTATTAGTGTACCTATTTTATAAAAACATCCACCTGTATCTATTCTTTGTTTTATTAAGATAACGGTACCTAAAACGTTAAGACTGGATGTAGTAAAACATTTGCATTTATCTACTTATATCTAAAGTACTCTTTATTCCAAGTTCAAAGCAGTATTCATTATGCAGCTCGTATTGTTTGAAAACTTTGCAATAATAATGTAATGATGTTTATAATACAAATGTATAATATATAAATGTTTAAATTTCCATTGCGGAAGGCCTGCTTATACAAAGTATATAAGATAAGAGATTGTGATTTAGAGATATTTATCCGTAGGAAAGTGTTTTTAATTGCGTTGCGACTGTTTGAACTATTGTAAATATTATTAAACATTTTCAGTCAATTAATGAACATTTTTTTGATGCAGTGGTTTGAGCGTAGGCCAAGGAATCAACTAGTGGGCATCCGCTTCCAAGTTACCTATCCAAATTTCAGGTTTCTGCGATTTTGTCTCTTGCTCATATCGAGTTAGGTACTTATAAGTACATAATTTTAAAAAAGTTTAAGTTGGAATCTCTTCAATTTCAGAAATCCTCAACAATGCAGACTTCAACGATCGTGATTCTTGCGTGCCTAGTCGCAGTGGTGGCTGCGCGGGCGCACAACGAGCCGCGACCATTCGACGCAGCGCAAGAGTCGCTCCTCGACACCCCCGCACACGACAGCAGTCCCAGGACGAAGAGAGGACTGTTGCTACTGAAAAAGAAACTGATCCTTGGTAAATATACCCACTCTTCTTAAAAACTATGTTGCCCCCTTTGCCTCTCACAAGTAAGAAAAAACAGCTTTTAGATAATCACGATACCAATATAATTTACGAGTAGGTATTATGTAGTTGAAATGATGCTTGAGCGGTCGTTGTTTTAAATAGCGTGCGATTTATTTATTTTATTTCGTCCATTTATTTCAAATGACTAACTTGCTATCGAAGATTAGAAATTCTTGAAATAACGTTTTACGCCATTGCATACGCAAACATAAAGTTTCGTAATAACGTAATTTCCAATCATTTAGAATCCCAAGGTAAGCAAAGAGCAAACAAATTAGTTGAGAAAAACTAGATATTGTATGTGATATGACTCGTCTACGCCAATATTTGTATTGAGCCTGCCGTCAAGGCAGTCAATGAAGATATCTAGTTAATCGGGTCATTGTCGTGTCGTTTGACTGTGGTACTGGTACTGCATACTAGGTTATTGTTTGAGCTATGCATAACCTACACTGTCAGGCTATCTAGACTTGAATAGTTACTTTTGGACGTGACTTTCCTGTAGCTGTCATATAACAGTCGATTGTAGGGGCACTAGAGCACTACAACCTATTTATAGAACCTCTTTGCTTAGAGAAGATCGCACTGATACTGTCCGTTCGCAGTTATTTTACCTCTGACATTTACCTTATTTATTTATTTTTGAAAAACGTGGTCGGTATTAGGTTTTTACAAGTCATGTAGGCTGTAGAATAAAGCATAATCAGTTTTATAAGCATTACAGTTCATGGTCTCAAAGGCCAAGTTTAAAAGCTGACTTTCCGTTTTACATAAATAAAATCAGGAACGTCAGAGTTAAAATAATTGTGAACGGACAGTACCTATTATTTGTTATTTTTTATTTAGCTTAGTTGATTGACATTTAGTTTTTTTTTGTGTTTTGATATGGAATTGCATGGCAGCATCCGCTATTTGATACGGGAGCCGTCAAATAAAGATTACAAGGAGAGGGAGAATGTTGTTTGCGTTGGTTGTTTGCTTTTTTATAGTAGTATAGTACCAACTCGAGGATACTATAGGTACCTACTACCCATATGTGTGTAGATTTCCATAGCACTTGCGTAACTTTTCCAAGGCAGTATCCAATTATGAATCGATGGTCAGTCTCACCCAAATTGAGTGGAAATTTGAAGTCAATGCTTGTTGGTTCATTCAAATTTTGACACAAATTTCACTGGTTGAAAGTACTTGTTATTCAAGACCGAATATACATTATACCAACAGTTAAAACAATTTTATATGGTGTGGTACTGTAGACGCAAGAGATGATGTTTCGAAGTAATAAGGGTGGGAAGCTATTGTATGTGATTATCGCTAAATAATTAAATGCGTAATATTAATTGGAAGGATAATTTGTTTAATTGCTTTTAGTACCTATGGAACTTAATTGCGTTTTGTTCGTTGTTCGTTGTTTGTGACAAAAGATCGTAAATAAATAGGTAAAGTTTGTAAGTCTGTAAGTTTGTTTGTAGGAAGTAATCTCTTGAACAACCGAACCGATTTTGAAAATTCTTTGACCAGTGAAAGCTACATTATTCCTGAATGACGTAGGTTATAAATTGCTACGTGGGTGAAACCGCGGGAAGCAGCTAGTATCACATACAAATATTTTATACGAGAGCTGCTTTAACGTTTGCCCAATATTATCAAGATATCTTCTCCAAACTTCTTTTACTTTTAAGAAAATTATTTATATATTCCTTTCACATCGCAGGTAATGTTATATTGTACGATCGGCTGCACATTTCGGGGAATATTACCAGCATAAGTTGAGCTCTCTCTATTGACAGACGCGATAAAGAGACCTCAGTTTATGCTGGAATTGTTCCCTGATGAAGTTGACCGTACAAATAATATTTCTAAATGTTTAGTATACTTAGGTGGCTATTGATTTCTGAGTCAAGATGACGATGCTGACTTTTATTTCAAGAAATTTTACGTTAAGTTCCAATGTCCCCTAAAGGTGTTAATAACGTGTGCTAAGTATGAAGCACTTTTCACAGCATAAGGAGTTGATTGGCAAATTTGATGTTTGCCAGCTAATCGTCCAATAAAACAAATGATTCGACTTTTCATCAGCCGTTTGTAGAAGTGAAAGGTTAAACACCAAATAAAAATCATCAAAGTTTAAATTGAAAATACCCAAAATAATAGATTTTCGGAATGTTAGAGCCCAGTTTCACAGGAGCACATAATATATTATGTGCTCCTGTGAGCAAATTATTACCGTAGTCGTTAGGGCGCGCTAATCTTCTGATGGATGTAACGGCTCCCGAAGGCGGCCAGGATGCAGCAGATAGGCAAACCCATAATCTAGGCGCTGATATTTTGTAGAACCCAGACACATAGCTTACCGCTTTGGCGGATTTAGTTTTGAATTTAGAATTCGTATTTTAGGCTAGGTGGAGACGATCGCTACCTGCGTTCCCATATGCGCATTGAGTTGATCTAACATTTTTATACGCCGATCAATCAGGAACCCAAATCAGCATTTTTTTACCAGTAGAATTTCACTGACCATTAATATTATTTTACTAAATGCTTCATCGTAAATTGAAAATGGCGGTCTACATGTTGTCGGCCATCTGTTAACAGGCTGCTGACCGGCAATATGTCGACGCCAAGAATATACGATTTCCGATGAAGAATTCACTTAGTTTTTTTTTTTTTTTAAGATTTAAATATCAGTGGATTTCCTCTGGTAAAAATAAGCAGATTTGAGGCTCAGGATGCGCGCTACTGATAACGCTATTTCCTCTCTTATTTTGATCTGAATATTTTTTTACACTTATCTTTCTTTCTTTTATCCAGGTGCTCTGGGCTTGAAAGTGGCGAAGGTCGGCGCGGTGGCCGGATTGGCAGGAGCTCTCGCCCTCAAATCGAAACCAAAGTCAGTCGGGGGTCACACCTATTATCATCATCACCATGGGTAAATTGTGTTAACATTTCATTGAACCGTCTTGCAAAACTCAGGAAACTCATGATAATACTGCACACTAGATTATGAGATCAAAAATATTTTCGAATGTATAACTAAACAAATTGTAAAATTCTAGAGACTTTGGTATTGCAAGCATTTACAGGCTACGGTAGCTGCTTAACATCAGGCGGTCCGTATACTTGTTCGTCACCATAGTCATTTAAAAAAGGACACGATTTGGGAATCGAACCTGCATTCTCTAGTTTCCAAGAGGAGTATTTGTCATACCTGGCTATTATCAATGGTCTATCTCACAGCCGATCATCGTACTTAGATAGGTATTACATGTTACCTGTAAATGGCGTGCTAGAAAGATAAAATAGAAGTGGAAAATAGTGTGCAGTCCCTGTCAAGACTACAGGGTGAATTTAAAATCATGGTCATCCTTTTGAACTATGACTCTACACATGATTCAGAATATTTTGGGATAATAAATAAAAAAATCAATTGAAAAAAAAAATCTCTTGAAAGCAAATAAGCAAACCAGTTAACTGTTATACCTTACTTGGGCAAGAATTTTTTATCAATTGATTAATATTCCCTAAATATTCTGAACCATGTGTAGAATCACCGTTTAAAAGGATGCCCATAATTTCAAATTCACCCTGTGTATCAAAGGTCACAAGTGGTATTTGATACCAGACGGACTTATATGCAGTATAGTTTGCAAGACGGTTTCCATTCATTTGCCTAAAATATAACACTGGAAGGTACTTACGATACGCGTTTATACCATCACATTAGAACTACCTATCATTCACAATAAGAAGGAAGAATTCATTAATAATCTGTCAGTTACTCATAAATACCAACATAACAAAGCATAGTAATATAGAAACCATTGCTTTAGTTAAATGAAATATATCGTCAGCATCATCAACACTGCCATAATGTCATGTCTGATAACT
Organism: Drymonia ruficornis; assembly: GCA_947859195.1. Classification (NCBI taxonomy): domain Eukaryota; kingdom Metazoa; phylum Arthropoda; class Insecta; order Lepidoptera; family Notodontidae; genus Drymonia; species Drymonia ruficornis. Next base: position 10,138,276 of record OX401906.1, read on the forward strand.
ACATACATTTAATCATACGGACAAGGCCGCGAGTCCCTTAACAACTGCCATTGCGATACCACTGGTCTCTAATATTATCTTCGTGATTTGTTCATTATGGATCTTAAATTCTTAGTCGTCGACATATTGTCGGTCGTCTGTTAGCAGTCCTCTGCCAAACAACAGGCCGAATGCCAAGAATTTACAATGAAGAATCCACAAGAATTTGTAAAAAAGAGTTGAAGACCATATTATTATTATTATTGTTAATTATATAAGAGACCAATGGTTTCGCAATGGATTATTGTTCAGAGACTCGAGGCCCTGAATAGTAACTTATGGCCGTGCTAATAAGAACAAAGTAAGTAAGTACGCATTTATTATTTAAATAATTTAAGTCTATTCAAAATATAAAGAATGTAAATAAAAATCTTAATTTAGATCTAGATAATGGACACATATCCGAGTTCAACGATCAATGTATGCTAATTAATCTGAGAACAAGATATTTATAAGAGGGTCTTCGTCTTTAAAAAATATTTTTCTATTAGGTACGTTGTCTCTTATTATTTGATTAAAATTTCAAAACGGATGACTTGTACACCACCCTACGAACCAATAAACTTAAACCTTTGATATTAAATCACAATATACGAATACAACATGTTAAGAAAACCCTGTCCGACCCGAAAACGTATTGTTGGGTATTGAGATTAGATTATATTTTTGTAAAAAAAAAAAAAACATTATATTTTTTAGCATAGTAAGTGTCCCACTGCTGGGCAAAGGCCTCCCTTATTTTTTTGGAAAACAAATACCCCGTTTACATTTATAAAAAAAATCATCACATACTTTGTGGTCAGAGGTACCGCCACACGATCTAACATACTTACTTCCGGTAACGGTGTTGTCATATTTTTAAAATTTGCTACATTTTGAGAGAAAAAGGCAAAAAAAAATGGCATTTTAAATTGTCATTAATACTTGTGTTTACTATCATGAATATTTAATTTATTTTATTTTATTTGGTCATGTGATTGGGAAACCTAAATACCGGTTTCGGCTCGGACAGGGTTTTTTTAACATATTGTATACATTTACCATAAATGACGACATAGTAGTAGGTATGTTTAAAACATTTAAATTGATAATTAATAATTAATTAAATTAAGCAACATGCTAATCAAAAAACGTGGCCCTTTTATTACTTAAGTTTTCCGAATAGATTTGTTGTGTGTATGCGAATATTTATTTTTAAATACGGATTCTTGCTTAATTTATTCATGCCAAAACGTATCATTGGTAACAGGAGATTAAGGGTTAGTTCAGATAGAGCAGAAAAATCCGCGAGCAATGTACTGGCTCCATTGAAAATAGGATCGTACTCGACTCAATCGACTCGCGCATGCTCGCGATCCCGCATCCTGGCGATGAGGCTATGGCAATATGTCATATTTTCAAAGGAGCTAGTAAAGTGCTCGCGCATTTTTCCGCTGTCTGCACTGACTCTAAGCTTGGTTGTCTAATTACTAACATTTTACAGCAGAGCCCCGAATACACTAGTGGACGTACAACTTCACAGGTGAGTCATTTTGTGCTTAAAGCTGAGTGTCCAATAGAGAAGTGTAAGATCCATTGTGACATGATAGAAAAATAATGTGATTTTGAAACGATCCTGTGGGTTTTTTAATTCCTTGCGTAGCTTTCATGAACACTCAGCCTTATGCACAAGAGTGTCGCACACTGTTCAAGAATCGAGTACTTAATTTAAATATGTTTTCCATTTGTCCAGGGATGTTCCGCTCTTAATCAAGTACTGAGCGGCCTTCGCAACAAAATTCCTGTAAATTTGTACTTTAAATAGCAGTGGAATTTAATGTCAGTATCAGATTTTATTACGCATGTCGATTTGCACAAACATTTCGGTTTGCACTGGACTGTTGGTTTGGTCACCATATATTTTGATACTTTTGGGATTTCCGAATATCTAAAAAAATATTATAAATAGTTATCACGTACTGCACGGCTAGATAGTGCACGCTAAACTCTATGATCAATAAGACAGATCATTAGCCACAAGTATCTATAGTTCTAAAACATCTTAATTTTAAAAAAATATACAGTCAGTCATCGCGTCCCGAATTACCTACTATGTGGATAATGATTGTTAGTATTTCGGGCTCTTGTCGGATGACTGTATAATTTACTAGACTGTCTACCATGAGTATGAGTATGGTCGCCTGCACGGCCATGTTAACATTTTTTACATAAGTGGGGCTGTCTTTATGATTGACACTTGTATATAAAAGGTCCGCTTATGTTGGGAATGTTACAGTAGACGTGCAGGCGACCGTACACGAGTAGAGTATGTTTTTCTAGAAATCAATAGTTGCTAGCGGGTGAAATATTCGTGTACTTCACGGGCGCCCGGTAGATACGCTCTAAAATTTGCTAAACAAATATTACGTAGAGTCTAGGAACTACAAGCGAAAAACTTATGGTAGAGCTGTAGTTTCTCAATAAAAATAAGATAAATAAATCTCTCTCTCTAAATCTCTTAAATTGTTTGGTTAAATGTGCTTCTTGCTGTTATAAAAAAATATTTACTAAAGAAAAGAATAAGTTGGCTCTCTATAAAAAATACAGTCGCTAGATCCTTGAAACTTCATAAGATTATTTACATACTTATTCAATACACACAAGATACACACATTTAGCACGATATATCTAACACAAGTGTAGCCTTTCGTAATATAACAACGAATAGCATAGTCCAAAGAACATTGTTTAAGTAAACACCTTAAAATGTACTCGTGTCATGCTCCGTACGGCATCTATAATTAAACAGTTTGTCGGACACACGTGTTGTAAAATTCATTCATTGTGGTTAGTGGTGTCGCAATGTATTCGGGATATTAAACGGCTATTACGGGGTAAGGGCCGTGATAAAATTATATTTTTGATTATTGGTAAAGGTATTTTAAGATCATTTATTTAATTTTTACACAACTAATCTGGAAGTACGGGTATAATTTTATTAAAAAGGTATACTTATTTTTCTATTATACAGGTGTAGAGGTAATGTATACAGGATGTTAAAATATTATCCAAAATAACTTAATGATATTACCTATCATGTCGTTGTCACTTAGTATAGGCCACAGATTCAAGACGAATCGTAGGTAAACGAGGTAAACAGATAAATTGTGAGATGTAAGAAAATCCGTTACCGTGCTATAATTGATTTACTTAATACTTAATAGGTATTTTTGTAAGAAAAATTATGCGATCACATGGGGTTTGGAAACGATGGAACGACTCTTCACCTCTTAAAATATGCGCGCACGCCATCGGTAACACCAAGAATAGAAACAACCGGTATACTTTTTAAATTATAATATATTTAAACTAGTTCCGATAGGTACGACACATGTCACGGCACACTCATCATTAGGGTCAGTTCAGACAGAGCGGAAAAATGCGCGAGAAATTTACTGGCTCCATTGAAAATAGGACAAATACCAAAGCCTAAAGTACAAAATTTTATGAAAATCGAGACAGTCGGCTTTACACTATGGTACTACGGTCTTATTTTCAATGGAGCCAGTAAATTGCTCGGGAAATTTTCCGTTCTGTCTGAACTGACCCTTACTAGTTTCAACTATGATCTACTGAGACGATTGGTAAAACCAAGGTTATGAATGCGAATAACTGAAGAATGCGGATTTCATCAATATAATGGTAGAAATAAAGAAATCGTTGAACTATTTATAAGAAAACATAGACGACTGTATGTTTACGTGCTATTTTGGGTTGGATCTTGTTTTTAAATTACATCAACGTCGTAGAATTTATATCATTTCTTTTTCGTTACCTGTTTTGATTATATATTTTTTTATAGGTATATTTATTTTTATACATTTGTTATTTTAATGAAAACATCACGCATGTTGCACAAAAAATAAACTTGCGCAAAGCACTTATCGAATGCCGTTGAGTTAAGAAAACAAAGATTAGTTGTTTTTTTATTAAAAAAAAACATAAATATAAAATGCACTTACTATGTAAATATCCATAATGATTTTATGTATTTTTTTAAGTCTGATCTTCCGTAAGGAATAAGATTTAGGTCCACCTACTTTATTGCCTAGACTAGGGGTTCCCAAAGTGGTCCATATCAGTTTCCCAGGGGTCAACATAAACAAAGACTGGTTTTGGGGATCAACGAGGTCTAACGATCGACCCCTATTAATTAGGTATCACAAGTTCTTATTTGAAACATTCAAGATACTGTAATAAGTTATGGTACGTATACCAACTTGTTATAAGAATGACTTCATCACACTGAATTCTTTTTTTTTAAATTTTTACATTACGATTTAATGTTTTTTTTTTTTTCAAAAATAATAACCTACTTAAGTATTTTAAGTATTTTTTATCTATGGGAAAAATCATAGACATAGGATTTTTAAAGTAATTTGGCTATGGGGGTCTGAGGTATCAGTTAATTTTGGAAAATCTCTAGCCAAAATAGTTTGGGAATCCCTGGATCCAACAGGTACCTACAGTCTGATTACAATAGAGTGCTCTGAAATGTAATTTGTTTTTATTACAGATGGTGAATGCATTGGGCGGGTTTCTTCATGACACATCAAGTGTGTTCTGTGTGTCTGTATTATATCCTAAGGGAAATGATACGGGTGGTATAGTATAAGGACTATCATTACTTTGTGAGGCTTATGTGATGGGTATAAAGTAAACAGATGTCAAGTTTTAGAACGCATATTGATTTCATTGTAAAATATACAGGCTGTATTAAAAGTGCGAAATAAATGTGGGAGCTGCTACTCCTGAATGCAGATTACACTATTTTATAGGTCATTTAATGTGTTTTAGGCTGCAACACAAAAGTTGTGACAATATTCAAAGGCCAGTAACTCGGAAAATATGATAGTTATGTCAAACACCGTACATGTAAATTATCATTTCGGACTTTTGAAATACCCTGTATATTACTTTCATAAAGACGAAACACAGGTTCTTTAGATTCGGTAGACATCTGACGAGGCACCGATTAAGTAACCTGTACCAGTGGGCCTATTACATATCTCAGTTGTAACTCGTCATCACTCCTGAAGAACCCAAATTTCAGTAAAACTCCTTACAAAAAGGTAGCTTATGAATGCATTCGGATACATAATAAGTCAATTGGTTACAATTGCTAGTCATTAATCGGGCCTAGCGGTGCGCTGCTAGAGGCCGTGGGAAAACATCTTTATTAATTAGTCATTTGTACTTAGTTACAATACAATGCAGATTTAAATCACGTGTCTATTAAATTGAGATTATCTAGGCGAAAACATATTGATTTTTATGTTTTTTTTAAACAAGCATTAACTAAGTGCCTACTTTACCTTAGAAGGTCAATCATACAATACTCTAAAATTTTAAAAAGGTTTAAATAGATTGATTTTTAAAACTTTTTTTTTATCCAGTCCAGTTTTTATGTACACCTACCGAGTTCAGAAGTAGAATTGGACACATGGTAGAAAATCAATTTACGTCACGTAGGATTGCATTGTATGTAACTAAGACTAATTATTACTAACGTATAATGCGAGTCACTTTATTCACCGATACATATTTTGCGAATGGTACATTTCATTGACGATAAAATAGTTTGTAACAAATTCTATTATACAACTTGTAACCAGAGGTTATTTTGTTTTTGTAGCAATTTCTAGGAATGCCATAGTAGGTACGATTCATAGTTTAATATGAGGTATTACCTAAATTTATAATTATGAAAAACTTTTTATATGCACCAATTTATTTCATTAATACATGGTGTTGTTTTCTAAAAACATGAATAAAACAATTACCACGTTAGCAGCTGCAATTATTAATCATTGCAAATAAGATTTTTCATTGATTTTTCATAAAAAAGTTGATGTAAAACCTTGTTATGCACGTTTTCAGAATAGAGGGGATCAGTATATTAATCGTTCATTAAATATAATTATGACATAAGAAATGATAGTCAACATTCTGTTATAAATCAGGCAATGTTTGTTATAATATTTATGACATTAAGTGCCCGTATGATTGTATTTTCATTTTTATGATTAAAGTTTTAATCGATTGCATTTGTTTTATTTTAACGCCGCAACAAACCAGCAATTATTTATAATGTTAGGTGCCATCTATAAATTACGTCACACGAATTTCATAATTTTTTTACCCCTCCCCCCTTTGTCACAGCTGATCACATTTGTGAGACCCACCTCCCTAGTGTGACGTCACATAATTTTTGAGATTTTAAATCTAGAAAATATTTTTAGCATTTTTCGTTACCAGTTCCGCGTTTTAATATGTACCTACTTAGATACATTCGATTTTGAAATGTGACGTCACGAAACTTAGGACCCCTCCTACCCCTTGTCGCACCATGTTTACACTTCGTCGACCCGCTCCCCCCTTTACGTGTGGCGTAATTTATGAATGGCCCCTTACTATATACAACGTATATTTTAGTAACCTATGAGTCGGTACCTAATAATATTTTATAGTCTTGCCGGTTCAAACTGGTTGTTGTAGCAGGACTGTTTGAAGATTAAACGTATGACAATTAATTAAAAAGAAGATGATACGCAGGTGAATGCCCTGCCATTTTATTGGGTGGAATTTTTTGGAATTTTAATGCTGTCAGTGATATTATTATGTAAGTAATTTAATACTCCATGAAATATTGTATTGTTTATGCACCTACTAGATCGTTGCAAGACCGAATAGCCTATTTAAAATGTTGGCCACTCCCGTCAAACTCTGATCGTGATCGGAATTTAAAAAAATCCGTGCCCTATGTTAACTAACAACAACCGGTTAAACTAATGAGGACGTAGGTATTTTGTTGAAATCAGTAAGATAAATATTTGAGAACACCCATGGCTAATTTAACATAGGTATGTAAGAGTTTAAATTATGTATAAAGTTAACAGTATTCGCAGAGAATCACTCAGAGGTCGCACACCTGTGGGGTTTTCAGTAGGTACAATTTATCGCCCAACTAGTTGTCCAACTAGTTAGATATGTTGTTGACATCACGGTACAGTTTGTTTTATATGAAAAAATAACGATATATTGAGCCTGTTATTTAAAAGCGGAATTTCGCCAGTCTATGGTATAACAACTGATGATGTCATTAAAATAATAATAAAAAAACTTGTCTCCGTGCTCATTTAATGAGGTTGAAAGGCCACCTTACAAATGTATTTATATCCGTTCATCAGAATCCTTTACTCAAGTTACTTATTTTGTATTATTTTCTCTTGGAAATCTTCTAACAAATATCTCGGATCCGTTCTTGCGTTACAAATTAGAGTATCCATTTTAATTAATTTTATTTCGGTATAGTGAGTTTGACGCTTAACTTTTGGTAATGTCAAGAATTATATCAGATTTGTAGGCGAAAGTTATTACAAGTTTCCGTCCAATTTTTGGATATTAATCGTCTAGGTACTATTATTGAAATCGTATGTAGGTACTAGTTACGTACACGAGAAGACACGGCTCATCACTACGCTGTCCCATTCAATTGCGGCGTTATGGCCGCACTTCACTCAGTCATTCCAATAAGGTATTCTCTCTGACCCGCCCGCGCGCTTCCTTCGCCTGGTTGTGGCTAATGACGTTTGTTTAACTTAGCGCCGCTCTAATACAAATAAAAATTAAAAAACTTAAACGTCTACTGTATGTATAAGGCACAGGCTCACAGCTGATATGTATGATCACAATCACCCTAATATTTCGAGATTAGACTATATGAAAATTAAGCAATAGCTGTGTCCTGATGTATGGCGCATCTTCACGAGGCAGTCGCAGGTACATGGTACGCATGGAAGCCGTATTATGACACGTGCAAGGTGGGCGGATTGACAGCGAGGAAAATGACAAATGACAGCGCTTGGGCCCCCTAGACAAGTGGCATGAACGCTAATCGAATAGACTTCACAATGTATGGAAATGTCAAACGTCGCTATGTAGATCAACACCAAGTTGCTATGTAGATCACGTGACTTATGTCATTTCCATACATGAAGCGTGGCGATTTGAAGGAACGCTTGTAGACGTCAGCCCTTCTGGTAGTTGGGGCAGCGCGAACGCAAGGTAGAGAAGGCCAGACTCGAGGCTGCTTATTCAGTCATTACGCGCCTTATCGCGTTGTTTCAATCCAAAACTGTTCTAATATGTACCTACAAAATACTTCAAATATTCCGCATCAGGTTATACACTTGTGTGAATTATGTACCTATTACGAGTGGGTATGCGGACGTTCGGTCACAAAAATCTTGTTGAAGTTTACATTGTCCTTCCTTTAGTTTGCTTTGGACTGTTGATTTTGCTTTCGGAGTATGATGACAAGACAAGTTGTGGGTCATCGAGTAATAACGAACTGAATCGACGCCTAATAAAAAACTCAAAATAACTTTTTTTTTTCGCTTTTTCCATTGAAAGTAATTCTGTAACGTTTGTCTAATAGCTGTTATTCGAATATTACGCTACACTTAGTATGAGTTTGGAATACTGATCCAGTGATCGAATGTTTTCTTAGGGCCACCGCAGACTTGCTACTTTTAGCATCGGCGATCGGCGATTTTAATGCTGCGTCTCGCTCGTTCGCGCTTGAAGAAACGCGACGCAGCATCGATACGTCACAAAATCGCCGGTCGCCGATGCTAAAAGTAGCAAGTCTGCGGAGGCCCTTATATTTACCAGTAAAGCACTGTCTGCTGGGGGCGATGCTGTAAAATGTGTGGAAAAAATAAATTGCTAGATCGGTATAAAAGGTTTTCAAAACCTGTACTAAGCCATTTTTGATAAAGTATACTACAGTAGTTTTATGTAAAGTGCACTGACATAAAACTGTTAGGTAGGTACTAAAAGGGGTGAAACCGTTCAGGGCTATTTCTCTGATTTCGCACCAAACACATGTCCGGTAGCAAATAAAAAAAAGTATCGATATTTTCGGAGATCCAATAACTGTTGTCGGCTTGTAATACATTTATCTAGTTGTGCCCTAAAATTCAAAAGCATAAGTGTAGGAACAAAAAAAATATTTACAACTTTTATGCCTAAATGTCACTACCATCAGTGTCTTTCACACATGTCCCGAAGAATATCGTATTAAATTTCAAAGAAGTCGTCGTCTGATGTAACTGTAATTAGTCCCTTGTGTTATGCCAATTATTAGCAGAAACTAATTTCATTTTTACACATACGAAACGGTTAGTTAACTTTTTAAAAATAAAATTAACTTTGTCATCAAAAAAAGGTCATCACCGTAAGCTGAGGTGGTAATGCAAATATCTCTTTAAGTGTACATGCTACTCTCATACCCCTCACCCCGCACGCTTCCGAATTGGTCAATCGACCCAGAGATGTTAAAACGGGAGGCTAGGAGCTTTAGTAAAAAAAAATATTTTGGATATTCATCTCGAAAATGACGTTTGTCACGAAAAAGTGGTCTTCGCCGTGATCGCAAGATTTTGGGTAAGCAAATCGATTTAATTTTTAATTCCACCTCTATGTCATTGGTTTTTAGGTCTACTTTTACCATTATAATATTTATTCCTTGAATATTAAATATTAATAGCATTGATAAGCAAAATAACACAAAATGTCATTACCGTAAGTGTCATTACCGTAATTTACCATCAGTTTTTATAGTGACGGTAATGACGCTTAACTGACGGTGGCGACCCTAAAATGTATTTTTACTTTTCTTGTTTTATATTTAAAAAAAAAAGAATATTTAGATATTATATATTGGTAATAATGTCTATAAACACCCTAATAAAAAACTATAGACTCAGAGTTTAGGTACCTATGATTATACCGAAGATTGACAATTTTTAACCTGCAAAGACAAATTGGCCCCAGCACGATTTCTACAGTATTTTGAGAAAATTCAAGAGAGAAAAATGGAAAAAATAATACATAATATATTGAATAGGATGAAAATATAGATACAAAGAAAAAAGTTGGATCCACGAGACATACTAGGACTGTTTTTGGAAAAGAAAAGAAAAAATAGAAAGTTGAAACTAAGTATAGTGAAGGGTATGAAAATAAAGGTACAAATAAAAAAGTTGGATCCACAAAAAATAAAATATATTGTGTTAGGAAAAATGAGGGCAATAGAGCCAAATGAAATAAAAGATATAGAAAAGAAAGGGGATGCTGAGGATAGTTTGAAAATATAATGATAATGTTATAAAACTGTTTTTTTAAATAAGTACATATTACTTATGTCTGCTGCAATATCTATAATATTATTTAAAAAGTTGTTTCCTGGTTACCTATATTAATTGTTTAGAATACGTATACCTCAAATTAAACTAAGACTGCATATTTTGTGTTAATAATAGAGGTTTGAAATAATACAAAGTACTAGTAAAACACTGCAAGCAAAAAACTTAAAAATAAGAATATACTATACTACTATACTACCTATATGTTGTACATATATTCTGAAACGATATTTTGTTTTTATTTTCAGTGTATAACAATATTATTTCATTAATTTCCATAAAATCTTAGAGTTAATTTCATAAAAGATTTTTTTCATATTTTCTTAGATTTTTTCTAATATATATTTTTTTTTTAATTAAACCCAGTTAAATTTTATAATTATATTTGCACGGATATCTAAATCGGCTCTAAATGTCAATTTATATTTTAGCTAAATCTATTTTTTATAAGTCATCTTGTTTATTTTATTCTTTAGTAAATAAAATTGAATTAATTTGAACCAGAATCATAAAACAACATAATTCATGATGAACAGAACAAATTAATTTTACGTTTGATATAAAAAGCTGTCATTTTAGTAAGTAAACCTCACACGAATGTCATTACCATAAGACGAAATATCATTACCGTCACATATATAAAATTTAGAGAGCTATATCTCCGATATTTATTGGTGCAATTAAGAAAAAAAAAAAATACCTGTTAATTATTTTTAGTCATATTTTGATTCTACATCAAAATTTTCAAAATCTAAAATTTCTCTCAATTTTTCCGAATCGTGGCGAAATCAGAGAACTGCCCTCAGAAGCTATGACATCTTTTGATTTCATGGCAGTTATTTATGTATATCATTATTATTTTATTGGCTCTATCACCAATAAGTTGTAGCCAATTGACGGTAGCTTTATATGGGGTGGCTAAACCGGGGTAGTACCACCCTCTCACAGAAGATTGGCGTAAAGCAGCTATTACAGCTGCATTTCGTACGATGAGTAATAGAGCCGGAAGCCCAACCCTGCCCCCTACCCATCCGTTTTTATCCACTCCCCTTAAGGTCGGCAATGTGCGAGTAATACCTTTGGTATTGCATGTATCTATAGGCTATGGTACTGCTTAACATCAGGCGGGCCGTACGCTTGTTTGCCACCTTAGAGCCGGGCCCCACCTACGCGCTGCGCTGCGTTGCGCTGCGTCGTCGCAAGATTTTGTACTGGCACATCACCCTCCCCCGCTTCGTCTCTCCCCCGCTGACACCTGCGACGACGCAGCGCAGCGCGTAGGTGGGGCCCGACGCTTAGTAACGTAAAAATACTTACGTAGTTCAGATTTTTTTCTTAATATGGAAAGGTCTATATATTTGCAACGAACTCAAGATTTACACATTTTATCTATTAGCGGCACACGTATCTCATTTACCTTCACAAGTTCATAATGAGAAAAGCAAATTTTCATCGCTAAACATTCATCCAATTACTATAATAACATAGCAAACATATACGTAAGTATGTTGTTACGCGCGATATAATCCTCAGACTACTGTTTCAAATACCTTTTGATTAATACCTACGGAATTCTCACCAACAAAGTTGAGTTGCGAACTATGCCCATCAACAATTTCATGTTTGTAATAACGTCTAATGAATATTGAATATCAGAAACTACGGGGCCATGTAGATATTAACTGCTGAGGGGGGGGGGGGGGCATACCTTGGTTGACTCGACCCATTAATACTTCATGTTCACGTGTGTGTGAACGACCTATAAAAGACATAGGCAGGACATCACCGAGCAGTAGAATATTGGTTAGTGTCAGTGAACGACGGTATAAAAACAGGTAGATTTTTAAAATTGGAAAATAAAATTTCAAATGTAAATTAAATATTTATAGCAATTCATAGTTAATGATGCTCATAAATTTCTTGAAGGAATAACCGAATCGATTCTTGGTTTAAACTTGTAACTCGTATCCGGTTTCGTGAACCCAGTTCCATGTAAACTTCAGTGAACTGAAAATAGTTTTTTGGACCAATATTGAGTTCGCTATTTAAAAAAATAGGCAGTTTGATTTGAGTATTTGCTTCTTTCTTTTAGAAATAATGAAAGTGTACACCCTAGTCTTCGCCGCGCTGGTGGCTTGCGTCGCCGCCAACAGCTTCGCCGAGCAAGGCCCCTTATTGACTGCCCTCCAGCCCGCGTATGTCTATGATGATGAGACCCCAGTGGTTCACAGACAGAAGAGACATTTGGGACTTGGTAAGTACCTATCTATAGATACATTAATAGTGAGGATTGTAACCACAAAATATAAGCGGGTAGAGGAAAGAGGTCGCGTGGAAACGCCGCCACCGGTAGAAAGGGGATTTACGAACCAAAAAGTTTATTCGGTTCACTATCGCACCAGGCCAGTGATACTTTTACGGTACATTATCTTGCCCGCTCACCTCTTAAAGTCGGCAGAAGATTTGTGAAAGGGTGTTCCGTATACCTTATATAGGTACACTTTGAAATATTGCACGGCGAGAACGGAGTACCTTCCCTTTGAGCTTTTACGTTTACTTGCGTATCAGAATACGGATAAAGAAAATGCTGATTGCATTGTATGTATCTATTTATATACTTAGTTATTAGTGAGGTAAAAAATAGTTCAGCAGGTACTACAATCTATTTTAAATCAGAAATTATTTTGTGGACAGTTCTCTTCATAAATCAGTTAAAATCTTTAATATTAATTCAATGCCTAATTTGTTAATTAATTACACCTATTAAAAGCAGTGATAGCCGAGTGGTTAAGCGCGCGTGTTTCTTAGGTCCGGTTCAATACCCCGGCACCCCCCGGCACCCCGCACCTCTGGGTTTTTAAAAATCTTTTTGCGAATCATTAATTAAATATGATTATAACTTGCTTACGATAAATGAGAACATAATAAAAAACCTGCAAGTCTGAGAAAATCCAATAAATTTTCTCTGTAATATTTGTAGTATTTCTCTGTAATCTCCAACCGCACTGGGCCAGAGCGTGGTAGATTATGGCCTATGGGTGGTCCCAGCATCCCATAGGTACCTAAGTTACCAGAAATATTTTATTTGCCTATTCTTTGTACGACGGGACAAAGTTGCAATCTCTGCAACCATCAGTGGTTACGAACAAAGCTTCCCTGAGTTTATGACGTCAATTTAGAGAATAGCTCGACAGCCATCAAGATGGAATGTTGGCTTGATAGCGCGCTGCAATGCGCCTCCCTATCCGTCATTCTATCTTGACGTATGCGACAACGCCGCGACTGGCGTAGGGCGTAACCGCAGTACTATAATCTTCCATTTGTTATTTCTAAACAGTGGATGAATTGCTTATTGCCCTTTGCCTTCAATCGTTATGAAATATTAAGCTGTAGGTTAAAATAGGTACAAAGTAATTAATTATTCAGTCATTTAATGGGAGAATAATTAAAACCGCTAAAAGTGTTTAAGTAGGAACGTAAATATTAAATATTGTTTTGCGAAGTTATGAACCAAAGTTCATCAATCAAATGATTAAAAAGGGCTGCGTTTTCTGCATTTTCAACGATGACCTAATTTATGAATCATCCATGATACAGCAATAACTTATTGGAAACCACTTATTGTGCAATATTTGCTCTTCTATACGTTTAAACGAGTCAATAAAGCAAGTGGAATGGAAATACCAATGTTAATATGAGTAGCAGTTAGTAACGTAGGTGCGAAATTGATAGTACGTAACGTAGACGGCTTGTCGGGCCCTTGGGGTATCACTTTCTAGCCTTAGAGGTTACATATTATGGAACAAGTACGTGAGACGGATTAACAGGTAACTCTATTATGATTTACTAGACAGTGATAATATCGTTCAACTTTACTTTACTCAATATGATGTATATTTAGTAGGTATATTACTTCTACAGGGGCTTATAATTCTTATAATATCGCCAGTCCCATTTTTAAAGCTGGCTACTTTACAATGGACTGGGGGCGATCCCAGTAACACTCAAACTAGGGTATATTACGAAAAGGCTGTTTCAGAAATTTGCCTCTGGCAGGAATAGAACGCGCAACCATCAGCCATAGTGAGCCACTCAAACCATTGCTTAAAGTGGTCGTCAATTGCATTAATATGCTAATATATTTACATAAATATGTGATAGGAACGTATGAATTTCTTAAGGAATCGACCTTGAACTTGGTGAATTCATTATGATTTTTATCACCTAGCAATAGGATTCAAGATCATAAAAATGTTAATTTATTATTTGCATGACAAATAGCAAGCAGTGGACTAAGTAAGGATATTAAAGCCTAGTCTAATAGGAAGCGACACTCGTGCAAATCTGTCGGACAATTTATTTTATGAACAATTTGGTATGATGTCTATTTTACAGGTTTATCTTGTTTTTATTTGAGTAGGTAGAGCTTTTGTTGTTGATTTTGTGCAGCGTCCATTTTGTGATATGATGGAGGCAGCCCTAATAGTTCCGCTACAAAAAAAATGAATATGATAAATGTACCTTGCGCCCTGAAATAATACGTCATAGTTCTTCGTTATATTCGTATTCACGAAAATCTTGCCCGGAAGTCTTTTCTGTCTTAGGTTTTTTGGTCTTGCAAATATTTGTGCAAATATGTCCAATGAAGCGCTAACGTTATATTTTGCACCTATCACGCTGCAGATCGTAGGTTCGATTCCTACCCGGGACATGAATTTGTGTGCATGAACATGGCTGCATGCCCAACTCTGGGTGTAATTATGTATTGAGTATGTATTTACAATGAAAAAGTAGTATGTATATGTAGTTATATCAGTTATCTGGTTTCCATAGTACAAGCTCTGCTTAGTTTGAGATCAGGTAGCCGTGTGTAAAAGAATGTCCCAGGATATATACATATATATTTTATTTTTTTTAATCCCGCAGGTCTCGGCGCTGGTGTTCTCGGTGCTGGAGCTCTCGGCCTCGGCCTGGTCGGCGCTGCCGGGCTCGTGGGTGCTAAAGCTGGCTTAATCGGTGGCGCTGTAGCCAGTAAAGTACTGTCCGGCAGGAGCTTTGGCGGCGGATACGGCGGCGGCTACGGCGGTGGATACGGGGGTGGATACGGAGGTGGATACGGAGGGGGATACGGAGGTGGATACGGAGGTGGATACGGCGGTAGTTACAGGTAAGAATAATCGATAGAGGTCAAACATTAAAATAAATTATATAATTATTTTAACCGTGGGACACAGAATAGTAGGTACGAGGTCCTTGTACTACGAGGAAATAACCTACGGATTGCTTAGCTATAGTGATGGTGTGTTGATTTGGTATTTTGAATAATAATAGAACAGCCATGACTGTAGGCAGGTGTGTGTAAGGCCTTGGTCTCCTATTAAATGACATCGGCCGCTTACAGCGTACGCCGCGTCACAATGCTTACTATAGAAATGTACTGTTGTGGTCTCCTTCACACGCCGACGTCACTATAGTCAAATAGTGACGCGGCGTACGCGTGACGCTGTAAGCGGCCGATGGCATTTAATAGGAGACCAAGGCCTTAAAGAAGAATAAGGAGGTTTCCGACGTTTTAAAAAATGATAGTTTTAGCAAGTATATAATTTACAGGGTATTTAAAGTTTCATATTTGTTTCAGTACTTACTACCCTGTGCGTACGTACTACGTGGTACCCCAAGATCCCTGGTGCTGAACCAATGACTGACTGGTATTAAATAAGTGTATAATATGTAAAGAATGTCTCTTTTGTACAAAATTAAAAAAAAACAAAATCTATAGATGCGTTTTCATTCTAGACGAATTAAAAATATTCGATTTATAAAATGAAACTTTACTTATATTACAGTTTTAGTAACCCACAACGTAAAAACACCTGTAGCTTTTTGTAGCTTTTAAATTAGACTATCGGAACATCTTTAACTATTTATTACACCTTTTGGTGGTGAGCCAATTGACTGCATATAATGTAAAAAAAAAAAAAAAATGTAAATGTAACGTCACGACTTTTATCCCCATTGGGGGGTAGTCAGAGGTTTTTGAGTGGCCATACACCACCACATTGTGGAGGTATTAACCAACTCAAAGCCCACGTTTCACCTGATAGTCAGAACCCAACGTGACAGGTGGTGAACCTTGTCGCCGTGTATACAGGAACTGACTATTACCTAATCCCGAGGGATAGGTAGGTTTCCTCACGACGTTTTCCCTCACCGTCAGCGAACTGTAAACTATGCACATAGATGAAAATTCATCCATTGGTGCATGCCCCACCGGGGATCGAACCTGGGACCTTCCGATTGCTAGCCCAACCTGTTCACCCCTAGGCTACAGTCGCAGTATAATGCATATGCTCATATTATTATATAGCAACCTATGACGTTCTGATGTTCAGCGACGTATAGAAATATTTTTTCTTGATTTTTGAAAGAAATTAGAATCTGTTCATGGACTTTCGTTGCTGACTGTACTAAAAGTTTACCACTTCTATCCCTTCAAGGAATTCAATCGTGATGGTGTTTGGTTACGATAAAACGTGTGTTGGTGTTGTGGCTAATTAGTTACTATCCACTCTTATATTAAAACATATTTTATATAAAAACATTATACAGCCAACTATTGGCCGTGCATCACCCATGTTGGATGTGGCTCGGACGTGCGCTGAGGCAGCAGCGTTAACGGAGATGGATGGCGGCGCCCCACGCCATCGCCTCTTTACTCTCACCTACGATTTACAACTACAATATCGATCGATCCAATTTTATTGCGATACAGTGTACTGAAAGGTCGAACGGCAAAATAAAGCGGCTATCATCAATCGTGGTTATCCAAATTGCGGTTGTTATCGGAATTTTGTGAGTGAGTGCTATCCAACTATCTCTAAAACCTTTAGAGATCTTTGGTGCTATCGTGGTGTATATGCCAATCGTGCTTTTGACGTACCTAACATACTACGGTAACATTTTTTTCGCAAAATCATATTTAAATACTCTTTACGAAATCACAGAAACATTCAGTCTCTAGGTGCTCACAATAGAATTTTACTAAGCGCGTACACATTCGCGGGAAATAGTATTGATTTAAATAGATGTGCCTAATGGTTTCTCGCAAAAAATAACCAAAAAGCAATGTTCAAACTTATATAGGTATTAGTTATAAAGTTTTATACGTTCTAAGAATGCGATATTACTTACTCGAACGCAAAATATTCACTAACTAATCTAGCGACTGAACAGATCGGTCCATTTATAAAGGGGTTCTAGAAAATAATGACTGGCAATACTGAATTCAATGAAGACGTTTCGCATTTTCGCTGCGAAGGTCATAAAGCAAAATAAGTAATGGACGGTAACAAAGAGAGGTCTATATCTCTCTAGAACAGATCTGCAGACGGAGGCAACAATGACAAAGATTAATTACAGCTCAATAAGGACTGAACCATCTTATCTGACGCCATTGATGGAATAGATTATGAGATCCGTTTGCGTCTAAGCGCCCCGTCATCAGAAAGCACCATTGAATTCCAAATCGTTTTGTTTGCTATTGTGCTTACGGAATATGACAATACAAACATAGTTCTCATAACAATACTGCCGATATGAAGGGTTATTTATTGCCCTGAATTATGATTTAAGAGCAACGCCAACTTTGGCGATATTTTTCCTATTTTCCGGCCTGTTCTGATGGTAATTAATTATTAGAAAAAGTTTCCGAAGTTATAATTAGTCTTAATTTCAGTTTGTTCGTCATAAACTCATAATTTACCACTCGTAGACTTTTGTCGGTTGGAATAATTTATTTTGTTCCTTGATATAATTGAGTTGCGGTGTCAGGGATCATGTGAATTTTCAGACCTGATTTTATGTAATGGACACCTCTGAAGTGGGACGGCAGTAAACCGCGATCATCCTAACTTTTCAAATAAAACCAATGACCCCTTGTTTGCGTACTTTGTTGCTTTATCCTCTCTGTCTTTGTTCAAATCCAACTTTGTCCTGTTTCCTTGGGCAATTTGTGGGGTTTACACTATTTTTATTGGTATTCGAAAAATGTTGTTAGGATTTATATTTTGTTAAGGGTCCATGATCAATATGACGACAAAGATTTAGAAGATACGAGACTATAATAGTTGTAAAATCTGCGATTTTAATATCTACCGTACTTTATACTAATATTATAAAAATATTAAGTTTGCATGTAGGGTTATCTCTTTAATTACTCCGATTTTGAAAATGATATCACCGATAGAAAGCTGCACTATCCCTGAGTGATATAGGCTATATCGCGAAGTCCTATGTGGGCGGAGCCGCGGGCAACAGCTAGTATTGTATATGGAAATATCGTCCTCTACATAAACACGAGAAGCTAATTATAGTAAGTGAACATGTAGCAAGCGAAATGTGCATTGAGAGGTCTTATTAATATCCAGATGCTCGTGGGAATTAAAGCATTTATCGCTCAGATAAACCCTTTGAAGCTTCATCTAGCAGTATGAGCTTCGCTGAATATTCATAGTATGGGCAAGTTATTAAGGCAATCCAACCATATTAATGAAAGCAAATTCCCTACACCGAGTAATGTGTAGGAAGTTGGTGTTTATGTAAAATGATTTAATATAGATAAGTTTTGTCGCTGGGTATTGTTATCGTGCTAGGTAGTTCAATGCATGATGGGTTGTGTGATATTGAGAGAACCGTGGAAGAATTACAGATGTATTGTACAATAACTGTGTGGTTTTCTGATATGTTCCCTCACTCCATCCCACTTCCCTTCAGGTCGGCAATGTGCGAGCAATGCCTTTGGTATTGTAAGCATCTATAGGCTACGGTAACTGCTTAACATCAGGCGGGCCGTATGCTTTTTTGCCACCGCACTATAAACTAAAATGCTACTACTATAAAAAAAAATGTTATGTTTTTCAGCTAAGAACTATACTCTGGTAGATAAAGAAATCCGGACAAGTGCGAGTAGGGGGGTTCCGTACAAACTTATTGGGAGTAAAATTTTCTAAAACGCTGAAAATTATATTTTTTGATTGTAATGAGTAGCCTAAATACTAATTTTCATATCTCTAGTTCCTGAAAAATGGGACCTCCACACAAACTTTCACCCCTTATAGATAAACATAGAACTATTTTGGTAGATTGGTGTGTTGGTTCCATAGAGTAAAGACTAAAGAAAGAGGTGCCCTTATTAGATTTTCCTATGAAACAACGCGTGGAAATTTTGCGCGGGGTGGCGCGGGTGGTGGGGGTTAAAAAATGGGAGGCAATTTACAAGATACCGCCCCCCCGATCTACCGGTAAATACCAGAACTACAGGGTTCGTTTTATGTCGATTTTAGTACGTAGTTTAACTTTTTCACACTAGTGTCGTACGTGTACGTGTCACTAAGTGTAGGTTCATATAAAAAACGTACCGAGGGTCGCCATCTAGTGTCGAATAGAATTATATTTCGGATGCGAACGTTGGCAAGACGTCTGCACAGGACGAACGCCAGCTGCACACTGACTTCAGCCACGCCTACTGTGATGACGTCACCGGCCGAGCTTTGCGATGTAATAGCAACGCGGCCGAGTAGCTTAGGCCCAGTCCTTTAATATTTCGTCTATGGTTGGTTCCCATGGTAGGTCCCTACCCGATATTTACGATCGGTTTATGGCAGTTAGTATTGCATATGGTGCCAACGAAATTACGATTTTCACATACTACCTCTGTCATAAATTACACTTATTGGGTCCACCAATGTAGGCGTTTACGGTTACGTTGGATTGGCAGGTATTTTACAACTACAAACAAACATTGGTGGAGGATGTATAGGTAAATTGGTATAATACTGAACTACTGAAGTAACGCTACAGAAAATAAAGATAAAACCATTTTAGTAAAACAATCTTTAGCATGAACCGTTGCGCAGTTTGAAACACGTACGCCCCTAATAGTTTATTATAAACGTCTAAGAAGTTAGTGCGAAAAGAGGTTACGTCTCTGGGGCGTGATAGCACGGCGCGAAAAACCGGCTGAGCGGGCGAAAGTTCGCAGTAACCGCCCGCCCTTGTCGCGAGAAATATAGCGAAACTTATCAAGGGGCAGGCACTGACTTCTTTCATAAGTGGATAATACATACACATACATATAATCACGCCTGTTTCCCGTAGGGGTAGGCAGAGACCACTTCCTTCCACTTGCTACGATCCTTACATACTTGTTTCGCTTCGTGCACTTTAATTATTCCCTTCATACATGCTCTTCGGTTTAGGTTCGGTTAGTGGATAATGTAGAATCTAAATTAATACAGTCGATTGCTAATAACTATGCTTACTATTTAGTTTCCTATAAAATCATTAGTGACAACTAGTTTACTAATATTGGTTAGACAAGTATTTATTTATAAATTTATTTGTTTCCGGGATAACAAACAGCTTATATGCAATCAAAATCAATATAACTATAAGTAATAAGTAAGCCTACAGTTATAGCTATACATATAAATCATTGTCGAATCCACTATATCGATAGTATAGTATAGTCTATATCTAATAATATCTCTACATCCTAATATAATTATACATCCTGCTTTTTATCCCAAGCCCAGGCGGACCCAGTGAAACAATAGGTACCTGCATAATAAAAAGGAACACTCGTGAATGGTAAGAAAGTCGATCCTTTTGATATTATAATTGCTGGCAGGCGTCAAGCTTTTTTATAAAGTTGAAACGGTTCTTTGTTCTCATTATTTTCGTCGTTCCAATGAAGCTGAAGAAGCGATTTCATTCATTACTCCCGCTCTTAAGCGCAAGTGAAAAGCTTTTAAAGTAAAATAACAGCAAATATCAATTCTGAGGATCGTTTTACTTTAATTAAGTTATACTATGATTTTAAGGGCACAGAAATAGTTATTAATCGATATTATTTTAGCAGATAGGTACCAGACATGCAGCGGAATTCAAACATCTGTTATCGCACTCCCAATTCGAAAATTAACTTATAAATACATAAGAAGGCATTTTGATGCGTATTGTTCAGCAGAAGATGAGCCGTATTGACAACAGAGTTGGGAAAAATTTAATTGCGATTAATTAATTGCAAATTGCAGGTAATGTCACAATTAACAATTAATTGTGATTTGTTCGCGATTTCAAACAAATCAAAATTAATTGTTAATTGTGACACCACATGCAATTAGTAATTAATTAATTGCAATTAAATGTTGCCCAACTCTGATTGACAATACCGACATGTTTTCAACATTATTTTCCGCGAATTACTGAGTCGTACTGTGTCCATGGACTCCGTTTAGTAGGACATACTATTTTGGACATGCACATGTCTCCCTCTTTCTCCTCTACTTTATATTACCACGAATGCTACTTACAGAAGCCCCTACCTAATCCTCGGGATTAGGTAATAGTCAGTTCCTGTATACACGGCGATAAGGTTCACCACCTGTCACGTTGGGTTCTGACTATCTGGTGAAACGTGGGCTTGGAGTTGACTTAATACCTCCACAATGTGGTGGTCACTCAAGCCTCTGACTACCCCCGAATGGGGATAAAAGTCGTGACGTTATAGAATATGGGGTAAGTATGTTTTATCTGTAAAACTGGAAAGTAATAGGTATATGTATAGGTATAAAGTGGTTAACTGTTTAATTTTCCAAGTAAAAGTATCGGTGGGGATATTGGAACGCAAACGCGCGCCTCATCCATCAAATCAAAGTCGATCTTTGTTCGATTTATGAAAACTGATAGCCTGCTTTTACGACCCCTATATTCTTTTACGTACCTTTTGATCAGAGATATACCTCTATATGTAAGTATATACCTGCAAGTATGCGTATATTTTTTAAATCCTACTAATATTATAAATGTGAAAGTTTGGATGTATGGATTGATGTTTGTTACTCAATCACGCCAGAACGGCTGAACGGATCTGGATGAAAATTGGCACAGATATAGATTATAGTCTGGAATAGCACATAGGCTACTTTTTATCCCGGTAAAATGTATGGTTCCCGTGGGATAAATTATGCGCGGACGAAGTCGCGGGCGGAAGCTATAGTATTACATATGTTATCTTAAAGTAGCTTATAAACAGATACTATATCCTTCATATTCCATGGCTTTAATTACAATGATATGTATTTTTACCTATTTTTTTTAACTCGATGAAATTAATTTGAAGAATGGCGAGATTTATTGAAACTTCGCTGGTAGTAAACTGTGTTATTAAATGGGAAACAACAGTAGCCGTTAGTGGGTCGCCGGAACAGATTTCGATTGCAAATTCTAATTGAACACCGCGCCAGTCGGAACCGCATCGAAAATGGGCTAAACCAGTGCCTGTATCACAATACGCGCAAACAAAACTAGTTTGTATGCAAGCAAAGTTTTTCATAAACTCGATTCAAACCCGCCAGGCGCCAGCGGCAAAAACTGTAATTAGTGGAAGAATGGAAATGAATTCGTTTCACGCACACTTTTGTTTTGTGGCGGCAAATTATTTTCTAGTTATTAAATCCTTGACACTTTTCAAGCGGACTTACGAATTTAATAAATGAAAATGTAATTTAGGATATCTTTTACTCCTTTGCTGCGTAAATTACTTAAATTAAATGGTTTTAATAGAATATGTATTTATGTAAGGATACTTTTTAAATTGACTCTACTTGAAAAGTTTATTGATACTTAGGTGTAACAACATTTTTGATATTACAAAATTATTTTATAACACTTTCTAATATTGTCATTGCTGTAAGCTGTAAGAAACTATTGTACAAAACGTTTCCTTGTTGACTTTGGAGTGTTCAGAGTGTTCTACTGAAACTAGGGAGCATGTCGGTAATCGGATTAAGGCGGGCAGCTGTGAGGCGGGCGGCGTGTGTTGCCCCACGGACACGGCCACCTTGATGTATCGCTAATATCCTTCACCTGTACCGAATTTTGTCAAACAGTCCCGAAGCTACGTTAGAATCGCGGAACACTAAACTAAATAGAATGGCATTCGCTCACAATTTGTCATATACTTTTTTTCATGGCGAAATATGAGCATGATAACGAAAAGGGAAGTCAAACGCTGATGACTGCCGACAACATTAGACCATTTCTAAGACGGCATAGGTAGGTATTCGTCTATTTTAGTGTGGCATTTAATTACAAATTCTTTATAGTAGCATATTAAAAAAATTGGTTTGACGCTGTTTGGTTGATATTGCTAATATTGCACTCTGACTGGTGAGTCTAACCACCAAAATTATCTTTGAACGTATCTCAAATTTAAGAGCTACTTAATGTTGAGACGGTATATACAAGACGTTTCAACTGGTCTTAACATCTATGTGAGACATTACTATCGTGTCAAATTGTCTACTGGTACTGGTACTGGTACTGGTGACGTTTCTAGATATTCTTTATTCCGTGGTTATATATTCGGCGGGCACTCGTACACCGGCTCAGACACGCTAGGTGAACTTGAGTTATGTGCTCGATTTGTCAGCTCCTTGTGTAATGTACATCTATCCGTATCCACATTTACTAGTTTAAATGAAAAAACTGAATATTGTGAAGCGAGAATGAATCTCATTAAATACCTTCCCAGTTTTAACCCCAAATTTATAGAAAGTTATCAACTCCTGAAACATACACGTATTTATTTGTGAGTAGGTAATGCAAGTACGATTTTTATATAAAAACCCTCTTCGATAACTCTAAATATACCTATTGCATAATTTTTCTTAGTAAGTATCGAACCTACCTACCTTAATCAGAACAACATCAAAGCTAATAAGCAGAACTAAATTTCGTAGTATGGTCCAAGAAAACCGAATAATTCAGTACCCCTTTTGGCTTATGGCTTAATTTATTGGGGGGTATGAGCTCAGCAGGTCTGGAATGAATACCTACCATAGTTACTGCAGTACTTAACATTCGACCTTTCGCTGCATGTGAGCCATCTATTCGATTCGCTGCCAAATGCTATAGTTACGTTACTTTAATGTGTTCAGGCATTTGAATATAGATCCCTATGAACTCAAATGGATATTCGATAGGTTGGTAGTTTGTGAAACTTTATGAAAGAATATACCTGCTTGCATAGGTACTAAAGAATGAGGAACGAGATATAAATTTCTCAAGGAATATTTCAATATTTCATGCCTCCTATTATATAAAATACTGTAGGTAGTATTTTAAAAGGTTTTTGATTAATACGAAAGCCTTAGAATACTCGTACCTGGCGATAAGTGGCATCTTTTCAGTCTGACAGGATAAATAAGATACCACACCACAGAGTACCCGCTGTGGTATTGTATTGGAAAACAAAACGCATTTAGTTCCAAGTTCCGAGCCCATCCATCAAATCAGAGTTGATCTTTCCATCATCATTTTACTCTCCGGTTTACTTTCAGTTTACTTCCCAGAGGGAAATATTTTTTGAATAAGTTTGTGTAAACACGATTTTAACAAAACCTAGCTATGAAAATTCTAAATTTAAGGTTTAGGATTTATCAACCTAACTTTGATCTCACTGAAACTTCCTTTGCTAGTTGACCTTGCACCTTTTGATTTTAGTGTAAAGTGGGAGTAGGCATGCACAGCTTTCTAGGCTAGCTTTCTATTTAAACACCTACATCTGACTGGGTTAGTTTGAGTTACTGATTTTGTTATTCACAATGTGTTAATGCCTGCCTGCTCACATAGCGTTGCTGTTTGAAAATGTATACAATTATTATTTTTCTATTGAAAAGAGTTAACCATTGAGTTTCTTGACAGCTCTTCTCAATGGAAGCAACATTACGAACCGGTGGTAACGCTAAAATTGTATTGTATTTTTTTTAACGATTCATAAACGCTACGTCTAACTTACATGAATAAAAAAAATACTTTGACGTAGATATTATATGACGAGACTAAACGAGAGCATTGAAACTCCTAAAGTACCAAATCAAAATCTATAACAAAGAATCCACATCTTATGAAAATTTTATCGTAATATCGGCATAACCCACGGGTCATTAAGCAGCCGCGATTATCGCGGGGCTCAGCGCTGGCGGGGCGGCGGGCGAAGTTTCCCGATGAGCTGAGTCGGCAGGAGTTGGCACATCAATATGCAGCGCGCTGGCCGCCGGCCAACCGAGGATACGCCAATTGAATATTTTGGCGGCCGCGCCACACACATCCGCGAAACAACTTGCCGCCCCGGCTTAATGGAGTGCTCGGTGTAATGTCCACTCTGGTTTCCGGTTACCGGTTGATGTGACAGCATGTTTTGAGCCGACGCTTCGCAGAGTGGTATTAAGAGTTTTACCCCTTTATATCTTTTGTGATTTAGCAAATAATCGACTTAATAATGCAAGGGAAATATTTTGTACACGGCAGCGGCGCGGTGGCGTGGACCTTCGGTTGAAAATTCTAATTGAACCTGACAAAACCGCAATGTAAACTACAATAGCTAACACTTAAAACGTGGGCCGTTATAGAAACTCGTAATGGAATATTCTGTATGCAAAACAAGTTTCCATAAACTCGTTTCGACCTTGCTAAATGGTGCTGCCGTGTAAAAAGTATTTTTTTTTTAATAAAATTAAATCAGACTTATTAGTAGGTCCCTAATTACTTATATACACAGATAGTATACTCACATTTACTCAGTATTCGCGCAGCTAATCATATACCTACTACTTATTGCTCGATCTAAATTTACAGTTTTAAAAATGTATTTCATAAATGTCGTATTGACTGTACCTTCGAACCATTTAAACGGACGATACCTACCGAATACCTAGTTCTGTTCATCCCTTGTTGATGGTACACAGGGTGGGGCAGCCTGTAATCGGATTACATCGCGGCAGCTGTGAGCCGTGCGTTGTGATCCTGTTCCCATATACCTTGATGTATTACTAATCGTCGTATTGAATTAACGGCCGTAAGAAGTTCAGAATAGATCATCTTACAGATCAATTTCGCCTGCAGATATGAGTTAGTTCGAAGTAACAGGATTCGTAAAAATGGTACAAGGGAACGGGTACTCAGTATTTTGTACAGATTCTTAAGTAATATTATTGTAGCAGATACCTATTCATTAGAGGTAGCCCAAGTATTTCATACACTTCATTAAACATATTTCCATCCTGATTGACGTTGCTTACCATTCATTTCTGCTTCGTTACTACCTTCCATATTGCATCTTTTAGTAAAGAAGTGAAATGAACAAAGCGTTTCATGAACTTTGCACGTATACGAGTGTCACCGTGGAAAATATCAGGCGCTATGTCCGGATGTGTCCGGACAAAATTCAATTACCCACCTCCTGTTTGACCATCAGCGAGCCATCCCCGTTGCAGGGTAGATTGTCCGGGACGAGTATGCTCGCGCAACATGCAGCTAGGTGCAATTATGTGAGAAAGTGCCCTTTTAACGTTTCACACTTGCACGGTATTAACAAGATGACACGGAATCCATCTGTAAACGTATAGAAACACAAACTGTCTAATAACATTAGCGTGGATGTGGAACTGCAAACTTCTAATTAAAGCGCCAAACGTTCTTAGATCTCTCATCTAGAAGTTAAATTAAAGCTTGTCTGACAAATTGTGAAATGTAAGCTGCGTATATGGAAGCAGCAATTCGACAAACAAATTATCTACATGAATGAAATAAGACTAGGACTGCAAAATAAATAAAAAGAATAAATATAACGTCACGACTTTTATCCCCATTCGGGGGTAGTCAGAGGCTTGAGTGGCCATACACCACCACATTGTGGAGGTATTAAGTTAACTCAGAGCCCACGTTTCACCAGATAGTCAGAACCCAACGTGACAGGTGGTGAACCTTGTGGCCGTGTATACAGGATCTGACTATTACCTAATCCCGAGGGATAGGTAGGTTTCCTCACGATATTTTCCCTCACCGTAAGCGAACTGTAAATTATGCACATAGATGAAAATTCATCTATTGGTGCATGCCCAACCGGGATCGAACCTGGGACCTTCTGATTGCTAGCCCAACGTGTTCGCCCCTAGGCTACAGTCGCTTAGTCTGCAAAATATTTTCAGTTATCCTAAGTATTGGATGTGACGAATCATTTCGGTCATCGAATCGAATCGTCATCGAATCAATCGGACGGTATCTAAGTTTATATCAGTGCGCAAATATGGATAGTTTAATCAAATAAAGCAACTGAATGTTTGTAAATTAATCGTACCTAATAATGCTAATGATATAGTATTTCTAACATTTCTATTCAGCTCTAGAACAATCCCAGATTCAAAACCGTTTAGATGAATGCTGAAATTGCGCCTATTCATTTCCCATGTTGTAGGTAAGTTTATAACGTTGGGAAGGATAAACACTAATAAATACTTTGTAAGTTGAACATACATCTGTCTCATGAACACGTATCGATGTAACCAAAAGCCACATTGAAACTATATGCCGCCGGGGATGTGGCTCAAACGTAGTTACGGGATTTACATGGAAACACGCAGAACAATGTTTTATTGCGAATGTATACAGTATTTCCCAAAGGGCTTCTCAAACATATTTGAGATTGCACGTTCGATGTGAAACCTACCTAGTTTGTCAAGTCGGGACTTCCGCAAAGTTGTGCTCTAGTTTACAATACCTACATACAAGTATGTTAACACTTCTGCATAGCTCTGCTTGGCTCGAACTTTCACTTTGCAGGTAGGTAATATTATAAGAAAAGATGAATTACTTCGTGATAATGAGCTACCTGAGATTCTGGGCCTCTTCTAAATTAGGACTAGGGTTAGGGACGTTACAGTACAATTAATTGTACACCCACAGAAAATGTTCACTGCATAAGGGTGCGTTTCCACTGACGCGGAGCTGAGCGGAGTGGAGTCAAAGTCAAAGCGTTTATTTTGTTTAGGCCTACGGGGGCACTTACAAATTGTCATTTTACATTTTTCCTTAAATTCTACTGCCGGATCGGAAACGCGACCTCGACTGAGAAGATCCGGCAAGAAACTCAGCGGGCTTGTCTTTTTTACATTGTTTTTTTTTTATCGCCATTTACTTATTTTAATACAATGTAATTTGGTAAACAATAGCTCCAGTGTGCTGCCTTCCGAAATAAGCAAGGCAAGACACGCTACACTTTAACATGACACTGTTATTAACAAAGTGTATTTGAGCGATCAGTCCCAAGCTGATTTATCTTCCAAGTAATCCGAGATTTTGTAATAGGCCTTTTGACAGAGTTTA
This sequence comes from Drymonia ruficornis, assembly GCA_947859195.1. Taxonomy (NCBI): domain Eukaryota; kingdom Metazoa; phylum Arthropoda; class Insecta; order Lepidoptera; family Notodontidae; genus Drymonia; species Drymonia ruficornis. The sequence goes on from OX401906.1 coordinate 10,166,790, forward strand.
GTTTTAACTATAGTTTTAAACTTATTAACAGGCAAATCTCGGATTTCTTTAGGAAGTTTGTTGTAGAAGCGTATGCATTGTCCTACAAAGGAATTACTTATTCTGTGGAGACGAGTTACATGTACGGATAGCTTGTGTTTATTCCGTGTATTTATCGAATGAGCATCGCTCCTTTTTTCAAAGTTGTTGACATTTTTCTTAACATAAATTAGGTTTTCATAGATAAAAGCGGCGGACTGTGATTGGCCAACTGTGATGGGCCAAGAGCGGAGTGGAGATTTCGAGCACTGTGATTGGCCAATTCACGGTCCGCTCCGCTCCACTCCGCCCAGCTCCGCGTCAGTGGAAACGCACCTTTATGCTGTTTTATCTCTTCCCTTTTACTTATAAATAAATTGTTTTCGTAGAAGCAGTTTGTAATAACCTTTATATCCCAACATAAACTCCAGTCTCTAGCGCTTTGTATCGCACCTGGGGAGCTACGATCGAGGGTAACTTAACAGCTATTTCAATGCGAACTAGCACCAACTTCAGTAATCCAGATACGATGTGTTTTGTTGCAAACTTTTGTGCACGAAACCTGAAACGAAGTCCACTGCGATTGTCTCTTGTTACAATGTTCCTATCACCACTTGAAATGAAACTCGAAAAAATGCAATATCAAGTGTACTATCAACATCCCTATTAAGTTGTTGCTTGAGAATTCAAAGGGCAATAGAACAAACCATGATCTATTAATGCGATAAGAATCAGGCCACTCGTTAATATTTCAGGTCAGTTGTGCTAGTATCGCGCCGGCAAACGTATTGATTCGGTTTATTTGTGGCACACTGCATTCAGACACTAGCCCGTTCGCTATCCACACCGTGCCCCCGATTCGGCTAAAATTAAAGGTTCCTTTTGCAATTTTAACACAGAAATCAATACGGAGTTTCCATTAATAAAATAGTTTGGAGAATCTTCAAGCAAGCGAGCGATCCTGTTTGACAAATATCTTATATTAGGTACTATTAAAAAGACTTACCTATCTTTTTAGATAACCTTTTAATGAAGAACACATGAACTAATCGGGATAGTTTTTCTTCACACGACCAAAACATCATCTGTTTCTTTGAATAAACCTAAGATAAATCTTCGCTACGTTTTATGATTCTCTGATCAGACTTAGTCCAAACATACTCGTAGCTTTTTCTTAATAAAGGACCTTACTTCTCATAACAATGAATCAAGTTATGCAGACAAATAAATAACAAGTGATAAAGGAATATGAGCGTGTGATTTTTATTTCGGCAGTTGTTTTATCAGGACGGTATCCTCGCGGCGGTAATTTGTCTCGAGCGATGATCCTTTCACTCAAAGAAGTGTGCGAATCATTCTCGGTAATAACACCTCCGCTCTGGTGTTAAGATTTACGATTTTATTCAATCCAACGTCCCGGTAAATTACGGGGAGCCGAGATCCATTAAGTGCTTAAGTGCCTCCCGAGCACGAAATTGGGGATGATAATGGAAATGGGTTCCTTACTATGTTAATATGGGACTTTACACCGAGCGGACCAATTCATGCGTTGTTTCAAGCAATATGTAGGGGTCGAGTTATGCGGCATAGCCGTTTGTAGTACAAATGGCTCATGGTTATGCTGACGCATTACTTACTACTTATGTCAAAATGATCTACAAGTTCAGGGGGCTTACCACGACCTCTTATCGCGATTCAATTATAGGAACGTTTTAACGTTTCAGCGACTTTTTGTGCCATGACGTACCTTATTGTCATGACAATAAGAAACGTCATTTCACAAATGGCCGCTGAAACGTTAAAACAATACTGCTATAAGAGGTGGTGGTAGGGCCTCAGGAAGGGAATTGTTGTATTGTTATCGTAAAACAAAAGTTTTTGTAGTTGCGAAACAAAAGTTTAGGTTTTGCATAAGTGACACGCTGCGTTGTGGTCCTCCTAATTTATTTAATTTTCGCATGCCCAACTTCGCGTCAGTTACGACACTCGTGGAGTTTCTTGGAGAAGACTGCGGTCCCATTTATCATCGCAAGTTTCATAACGGCCCGTCCTTCTATTCGTCCATAGAGCTGTGTACCTACAATATTAATAATTTATTAGTTCGGGTCGACTAACTCGATAGAAATGGAAATAGACGTCCTCATTCGCAAGTTTGGCACAATAAAGAAGTTCCAATTCCTTCACACTGGGGCTACAAATGGGATAAGTTTAAGAAAGCAATCGGCCTTATATGGTCGTTATGGACCACTACGTAGGAGCGGGCGTGAAAACCATTGAGAAGTTTCCCTTATCGCATCGCTTCATTTGATATAATTCTTATATCAAACGGACCTTAAGTTTAGGTCAGTTTTGTATAAAACAAGGTGCTTATTTACACTAAAAAAAAATAATTTAACAAACTTTAAGGAACCAAAGAAGGTTCTTCGGAAGTGAGAATTTTTTAGATGTCTGCGCAACAAACTGGCTTAATACAAGATGGCGGTTCCCGCAAGAGCCGCAGAGAACGTTAGCACAAAAATTATTTAGTGTTAAATAAATGTTAAGGGTGAGAGTGACGGTGAGTCGCTCCGGGTCGCTGCAAACAAAATTAATTACGAAATAGTCGAGGAAACTTTTGGGTAGCGTCGCCTCGTCGTCGGAATAATTGTTGCTAATTGAGTCCCATCCACCTTGTTGGGGCGGGGGGTGGATTACATTCTCGACTGTAAACGTGTATCTGTTTGGTGCACTTAATAAATTACTATTTAGTGACAAAGTATGTAGTAGTACCTACCTATCTCGGTAGATGGATATGTACGTTCATATAGTGTACCCACTGTAAATAATGAGTCTTTTACATTAGGTAAATTTTCACAAGCATTGTACTGCACACCTATTGTTCTAAGGAACATACAAAATAACTGGTTAGTTTTCCTAAATATGTATAGGTACTAAACTATTTAGCTAATATACACTACATAATTAAATTGAGGTACAGTGAAAAAGAAAACGTAATCTTATACCTAACATTAAATAAATATTATAAAGTATCGTCGTTACTTCGACGATGTGATGAGTTTGAGGATAATGTCAGTTTGGTGGCCATAATCTTCACTTCGAATTTTTATATAATCTTATTCCAATATTAAAACGTTTCATTCAACGTTCATAGCATTATTATAGCGGTTTTTTTTCGTATAACCGAAGAATTTGACGAGTTTTCGATATGTTATAGAATAACGTTCTTGATCCGCACCTGAACTCTGCTGGTAACTCTCTTGCCTTCTTGCTTTTACCCATGGTTTCTAGAGTAGGTAGCAGTAGTTAAATAAATAACTTAAAAACTACAAATGTGTGTGATAAAACTACCACACACATTTCTATATTCGTAGGGAAGCTATTTGCTGGGTTACATTACTAGCCCAATTATCAAAAGCTAATCATATTGGGTGTGGATTATAATTAGTAAGTAGGTACATACGATGAAGAGGTCTGTAACTATGTGTGATACCTCGATTATGTAGTATAATTCCATACAATTTGTAACGTAATTTCCTTTTGCTGCCATTGTAGGTCATTGATCAACAGGCAACTTTCAATTGAAGTATTAAAATAACATAATGGAGGAAGATGTTATTATATAGTTGAAATCCCCTGGGGATATCTTAGGAGAAAAGAACAGTGGTGCCCTGGTATAAGATGGGCACTTGCAATATAATGCCTTAGTATGACGGCTATGAAGTAAATGGCTATAATTTACTCCATACATATATTTACTTCAACAGTTTCCGGGATTCCGGAGTATCTAATACCACTACAAGCGGCTAGGAGTGGCGATTACGAAGGCCTGGTTGTATCAGTCCCTTATCTTCGAGTGGCGGTGTCTCATTAGCAGTTGCCTCTTCAGCGGATAGGATTACGGCTCTCCTCGCCGAGTGATTGGTAATAAGCCAATCATTCTCGTTGATTGCCTTTGAAGATTATGTTCGGGGAACTCAGATTTTCTCGTTCGAAAACAAAGGCTCGCCTGTGCATGTGCCAAAGAATTTGTTATGATCGATAACAATTATATTGGACGCGAGCTGTTCTAGGGCTGGTGTATTGAAGATGTCGTAAATTTTATTGATCTTACATATTGGGCGAGTAGAGGCGAACAATGACGACCGTGAATTGTCTCGGCTTGCAGGGTTTTAGCCATAGAGATTTTAATTTGAAGAGACGTTCTTAGTAAATATCACTTTGAAACAACGCGTGGTAATTTGCGCGGGATGGCGTGGGTGGTGGGGGTTAAGAAATGCGTGGCATCTATCTACCGGTAAATATCTGAACAACTCACTTCGTTTTATGTCGATGTCAGTACGTAGTTTAACTTTTTGCACTCGATGTCACTAAGTGTATGATCATGAAAAATTACGTACAAAGGGACGCCATATAATTATATTTGGGATGCGAACGTTGGCAAGACGTCTGCACAGGACGAACGCCAACAGCACACTGACTTAAGCCACGCCTACTGTGATGACGTCACCGGCTGAGTTGTGCGATGTCTAAGCAACGCGGCTGCGAGCTGCTTAGACCCAGTCCTTTTAGTATTAGGTTCATGGTTTTACCACTAACAAGTAGTTTTACTATCGTAGCGTTGTACCACTTGCACGTTACTTTGTTTACTTTTGCCCCACATACAACCTTACACAGTAGGTTCTATAGTTGTATAGATTTATATTCATAGTTTCATAGTTGTATACTGGCATTAGGACTTGTTTTTAATGATAAAGGTGCTCCCTCACCGGGAGCATTCGCCTGTAACATTGATTTATCAAAATATTCTCTCTCACTGATGAATGCTCGACTCTGTAACGTTACATTACAGGGGAATGTTCCTAGTGAGGGAAAACCTTCTTTAATGTTCAAATAATTTACTTGTCTGTCACAGTCGTCAGAGTAAATAAATGAAGAAAATTGCTTGCACACGTGAAGTAAATAAAATGTGAGTACATGATGTTATTTATTTAGCGAGGAGCTTCGGTTATGCCTGTAGGTAGCTCGGCAGGGCGAGGGCGAGGGCGACGAGACCTAATTAACATGAAGCTAATGAATATGTAATGCCTGCTTCATAATTCAATTATACTCGCTTTCTGACTAATTAAACGTTGCTTCTATTTTCTCATTTTTCAATTTTTTATCTGATGCCACATAATTCAAGTTGGTAAGTTGACAAGTGCCAAGTCAAATTGACTCGCCTCATATTAATTCGCAAATCCACAAGTAAGCAACTGACTCAATGGAAAGATGCCATTAGGAAAAAAAAAGTAAGCAAGTGGTCGCAGTAGGTCGCGAATTGACTTGCTTCTTGCCAACTTACCAACTCGAACCGTGTGAAACAGACATAACTATTCATCTATACTATTATCAATACATAGGTATTGATAATAGTATAGATGAATAGTCTTTTGAGATTATTATGTAGGTATACAACGGACCTGCTAGATATCCCATCTGTGACAGAATGTATAGTATTCTATTCTCTTTGATAGCATGATTTAGAAAAGGTGATATTTAAAAGGGCCAATATTATTTTTATTTCTACAAAAACTAACGAATCCATATGCATTTAAAAATAAAACTATAATACACAACATCACCTGTGATTTGCATTAAAAGCTATTGGACGGACAGGGGCGGACGCGAAGCTTGAGTGCATTTCGGCGTTAAGCTAAAATAATGTGGATATTTCTGTTCTAGTAGCTATATCGACTTTTATTTTTCAGTCGTCTAGCCGTGACGTGATCGTCTCGTCTGCTTCATTTGCTCCCATGTTCCTGACCAGACAGTGTATTCACCACTTTATTTACAAAAAAAACAAAGTGGCTATTTCAAAGGAATTTTATACTAAGCATCAGTCTCTATTTTAGTTAATCTTGTTTGTTATCTTCTTATCTTAGAAAATGTTTAAAAAGAAATAATAGAATAAAGCTTATCCTTATTTTACTGCGTAGTAGTACCTTAAAATGTTAATGTTTTTCTCTGTGCCAGGTTTTTGGTATTAAACGACGAAAGAAAATTCCTTTAAACGAACTATTAACGTAAGTTGTGTCCAATATTAATCTTAGAATCTGAGTTACCGCGCATTGATTAATTTTGGTTTCCGCCAGGGCACGCGCGCGTAAAGCTCTTATAAATCTGGTGCATTGAGATATTTTGTGAAATGGGTATGGAAAATCATGCTGATCCTATATATACCAGTGAATAACCAAGACCCCGAACTCTTAATTCTGGCATGGATGGTTTTTTTTTTACAGGAATGTGGTGGCAAAAAAAGCGTACAGCCCGCCTGATGTTAAGCAGTTACCGTAGCCTATAGATGCTTACAATACCAAAGGCATTGCTCGCACATTGCCGACCTGAAGGGGAGTGGGATGGAGAGAGGGAGAGGGGAGGTGGGCTTTCGGCTCTCTCACTCATCTCGTACGAAACGCAGCTGTAATAGCTGCTTTACGCCGATCTTCTGTAAGAGGGTGGTACTACCCTGGTCGAGCCAGCCTGTTTTTGAGCTGCAGTCAATTGGCTACAGCTTGGCTCTACCACCTTGAAAATACAAAGACATTGGTGCAAATTGGTAGTTGACTTTGGTGCATTGACAATACTTACTTATACCATATTTCACCCATGATTCTCAGAGACTTAGAGAATAAATAGGAACCTATTTATCCTCTAAGCCATGGCTAGGTATGTTCTACAATTATCTTCACCACCAAAAAGCGTATTCGAAAAGGATAACCGACAAAGCCTCTATATCGGAAATAAATGTGTTCATTATGTATATGAGCGGGTCCGGCTTCGGCTCTGAGATAGCATAGGGAGGCTGCAGCTCTAAATTTGTCGAGGTCGTATCGACCGGGCTGGCTATTATTAGTAGTTAGTAGTATTCGTAAATGCATCTTAACATTGGTTGGGTTAAGTCTACTGGGGGTAAGTCGCTTAGCCATTGCCATTGAGCTGCTATAGTGATCTACCCTCTGATTGGACGCCGGACCGGCTGATCGGCCTCTGATTGGTCGGTCAGAATCAACCGACCAATCAGAGGGTCGATCACTATAGCAACACGGCACAGTGGCGCCACAATGGCTAAGCGACTTAGAGCCCTGGTCGGAGTAGCGCATAATGGGGTCACGGAGGTCCACCGTGGGGTTTTAGCCGGTAAAAGTCCGGCATAACCTGCACGCTTCCCCCGGGGCGTATGTAACCATGAGGATTTCCCCAAGTAAAAAAAATGCCTACTTACTGGTCTTTTCTACCGAAATGTTGTCCTATGATTGTAAACAATGATTTTGTTAAAATTTTTAGACATGTTGAGAAACATAGGAGCTTCGGAAATTATTAGTAGCATTACCGGTAACGGATTTTAAAGACGGATTTTATTGTATATTTTTATTGAACAATCTGTGCTTCTTTGTTCGTTGGCTCAACGCGGCTTCAATGATAGTATCTACCTCGATAAGGATATGATTCCAATTTTATGAAGAACAAAAGTCGACTAATATAGTATGTCTAGGGTCTTAATTTTGTAGGTATTTATCGAACATGCCCTGAGCGTATATTTTTATCAATTTAATTGGCTGATATTTGCAACAAAGATGAAATATATTTCCACAAAATGTTTGCGTCGAAAGTGTAGCATTATAAAACGCAGTGCCATAGCAAGAGCTGGTGCTTTGAAAGCTGCTATATACTCCAGTGGCTACATTTCGTGATGCAAACACATAAAAGTAGTGTGTGGCAGCTGTGAGAGGTAATGGTCTCGAAATAATTTTCTTGGCTGAATACAGGACGGTATTGAAGTTAGGTACAGCGAAACAGCGTTAATGTTCCGTTATCCGAAGAACGTGTAACATCTAACAACTACGTAAAACCTTGGGTATTAGGAGCGTTTACTTACCTACATACTTTTAAGAAGAATCTTGTTCACCCCCTTGATTTAGTCTATCCATATACAGATGTTTTTAATTCTTTGAGTAGGGGGGCTAATAGCGACGCTATTCAACATTGCATCAATTCTGCAAAAGTGATTTTCTATCAGTATCTGCTAAAGTACCGTGAAATGGTCACGAATGGCGTAAAATATGACTATTCTGCAAAAAAATTGCGGAATTGCGGATTCTGATAGAAAATCAGAAAAATTAATTGCATTGGCAATATTGCATAGCGTCGCTATTAGCTCCCCTGATCAATATCCCACCGCTGGGCAAAAGGCTATAAGACGAAGAGGCGTCTCCACAGTTCCCTGTCTTGAACTTGCTGTGGGCACGTTTTACCCGCAAAGGTGTCCAAACCCTCTTGAATATAGTGTAAAAAATACCGTGGTAAACTACTCAAAGGACAGGAATAATTTCACTGATACACAAGCGTCGTGTAATGTATTATTTCAGTAGATACATATTCAGCCTGAGTGGTACCATTGACAGAGAATGTCAGAGTAGCATTCATTGCATTGCATTCATTTAAGTGTTAGTTTATTTAAAATACAAGTGTACCTACAGTCCTCGCTAAATAATTTTATTTGGCTGTATTCAGACTGAATTTGTGTCCAAAATTTCCTAGGGAACAAGGTGTAAAATTGTTTTCGCACTAGGGATGGCGATTCTTTCCGAAAAAGATCGATTTTTGAATCGATTCGAATCGTAACCTGATGAATCGATTCACAAAAAAATCGAGGTCTAAAATATCGATTTCTGAAATATCGTATTTTTTTCCAAGTTTGCATTTGTAATGTAAAATAAACCCATTTCATTAAAAACAAGAAAGATACCATAATAAACGATCTCTTATAATTTAAATCAGGTTGTTCGATAATAACAAATATTTTTATTACCATATCAAAGTTTCAAACGCGCGTGACCTTGAAGTTGAGTATTGCGCTTTTATTCGCACAGCGATTGTTAGTGCGTGCGCGAAAGAGACAAAAAAGCGAAACAGTTGATTTATGGAAAATTATATATCTTCTTGGATTTCTTTTTTATTGTACTATGAATTTCACCAGGTTAATGGTTTTTACCAAAACAGAAAAAATCGAATGTCGATATTCAAGGGTGAAATATCGATTCACTGAATCGATTCAGTACTACATATCGATTTAAAAAATCGATTCTTTGATTAATCGATTTCAGATCGCCATCCCTATTTCGCACATTTTATTCACCGCTAAGAAAAGTTTTAATGTTGTAAGATTTTATTTCCCGCTGGCGTGTTCCCGACTATGGCGGCGAGGGTGCAATTAAAGATTATAATCACGTATTTGCATAATATTGGGGTGTATAGGAAAAATACGGTAGGGAGAATATTGAAAGGAACAATGGCGGACCGTTCGCCAGATTACTAAGGCTTTGTAATGAGTCTTTCAATTTACATCAAACAAAGCACCCTCAAGGCTTTTATTGTTAACGAATTTATTTGATTTCAAATTAACAATTGTATTTGTTGTAGGTACCTACTTGGGAACAAGGAAGGTTATGCAAATAAAAATTTGCTTCATCTGAATTGATTCAGTTTTAATTTACCAACTCTGTCAGTATTATTACGAACGGATTTAGCTGATACGATAAAATTAAAACATAACAATATATTTATCAAGTTTAATGATGTGATAAACATCAGCAATATATTCCTAAGTAAATAAAAGCCGCAAGAAAGGCCGCAAGTAACTCCCGGACTCTACTTACCGTCTATATATCTCGTACACCTAAAGCTAAAAAGGTCTCGGCCATAATTTGGCAAAAATACTTAGAAGCACTTGAAAATGTTGGACGGCTGTCTGGAGCACGCGCACTAAAAGTTTCCAAGAGCGCCCGTCCCAGGGAGAAATCTCCTCGGAAGTCGTCGAGATTTATGGCGGCAGTTAACGTGACGCAGGTATTTTCCTCCGCGCTCCAAGCGAGAGGAAAACTGACCGATACCTCAACACATTTTTTCCGAGGGATTTTATTTCCTTATATAATAATGTTGAGTTGGAGCAATATTGACACCGTTCATCCGATATTGTGCCGCGCGAACAGGAAGAATTGTACACGAAAAGGAACGGGGGTGAGGTGAATCGAAATAAACTTTCCTCGCACTTTTTGTATTGATTCTTTTATAAATGTCATCGATATTGTATTCTATGTTATAATGATAGAATATTTGGACTAACTTGTTTACCTAACGAAACTGATTTGTAAAAACAAAAGTAAATAGTAATTAAATTATCGGACAATATAAAAACACTTCACGCGTACCGAACCCCATAAAAATATATCAAGCGGCTCGAGGGACCCACTGAATAATTCTGTTTCTCATTACACCACAAATAAGAAGTGGAAAGCGATAAAACAGCGTCTGCCGCCGAATGAAGTGCCATCGTCAGCCAATTGTCAGCCGAGCGAGCGTCTGCTACTACAAAACTAATTACGAGTTTCGCACTTGTTGATTTCATTTTCGTTCTCTCATTGGGAGAAACCAATCTATTTTGCCGGTCGCCAGTAAGCAGTTGATCCGCTAAGCTTACACGTTCAACAATATCTAAGAAAAGTTTCCTTTGAACCGAAGATGCGCGGCGAGGCAAGGCTTAAGTGTTCTCGATCAACTTAAATTAAATGTAGAGCTGATATGCTTATGTGCTTTATACGTAAGAGATCTTAGGATTACAAAATTTGGGATTACGTTGATAACAGTTTAAAGTAGAAATTTTAATGTAGGTGTAAGTCTTTACAGAAAAAAGGACTTAGTCCAAGGCTTAAGGAAAAATATCCTGATTCAGTTATCAGCACACATTCAGAAGATTCCAGTCCTTACTTGGCATAAGCGTTTAAGAAGGGGTTCTTTAGAGACCCTTAAGCGGATGAAAAGACGTAAAATGTGTTATCACGGACCGCGGTAAGGGTCGGCCGCTTAATTCTAAATAACCCTATAACAAACGGTCAAAATGTTTCGCACGGTTGAGATAACTTCGGAAGTTTGGCTCGCAAACTATATCCGTTCATGGAAATCAAACAATAACATTAGAATTATATGTTATCTATCGTGCCAACGTGATGGTTTATACGTTTGTAAATTAACGATAAATTTACTTTGGTTGTTAATGGTGGGTAAACATTAGCGACGACAAGGAGGTTGATGAGGCTCGCGGGGCGCGCAGTGCGCTGGAGCAGAGCCAGGGGCTGATACGCACCTCGCTACGAGACTGGTGCCCTTTGTCTTCATTATAACCCGCTTTTAGGATTAATTCCCGATATTGTACTTTGAAAATATAACACAATGTTGTCCGAGCTAAAATATGCCATTAATATTTCAATTGTCAATCCTCTTCCAATAAAAAAATGTTTTCTTAAAAAATGCTATGTCCAATGTCTCAGTGGATCTCAAATCGGTGACTATTCGAGAGAAAAATTACGGAACATCTCCGAGCGCGGGGTGAAACACTTTGCCAGTGATGCGCGGCCATTACTTACACAATACTCACGGCACTCTTACCGTGAAAACAGAGTACGAATTAAATTTATGACTGCATAAAATGACCGGGATACCCTTAACGAACATCAAGCCGTATAAACGTGTAAAATCTGGCGGGCTGACTCGGCCCGCTCATTACGTATTCCGTTTCGGCGAGCGAATATTTCGACAACAAACATTATGGTAATTTGGCCGCATAACGATCCATTTTACACCTGTTTACGTAAACACGCTGCCTAAGCTCCGAGACGATTTTTCCCTGCTTATACTAGTTCGTTAAGAGTCGCCAAAACGATCGTTTATTTACAAAGGACGCCAAATAAAACGGCACTTGTGTGTTGATGAGGGTCTAATGTTTGCAGTAAGTCCGGAGCTTTTTTGTCCGATGTCAAATGTTTTAGAAAGCCGTCATTGAGTAATTATCTGCGATAAAGGCAGTTATTTTAATTTATTAGATGTTAAACTGGCTATAATGGTCTATTTTGTGTACGAGTATGCGACTAACTTGTAACTTGTTGCTCTGAACCATTAAAGCCTGTTAATCTGCGACGCATTATTCTGGATTAGTTTTCGGTTACACTTAGAAGTTAATATTGGAGTAGTTAAAAACTTTGTCAGAAGATACTTAGATCACTTAAAAGTTATGATTTGTTTCTATAAAATGGAACGTGGTTGGTTATTGTTTATTATAATTATGAGTCTTCTTTCGGGGGAAGAACTGATGGCCGATGGGGCAGAAAGATTCTTGAGTGGCGACCACGTACCGGAAGCCGCAGCGTGGGTAGGCCCCCCATAAGGCGGACTGACGACCTGGTGAAGGTCGCGGGAAACCGCTGGATGCAAGTGGCACAGGACTGGTCGTAGTGGAAAACCTCGGGGGAGGCCTATGTCCAACAGTGGACGTCTTTTGGCTGAAATGATGATGATGATTTCGGGGGATGTGATGAGCTGTATTGTAAATAAATAAATTGTATAGTTAAAATAAATGATGTCTAGTTATGATAAATTGAACTAGTTTCGGTTTAGTGCATTTTCTAATTGCTCGACTGAAAACGCGAAGAATTAATATAATTCACGAAAACAAGATGAGCTTGCAAAGTAATGCGAAGAATTAATTCTGAATGCCACAAGATAACCATTGAATACTTAGCTTTTCTAACATCTACAGCCAAAAGTCGTTAGCGCGCAATGTATGCCCACTATCAGCATTAAAACTATTAATGGCAACCAGAGAGGTATTAACGTCTGATTTCACCAATGCTCATGAATAGATCAAAAGCAATCTGGAGTGACGTGAAAGTGCATCGTATGACTCGACCCTTGGCCAGTTGCAGACTGTAGTCTCTTGAGTACCCGTGTAGTTCAACTCGTGTCAATAGCGTATGTATTGCAGGTTTATCTACATTGTTCTTGTGTATTCATGCAATGTGCCTACTGTAACACTTTGTTCTCATTGCGACGGTCGAGCTTTCAACCAATTAGCATTTTTGACCTTCAGATTATTTTTATAGAAATATGTCGTATTTTAAGAAACTCCTTTGAATATATTTATATCTCATTATTATTATTTTTTTAATTTTAATTTTAAATTGTAAATGTGATGCCTTCATCATCATCCTTATCGAAGGAAACGGTTTAGACATAATTTCTTTTATTACTAAACTTGAAAAAAATAAACTAGAGATGTAATTTTCCAATTTTAACTAGATAAACAAAAAATTGTTTTTCATTACCACGGTGAAAAATGAACGATTCAAATTACGTTTTAAAGTTATCGTCAATTGTCGCACTCACTGCGCTTTTATATTGCCTTATATGAATACGTGAGAATGTAAAACGTTGTCCTAACATCCATACTCTATAGTATTCCATTACAAGTATTTCCATATTTTATAGATTGCAAAATAAAAAGATGAAGACATACCTAATTATTTTTTCAATTAAATTGTTGATAGAAGATTCAACTCTTGGAAACTTTAAAGATAATGGTTGTTGCAACCATATACTACTGTCTTCATAAACATCACGAATATGTACTTTTTTAACGGTAAAATTCCATGGCAAAAACTTGTCGGATTGATAAAGTGACTGCTCGAAGGTGTACATTTGTAGCATTCTCAAGAACACATCCCCTCGAGACGCGGTTGCACGCGGTATGTAGATGTAGCTTGTAGCCGTGATTTGTGGCGGAGTGACAAGCACTCACTGCCAGCCTGCCTGTGCCTGCGGCGCGGGCGACACTTCACCGCTCCCTATTGTTGACTTCCGCGACAAGTACACACTAACATGTACCAACTCCTTATGAGACAGCTAAACCCCTGACTAAAAGTCTGTTCAAAAATATACCTACCCTCGATATTACATTGAAAGAAAAAGATTATTCACAAGAAAAACTCCAACTTATATCTATCCAGGCCTGAAGTAATCGCTAATTTATAACGTCTGTTGAAAAGGTGATCGGGTACAACATAAATAAAAGTCGGGATAATGTATCTAAACTGCTTTATCGAAGGTAACATTCCAAATACCGACTGGTCTGTAATAACGACAGAATAGTGAACAATAGCAGCGCAAACGCGCTGTTAGCAATGTAACCATGTATTGAGCCGTCAGATGTGGCTCTGTGTATTGTTAGGCGCAAAGCCCAGATTTGCATAACACGCCCCGGATCATCGGCTGTGATCGTTTCGATGCCAGTTACAGCCCATGTAATTTGTAGGGATTCCGATGAATAAATAGCTCAGATTTATAAAATGTTTCGTATACTTTCACGCAGACGCGACGCTATCACAAATGTTTGCATTAAAAGCGATGGTTCTATTATATCGAGCTAAATTATTCATAGAGCTAAAGCTGACTTCATAACAAAGCGGTATCCGATAAAAAAGGCTGCGATACTACAAAGTGGAGTGGCCACGCTGGCCTCATCCTTACAATACATCACCTCGCTGTTGAAAAAAATGCGTTAATATTTTGCGAGGAATTTCATTACTGCGAGGCTTGTTGGCTTTCAAATAAATAGGCGTTTTATTGCTTTTCTTCCTTTGCTGATGTTCGATATTGTGTATCGGGTTGGGATTAAATAACACGCATTCAGCGTACTATCCCTACCATGGACCAATTACTAAAGAGACTGGCCCTAAGCATCTCGGTCGAGTGGTGGCCTAGTACTAACATCGACATAAAACGAAGCGAGTAGTTCAACTATTTACCGGTAGATAGAACAATGAAAATGAAAAAACAATGACCACGTTTTTTTTTCATACATATATCTAATAAGGGCACCTCTTTCTTTAGTCTTTACTCTATGATCCCTACATTATTATCGAATATAACTTCGACGTTTGTTTTATTAATGCGGGAGCCTTTGAAATAGGCTATTGAATCAATATTATGTTCATTGTTCCCAAAATTCTGTGAGAAGGCTACAAACTCGGTTTGATATTATAAATTGCTTAACTAAGCGGGCATAATGACTTTATACGTTTATTTACCAACGTCATGTTCATAAACTTTAAATTTTCTCTGTGAGGTGCCGCATTTTACTTTCAAGAATTCTGTTTACTCATTCTTATGCGAGGTATAAGTTTAAATTAATAACATCTGCAGTGTTTACAGAATTTTCATAGCTCAGGTTCCGTGAGAAATATTACATGTGAAGATTAATTATATAAAGGTCGTAATTAATTGTTACAGTTACCATTTAGTGATGTAGACTGTAGTGTTATTAAGTAGGTATATGCTTTTAAACGACGGTCGGTCGGGCGTAGCGGAAACTTTCATTACAAATAGGGGTTTTGTTTTTGACGGTACCCTAATACACACTCGTGTGGCGCGGAGTGAAAATTGTACTCGGGGGAGTGTAAGAAGAGGGGAGAAAATGAGAAATGCAAATAGGTTGTTGAGCTCAGCGCCGTACAGAATAAGCCTATGAACGCTTGACAAATAGTATTATGCCACGATTGCGCCGCGCGCGAGAGAAAATATAATAATAGATTAATAAAGTGGCGATGAGAATTTTATTGCGCCGACGCGACGGAGGTATTTATAAATGAAATATGCCACGTTCACGGCTCGGGCACTATATTTTATCAACATTCAATTTCCTGTCGTATGAAAAGGTTATATTCCGCCATCGAAAATGTCAAAATAACGGGCGGAAATCGAAATAAACTGAATACCTAGTAGGTAAATAATCTAAAAATATTTATATTCGGTGAGTCTCCGGCGATGGTCATGCAGTTTGGTGACAATCGAGAATAAGCTGTTGTAAAAGAAAACTATCTATGTATGTTGTTATATTGTTGGTTTAAAATTTCTTTTTACAGAAAAATTTACGGTTATTTTTTATAGGTACACGGTTTACCTTACAGCGTTCCATGACTTGCATTGATTTGCTGAGTCGCGAATGGACGAAACCAGATGGGCAAAGAAATGCACAGGATGAGTATCAGCTAACGGGCGTTGCCGGCGCCGTCGTGGCCGACCTAGGAAAAGATGGCGTGATGACGGCGACTGTTATCTGGAGGGTTAGATGGATGCGGCGTGAAATAGAGACACGTGGAGTAAAATAAGGGAGATGCCCCAGCAATGAAGGTTAATAAAAAATAAAATAGATACGTTTATAAAAGAGACGGGGCGGTAGGAAATGAGTGTGCAATATTAAAAACTCATATATTCACAAGTATAAATGTTATACATATTTGTTTTTGCAGGGTACGGGTGACGCTACCCCCGACCTCTAACCATTTTTATGCTTTCCGGGATGTCCAATAGGGCCGCAGGCGGATGTAACAATTTGGGTCAAAAGATGGAGCTGAATGTAGTTCCGATATGTAATCCGGTCTCCATTTACGGCGTTTGACGTTTAAGCGACAGGGAAAGGGATGAGGAATGGGGAGGAATTCCCTGAGGATTAATATTTTATTTTATATTTTTCTCGAGACCGTAAAACCACTGCATTAGATGTGTACATATAAACAAGTATGTATAAATAATGTGTATGTAAACTAATAATTGTTACCTCATTTAAAATTTACGTGCCCTATGGTTTTATTAGGCCGGGCCGCACAGGTAAGGCGATTGCGATGCAGCGGCGATTTCTATGATCTTCACTTATGTGATGCGGCTACCTCATCTAGAGGTTTGATGACGGTCACATCGCAATCGCGTGATCGGTGCCACATCCGCCTTATAAAACATCACAGTGGCCTCCATAGATGATAGATCTATATCTCCATAGATACATAAAACAGTAGCGTTGATCTCAGTCAATTTATTGGCGCATTTCAAAATCAGGATTATTTTAATTAGCAAAACATTTTACTGGCCGCCGATCGTTACCATCGCGGATGATATTTCAAAACCGAACAAAGAGATCAAACCGCCTCTTGTTCCTTGAGCCAACAAAGCTCGAATGACCCCTTTAGCGCGTCTCCTCTTTGTCATCAGAAAGCCCTTGTCGTTAAATGTCGAAGAAGATTAATTACCACACAAATGAATGGGAAAATGCCTACTTAGTGACATATTGCAAAATAGCTGTGTTGTTTCAGCATTGTGCGCGGTTATCCCCGAAAACAATTTTTCAATTATACAGGCCTCCGTTGTTTACGTGATCACAATAGGAGCGCGAGCGCTAAACTTATCTACAGAACTATGTAGGTACTAAAATATTACGATGTTTAGCGTAATATGAAATGTAAATTCAAAGGATTCCGTAAGAAGGAACGGTGAGAAAATTTATCCAAGCTTATATGACACATCCGGTCCAATTTGACACCATTAGGGCCTCTAGCTGGCCCCTTTCCGACCCTAGTTTAATGCCCGATTAATTTTAGCTCATAACCAATTAATTAGCCACCCACTGAATATGGTTATAAACATTAAGAGAAGTAACCTGGCTATCGAGAAGCAAAACACTGAAAGTAAATTTATCGATCATTTAGTTTCGTAGCTTATTGTTACTTCAGTTTATTCTATGCTTCAGAGCGATATGTAGCATGATATTTGGTATACAATTAGGTACCTCTGTAAATAGAGAGGTACAAAATAAAGATAAAATTACTAATAGGTACCAAATTTTTTCATTGCCTCGAAAAAAAATTTGATTTTTCGCAAGAATTCGCATATTTATCTGACGACATAAACCACAGACAGGCGCCGGTAATGATTCAATTTAACGGCATTTGGCCATTTAGTCCTCAAGCCACGGCGACCGGGCTAGCGACCAATTAATCCCCCACGGTAATAGCGTTACCAATAATGATATTTAAACCACAGACTCATCCTGTTTACCGAGAGGCGTGATTTGTAAATAGGTTATTCTGTTCGTGCGGTTCAGTATGTTTGCCAATGAAAATGGATCACAATATGGACTCAATATGGAAGGAATATAAAAAAGAAAATACACATCCCTAAATAAAGAGTGTAATATAATATTATGGATTTTATAAGAATTTTCGAGCCTGAAGATTAGTGAATTAAACAAAGCGAGTATCAGAATGGTTAGTAGACAGTAGATAGTATAAGTGTAGGTAAGGGAAAGTTTGTGACAATGTTATAAAATGAGAGCAATGACAAAGTTTCAAAAATTACTCAAACTTAAACAATAACGGGCACTAAAAGCAAAGTAGCTTAGTAATGGTTTTGGATGGAGACCGTCGCGAGCGATATTTGATTTCGCTAGTCAAATAATGAGCGAGTAGGAGCCATCACTTGGGCAACGCAAACCTAATCATTGAAAACCAACAGAACGCGGGTCGGGCTCCGAGCAGCCCACTTCCAGCCGCAACCATGTTTGACTTGCAACGCGCCGGCACTAGTTGGAAACGACCTATCTCCATATATTCAATTTATTTGTGGGGTCCCCAAGATCCACAAAATACGCACCTCTTGTGTGCCTAATAACGCTGTAAGCTGTGAATGTGTAAGTATATACGAATTTACAATATGATATTTCTGTAGCAAAATGTAGGCCAATGCCTGAATTCGGGTTTGAGATGCTTGTGATGCCTCGCATGCCCTACGCTTGCACTCATGTTATGACATGATGTCTATACGTTCCGACATCAAAAACTGAGTGCTCGGGCGTGGCATGCGCCTGATGAGATGCACCTATTCGAAAAACAGAATAAAATACATTCACTTACAATAGAAAAGTAAAAAATAAATCCTAGCTATAATAGTAACTGAATGATTGGAGGTAGACGTTAACAAAACACAATGACATTAGTTTCTTTACATTAATGCATAAACATAATTATATTTAGCAAAATAAACCTGTTTTTTTACTAAAACAGGGTTACCACGTTTTATGTTCTGGCTGACTAAAGTTGGTACGGTTCACTGTTTGTGATTGGGACTCCGTTGAATAATCTGCCTTCGTTTTAAACGAATACATGTTTATTTTCCTGCGCTCTCCATCCGATGCATATTCTTTGATTCAATATTGAACCGTGATATTGCTACGGATTGTTATCCTTGATCGAGTTCTAAATTGATAAAATCCTTTGCGAGTTTATTGAAATATTCTACGAATCAGTACTTTCATGGTACGTATGATTTTATGATATTCTTTTCGATCGTAGCTGGAAATGGCTCCGGCTACCCTGTTTTAGGTTTATAGCTTTTGCTTTGTGTTATGTTTACTTCGCTCCAGGGCCAAGATGAAATTTTATTAAGACTAAACGACGAGAATATAAAAGGACTGGTGCAGGTTCATAATTTAATTTAAAACTGCATTCCTTAACTGAACATTGAATTATCCAAGCGCCGACAACAATAAATGAGAATGCACGGGAAAAACGGTTAAGTTCCAAGTGGCTCTATGGAAACGGACCGAATGACGTCATGCTGCGGCCGGTAGAACATTAAATGCAAATCAGAGCAGTGGCCGACCTAATAAACTAGGCGGAATTAAGTTTGACAGAAGTTTAAGGTATTATTTTCATTGAGCAGTAGGAACCTATGCGGAATAACCGTGGGATCGTCGTGAAAATTGGTTTGGTCATGTGAAGAATTGCGATATTTTTGTGTTCAGAGAAAATTCAAAGATGAAGAAGATAGGGCAAAGTGTTATAAATCAGTTGAATCATGCGCAGCCTTGCTTATGCAAAACGACTCCTAAAACACACATGTGACGCTCGTGATCGAATTGCAATTAGGTATATGTTAAGTAAATAACTCTTCTTAAAGTTGTGCTTATACTATATACTTTTCTTCGTCCTGCGTCGTTCGGCGTGAAACTCTGTTCGCGTGAAAGTATTAAATCTCAATTTATATCTACGGCATCTTTATTCAACTACTTTATACACTAGTTTGAAAGTTAGCCCATTAATTTCAAAGTTGCTTTCATCTTTTCGAAATAAAACTTTTTGCGCTATCAAGTAATATATTATTTAAAACAGAAAAGCGCCGATAAGAACCACAAAAGGGTCCATTTTAAACAAAATTTACATACCTACTTCAAAATGGTAAATTTATTGGCCCTCGTTGTATTTTTTGATGTGAATTTCTAGTTTCGAGTGTTTCATGAAGACCGGTTGCTTCCCGAGGTAGTGACTGTGACGGATTCCAAAACTGGGAGCTGGTGAGGATGGCTTGTTCACCATAAACTGTAAGCGAACATAATATGGTTATAATATTCATCAAACTCAAAGAAATTACCAAGAAAGAGGGAGCCACGTGACTGTCGAAAATAGTCATCTTTTGGTGAATAAAGCCTTGTTATGTATTTGATAAGTTAATTATCGAATAGCGAGTATGATAACATATGTATGAATTTCGATGCATGTGATGTGCTGAGTACAAGTTTAGTAAATGTGATGTTGGAAGGTACCATATCTACTATAATAATTATATTAATGATCATCTGTATTGTTGGGTAACTGATACAATCGATCAAAACGATGCGCAATTCAACGTCCGTTGAGATGGGCTTGAAATACCACCACACCATACCAAAATGCGTCATATTTAGGGTTTAGGGTCAAATTGATATTTAGGGTTGGGATCAATTAATTAACAATTTATTTGCTCTATATTTGTCAACATAAATCCCCGGAAAAAATTGCTTACCACAAACAAATAAAAAATGACAGCACTTAATCTTATCCTTAAGGAAATAAAGCTCAGGTAACATTTTCATTAATATAAAACCAAAGAAAATTGTCATGTCAATCTTTCCGGTATGCTTATTTTCGCGAAGCTGCCTGCTGACCGCGCTAATTAGGGATGCCAGTTGTCTGAAGAAAAAACCGGACAGAGTCGTGAAAAACGCTCAATATCTAAGTTCATCTTCCATTGTATTATCACAGTCTAAGTATCAATTATTAACAGATTAGGTACTCGAAGTAAAATCCTTCTTATGTTATTAAAATAAAATTCCTCAATTTCCCCATCTGATAAATGTCAAATGTTAACAGTTACCTATTACAAATTTATATTGTCGAATTAACGCAATCGTCAATAAATAAATCTCTTGGTTGTTAGAATTAATAAACGCAATACTGTTTTGGAACGGAACGTCACCTGTCACTGACACGATGACAGGTTGATTATTCGGGTGCGTGCGTTTGTACTGGATAGTTTGTGGTTTTTCTGGCAATAATAAAAGATCTTAACTTTGTATAAATCCTTTTATTTGCTGCGAGCCCAACAGGTTATGGGCCCAGCAAAAGTAATTAGTATTCAATTCAGTATATTACTTTGCTTCTTGTGCTAATTTAACCTTTACAAGTACAACGCACGCGATCGCGTCACATTCGCGCCGCATTCAACAAAATAAGATGGCTGCGATTACCGGCTCATCAACAATCGTCATAGATAAATTGAAGGGCATCGAAAACTACCATTCATGGAAGTTTATGATGAAGATGGTCTTAATACACGAAGACTTGTGGGAATACGTTGAAAACGAGCCCACTGAGACTGAGAATGCGAAAAAGGTGCAGAAGGCGCTTGCCCGGATAGCGTTGTCAGTGCAGCCGACGGCGTTCTCGCACATTAGGAATGCAAAAACGGCACACGCCGCATGGACAAACCTCCAAAAGGCCTATGAGGACAAAGGCCTTTGTCGACGGCTTGGTTTACTGCGATTACTATTTGGCACTAAATTAGAAGAATGTGAAAATATGGAGTCTTACATTAATAGAATATTAGACATGTCACAGCAATTGAGTGATATAGGGGCGCCGCTGGAAGATGACTTCATAGCCATTATTATGTTGAGTGGTTTGACAGAAGACTATGACCCTTTGATCATGGCGATTGAAAATTCAAACATAAAACTCAGCACAGAAATCATCAAAGGCAAGTTATTGCAAGAAAACATTCGACGGGATGACAAAAATGAGAATGTGACTGCATTGGTAGCCATGAGAAAGCCACCACGATGCTACGGTTGCAGAAAACTGGGTCATCTCATCAAGGACTGCCCGAAATCTAAGCGGAATACACAGAACACTACTATCACGGAAGATGCACCAAAAGCGCTACTGACAGCTTTATCAGCCAATATTCAAGGTGATTCCTGGTATGTTGACAGCGGAGCAGCTAGTCACATGTGTCAAAACAGGAACCTTTTTCATGACTTCATCAATACAAAACCATTGCCAGTGACGGTGGCAAATGGTGAAGTGCTTCATACTGCAGGACGAGGGACTGTCCAAGTGAAACTTCAAAATGGCATTGTTAGAGACATTAGTAACGTGCACTATATACCTGAATTAACTACAAATTTGTTATCTGTTAGTGCTATGACAGAAAAAGGTTACAATGTAGTATTTAGTTCTCAAAATTGCAAAATTTATGATAAAGAATCGATGCTTGCTAGTGCTACTTTGGTTAATGGTGTTTACAGGCTTGACACTGATGCAACTATAAACTTGTGCAAAGTTTCATCTCCACAGGACAACTTAGTAGTAAATAAAATCACTAACATTGACTCTGTGGCAGCTAAAATGTCTACAGAAAAGGTATGGCATCGTCGGCTTGGGCATCTGAACCGCAGAAGTATGGAATTACTGAGAAAAGGTATGGTTCTTGGGATTTCTAATGATCATTCAGAGTTTGAATCATGTATCGCTTGTGTGGAAGGAAAGAAAAGTAGACACCCATTTCCCAAGAAATCTTATAGTAGGGCCACTGAAACATTGGAGTTGATCCATACAGATCTGTGTGGACCAATGCCATGTTCATCATTTGGTGGTGCCAAATATTTTTTACTTTTTATTGATGATTTTACTCGGAAAACATTTGTTTATTTCTTAAAACAAAAAAGTGAAGTTTTTGATAAGTTCAAACAGTTCAAGAAGCGCTGAGTGGCCCAGATACTGATCATTGGAGGGAAGCAATGCTATGTGAGTACAAATCCTTTAATACAAACAAATGTTGGACGTTGACTGATAAACCAGATTCACGAAAAACCGTCAAATGCAAATGGGTATTTAAAATTAAACGTGGATTAGATGGTGAGATATTGAGGTACAAGGCACGCCTGGTAGCCAAAGGCTATACACAACAGTATGGTATAGATTATGAAGAAACATTCTCACCAGTGGTGCGATACTCTACCATTCGTACATTATTAGCTATAGCGGCAGAGTATAATATGGAAATAGAACATATGGATGTGAAGACTGCTTTCTTGAATGGTGATTTGAAAGAGGAAGTCTACATGGAACAACCAGAGAATTTTGTCATTAAGGGTCAGGAAAACAAAGTATATAAATTAAATAAAGCTATATATGGTTTGAAGCAGGCTTCTAAGGCCTGGTATGAAAAAATTGACACTGTGTTGCATGAAAAGTTGGAATTTAACAGATCATCATCAGAGCCATGTGTTTATTATAAATCAAAAGAAAACTCACTAATGATCATTGCTCTGTATGTTGATGATATTATACTATTTACTTCTCGAAATTGTCATGAAAAACGTGATATAAAAGGAAAACTAATGAGAGAGTTCGATATTACTGATTTAGGAACAGCCCATCAAATACTAGGTATGAGGCTATGTGAACAGAATGATAAATTAACTCTTGACCAATCCACCTATATCAAGATGGTTTTAAAAAAGTATAAAATGGAGGATTGTAATCCTGCCCATACACCCATGGAGACTGGTTTGAAGTTGCCGAGAGGTGATCAAAAGGATGTACGTTATGATTATCGGGGCTTGGTAGGCTCACTTATGTATATTGCAGTATGTACCCGACCAGACATTGCTTACGCAGTAAGCTACTTGAGCCAGTTTAACGAATCCTTCACAGAGACACACTGGAAAGCAGCCAAGAGGGTGCTGCGATACTTACGGGGTACATATGATCTCTGCTTGACTTTTCAGAAGGGTGGTCTTGATGTTCACGCGTATGCAGACGCCGATTGGGCAAATGATGATGAAGACCGCAGATCATACACCGGCTATATTTTCAAGTTGGGTAAGTCAGTTGTCTCGTGGGAAAGCCGTAAACAGAAGACTGTAGCACTATCAAGCACCGAGGCTGAATACGTTTCATTATCAGATTCATGTAAAGAAGGCCTGTTCATTGGTAAATTTTTAAAAGAAATATTTGGTAGGAAATTTAGCATAACTATTTTTAATGATAACCAATCTGCACTGAAATTGTGTAAAAATAGTCTTTATCATGCTCGTACAAAGCATATAGATGTCAGACATCATTTTATACGACAATTTGTAAATGATGGTACTGTTCTAATAAAATACTTATGTACTGAAGATATGCTAGCAGATTTATTAACAAAAGCGTTATGTAAAGAAAAACATAAGAAGCTTATGGTTCAGTTAATGTTGTTGTAACAATATTACTTCATGATACGTTTGATGGTTAGTTTTTAAGTCACTTTATTGTTATTATTTAGTTGATAATGTCCCAAAGCAATTCTGTTATAAAAGCGCTAGTTTAAAAGGCAAATTTATGAAATGTTGTGACAAATATTATTTCATGATAAGTTAGATATTTAGTTTTTGTTTTTGAGTCTATTTATTATTATTTAATTAATAAGTCCCAAAGTAATTTTTATTATAAGTGCGCTAATTTAAAAGACAGATGTAACTGTTTAGTCTTTGATTGTGTAAATTTAATTTTTAAAATAGGTTGTAAGTTTTTACATCCAGATTGTATAGTTATACTCTATAGATCTATACGTTCGTGTGTATGGATGTATTGGTTTAAGGGCCAGTGTTAGAATTAATAAACGCAATACTGTTTTGGAACGGAACGTCACCTGTCACTGACACGATGACAGGTTGATTATTCGGGTGCGTGCGTTTGTACTGGATAGTTTGTGGTTTTTCTGGCAATAATAAAAGATCTTAACTTTGTATAAATCCTCAAATTAAAAATAACACCTGGCAATCTCCATCTAATTAAGGCTAAGGCAAATATTATGAGGATAGGTTAATTATACCTTTTTATCGCAGTAGGTGTTTGGCGGCGGCGTCTTTGTCTCTTGTCCCGTCGGTCTGAAAGGGGCGCCGAAAGAGTATGCGGGCTTGTTTTTCTGGACATACTCGAATTTGGGGTTGTGGTCGCCGGGACCCGGCATCTCCGCTGTTGTTGTCTTCCGCGGCATATAGCCGAGAGTGAAGGCGGGCGGTTTTCTAGAACAAATATTTATTAGTAAATAAAATACCTATAAATATTGCCATGCCAGATCCCAGACTAAGCAACGCTTGTACAGTGACCTGCAAGTTTAAGGTAACCTTTTCGTCATAGACTGAGCTCTTTTAGTAACGGTCGTCAATAATAAAGAGAGCTCAGGTTATATTAGAAGTGTTGCCTTAGATGTGTAGGTGGCCATACTATGATACCGTAAATTGGACTGGGGGCTGGGGGGCCAGCCAGTGACACTGTGCTCCGCTGACAGCTGAAAACATTAACAAAGTAGCTCTCACTTCTTGGGTATCGCAGGCCAGTACATATTAGGCGGTGGTGTCCATTGATCCCCTATTTGGTACGGTGGGCGGGCGGCCGGGCGCATGCTGTAGGCGGGCGGGCGCTTGTGCCGCGCCTCGCTTCGCGGTGCGTAATCCGCCGGGCTGGGCATCTTGAGCTTGCTGCCGGGTAAATCCAACCGAGTGCTAATCACGCTACCCGGTATTCTGTCATATCCTGTAAATAAGTAAATATGCAAGAAACAACCAAGATAGAAGTAGGTAGGTTAATTTTGTTCGTCTTGGAAGCAATAGGTACTGGTTCAAACCTATTCCTTTTCCTCTATTCCTATTCCATTATCTCTATGAAAGACGTCATCATCAGTCTGAATCAATCCACAGCTGGACATAGGCCTCTCCAAAGTACGTCAAAAGGTCTGGTCTTTCTTCGGCATTTCTTCTCCAGTCGCTGCCAGTCTTGCGTACTACTATACCAAGCCAACTAGACACTTGGGCATAAATATCAAATGATAATAAGTCAATGATTCCGAGGTACTTCCGCTAGCAAGTGGGAGCTTCTGCCACAAGAGTGCCCAAG
Organism: Drymonia ruficornis; assembly: GCA_947859195.1. Classification (NCBI taxonomy): domain Eukaryota; kingdom Metazoa; phylum Arthropoda; class Insecta; order Lepidoptera; family Notodontidae; genus Drymonia; species Drymonia ruficornis. The sequence continues at coordinate 10,192,760 of OX401906.1, forward strand.
CATTGGCTCAGGCTCACCACGTTGTGGACGGACCACGGAATCATTGACTTATTATCTGTAGACAGGGGCTGTTTATTTTGGGGCTATCGGATTTTAGTTCCAGAGGCTATTAGGGAAGCTGTTTTGACAGAATTGCACAAGAGTCATTTCGGTATAGTGCGAATGAAAGAAATTGCTCGGTCGTATTTCTGGTGGCCAAATTTAGATGAAGAAATAGATAATATAACTGAAGCTTGTATAATATGTTTACAAAATAGTAAACAGCCGACACGAACACAAAAACCTTGGCCGGTACCTCCATCTACCTGGTATAGGATACATGCTGATTTTTTAGGGCCATTTTATAATAAGATGTTTCTAGTATTAGTAGATAGCTACTCTAAATGGCCTGAGGCAGTTGAAATGACGAGTATCACTAGCAGTCATACGATCGATGTTCTTAAAAAACTGTTTACTCGGTTTGGTTATCCGGTTCATTTAGTGACTGATAATGGCAAGAGTTCAAGAGTTCTTGAATTTCTGCAAATCTTGCGAAATTAAGCATACATTTTCGCCACCTTATCACCCTGCAACGAATGGTGCTGCAGAAAGATTCGTGGAAACATTTAAATCAGCCATTACTAAAATAAAAGAAAGTGGTCACAGTTTAGTTTCCGCCGTTAATTTATTTTTGTTTGATTATAGGGGCACACCCCAGCGTACCACTGAAGTGTCACCGGCTAAGTTAATGTTAGGTAGGGAGATTAGGAATAGGTTTAGCCTTTTGCGACCACCACCCAACTCTGATATAGTGCAAGAGAAAGTAGGGCAGAGAGATCTAGGGCATAGAAATATTACATTTGAACTGGGACAAAACGTTATGGTCAGGGATTATAGGAAAGGTAGCCGGCCTTGGATTCAGGGGTTGATTGTCGAAGAGTCTATACCTGGCGTGAGTTATATAATAGATGTGGACGGTTTGAAATGGAAACGTCATGTAAACCAGATGCTGGTATGCTCTCAGTGTCTGGAAGAAGATTGGTTAGGGATATAGGAATTATTGATAAGTTCATAAGATAAGGGATAGAAGAAATATATGAGTTTTAGTGATGTAGTGTTATGTATTAAGTTAGAGTGTAGTTTTAATAGGCGGAGGAGAGTGTGGTATACTGACCACAGCGAATACTGGCTTGTTAGATAACCTAATGTCATAGAGTAATTGTTTCTACACCTTTATGTTAGTTCTAGAAGATCTATGTTTAGGTTCGGTTCTCAAGTTATAATAAATAGCATTTCATTAATATAATTGAGTGTTTATTGAGATACCAAATTATCATTTGATATTTATACCCGAGTATCTAGTTGACTTGGTGGATTTGTATATTGAAGCTCTGTCTAGTCAGAATCATCGTAGTGATCGATTATGACACGAAAACCCCTCGAGAGTCGACAGTATGCGTCGTGTACCTGAGTCAGCTAAAGTACACTCGTGATAGTGGAAGTACTTAGAATATTACCACGCCTGTTGTATCCTCGAATATTGAAGACCGGCGCGTACGGTGTTGTGACGGGCTTGCTCGTGATCAGCTTGGTTCTGAGACCAAATGTGTAGGCAGGAGCTCGTTTTATTTTCGAAAAGCCATCCCCACCTACATGGAAAATATATAGTTACCAATTTACCGTGCTTAACAATTAACAAAGCACTGTTTTATTTGGTGTCTTTTGGAATGTAACGAGAGGCAATTTGTAATTGATTTTCGGAATGGATTGTTCGTTTTTCATAGAAGCTAAAAAATTAATGATACGCTGAAATTTTTCAGTTGGATTTTAATATGAACAGTATTCAACTAGTGCCTATTTTATGACATTATTTCTATGCGTTCAGACATCAAAACTAAGTGCTCTGGCGCAGCATGCGTCTGATGTAGACGCATCCACTGACAGGTTTGTTAAACCCGGACCTGAGTTTTTTTTTCACATTTTTCCTTTACCTTCTATTATAAAAGGAGACAAGGACAGTTCAGTAATTCGTGTGTAAAAAAATCATCGTTAGTGTTCCCGATTTTAATTGTCTAACTAGTTCGGTTCAGAAGACCTCAGTGACATAGGGTTAAAGTGTTAAATGGGCATAGATCTAACCTAACCTTCATAGATATTTGTCAAACTAAAATAGATTCTATAGATAAACTGTAGCCAACGCTCAAAGCTCAATCCCCCCCCCCCCCTTCCCCTCCCTCTGTCCCGTGCGAGCGATGCCATAGGTATTGCAAGCATCTACGCTATGGTAACTGCTTAACATCAGGCGGGTCGTACGCATGATGGCCAGGTATGTCACATAAAAAAAAGTGTTATTATATTTCAGAACGAATTAGTAGTGAATGTAATAAATCCCTTGTTATCGTTCGTGTAACTATAAACCAAGGATTATTTACCAACAATAGGTGGTGTTTCATAATGATTCGGTCCAGGATTGCTGTTGTCACGGGCAGGCCCGCGGCGTTCGGTCGGCTTACTCGGTATTTGCTTTATGAGCTTCGCTCTGCACTCCCAACCCCACGGCATACTTTATACCTTCAATCAATACCTGCAATAAAAATAAACTCATAAAAATTATGTTCACTGCAAAACTGACGGCTGAAACCGACAATCTATGGTTTGACCAAAGAGTATACACAATAACTACGGTTTGACAGACAGGTTTGATACCATCAACAATACATTTAATCAATTTTCATCCAGCAATACGTACTAAAATTCTGAAAGGAATTCCCAGCCACGCGATAACATTCGTAGATAAAACGGCACGAACGCAGGAATCAGGAGGGCAAATAAAAACTCGACGGGAATTTCCACGGCACAGGAAATTGAGCTGCACCGGATATCGTCGCACCGGAACGACGTGCGACGGAGGAACGGCTTCCGGTCGAGGTGCGCCTCCTTCATTATTCCACCAGTCCATTTTTGAAAATAAGTTATTTACTTAAAGGTACCCACATTTCCAATCTAATAGAGGATTAATTAATATGCTACTATTGTTTCGACTGCGTTTAATACTTTGCTGAAGACCAAATGTATAAATTAACTCAAACTGGATGTCAGGCTTTGAATTAATTTACAATTAAAATGAAATATGTTTATTAGAAGTTAACAAAACAATTAATTTTTTTAAATCTGATACCTAAGTAACTAATTAAATACATGCGTAAGTACGTGTAATCTACTTTTCTCGTGAATTGCCATCAAGGCATACATATCAATATCACTCGTAAGTTACAGAACCGTATTATGAAACATCAAAGAGCGAAAAAATCGTCTTGACTCAAAGACATTTCCAAAAAGTGGGAAACATGCGGCTATCTAAAATAGCTTGTCTTACTAAAGGGGGTCCATGGACACAGTACGACTCAGTCGCTTGCGGAAAATAACGCTGAAAACATGTCGGTATTGCCAGTACGGCTCATCTTCTGGTGAGTAGTGACTTCTTAATATTAGTGACAAAGTGAACTGTCGAATTGCGAGTGCGATAACACGTGTGAATTTCGCTGCATGTAGTCAGTACAAGTTTTGTTATTCCGATGATAGAAGGTAGAGTACTTTTCACGAAAGAAGTCCCGCAGACGCGGCGTCACAGTCATGCTACGGAATGTTGTTAACCCTCTATTGTTTTAGACTCCCCAAAAATTAAATGTTTAATCATTGTAGGATAATCCGATCTTATTGTTTCAGTAATTTATTGAAATTTATTTACATTAAAACAGAAAAAAATATTAAGATTAAATTAGTTCCACTTATTGCCGTGGGACTTCTTTCGTGAAACGGACTTTACCATATCTGCTAAAATAATAACATCAATGTCTTGACTGAATAAAATTCGATGTTAAATAATAGATCGCACGACATAGGTACGTCTATACTGCCTCGCTTCCCTTTCATAATTTATTCATGTAAGTAATGGAAAATTAAAAACGAAAACGGGGCAATATGGCGGGTCGTGTGGCATTCATTATTCAAGCCATATTGCCGGGACATGAGAATCGCGGGATTTTATATATCCCGCTATGAATGCCCCGCTTTGCCGGCGATAGCGATACGCATACTAGGGGAAATAATAGCTCTAATATACGAAAGTATTTGGTAATGATCTGTGACACACAGTTATGTCACGTATGCGGAAAAATTGGCTATCTCATTTGGTGTATGATATAGAGCTTGTATGTACCTAAATTAGGCTTTACTGGTTGGTTAAAAAAAAAGAAAATAATATGTAACAACGACAATTTGTAAGTAGGCCCCTGTTAGATGGGGAGCCGTAGAAGGATTTTCTGGATTTACTCGAGCGCGTCAGATTAAGATAAGGGAGATAGCTTACATATTGATAAGAACCTCCAACCAGTATGTGCCCTTAATATAGGTGGGTACGCTCAGGGGAACCAAAAAATAAAAATAGACCATCTTAAAATACTCGAACTCGTCAGATTAATATAAGGGGGATTCATTACTAGCTAAGAAGTGTCAAAAGTGTAAATTTTGCTAATTTGATCGTCAGTCTAAGAAATGGGAGCATCTGGAAGTTTCACTTTTTCACCCCCTCAGTTTTTTTTTTATAGGACCGCCTGATTTTAAGCAGTTGCCTATAGATGCTTACAAAATCTGGCGCGCTCGAGTAATTATTATTTTTCAATTTATCATGTTGGAGCATGAAAAGTATCAATATCTGACACGTTTGAGTATTTCCATGTCATTGCTTTTTATAAAAAAAATATTTGAAATTGTCATGTAGACGCTTCTCCCACCGCTGAAAGTGGAAACATCTAGAACAATGTATTCTTCCTATCATCTCATCTACCGAATCTACTAGGTTTGGACGACGATCGAGTAAATCCACGAAGTGCACGAAGTCCCCATCCATGTAGGCCTAAATGAAATAAAGTATTTGAATTTTATGTTTTTTAAGTAAAATATTAAACGTTATAGAGATTTAAGTTAATTTTCGTGCGAAATACACTCGTACGTATCGTAATGTTCTAATTATGAATTCAAAAATAGTACCATAATGACACAGATACTTTATGCACGGGCATCTTTAATGAATTTAAAAAAGTTTTATTAAAACACCATGCTATAAACTACTATTGCTACTTACATAATACCTACGTAGCTATTTATTAAACAAATTAAGACGTTATGAACAACTGTTAGTTCTTATTGTTACTTTACCTAAACGACTAATGGTAACAGGTATAATCCGCAATCTACCTAATAAATCAAGAATTCTTATAATTCAGCAAAAAGTCCGTAAACAAGTGCGTGAGGTAGTCCGTTCACGTAATTAATTACATGATGTGGGGATCTATTGTGTTTCTATTAAGAATCCGCAGGGGCCAGTCGAACTGGTTATCTAACTTGTTCTGATATTTAATATCTTGTGTGAGTGTTGCCTAGCTTTTATAAGAAGCATAGCTATCCATAGCTTGGATATGAATCCACGTATGCTTTGGCAAAGTAGGTATCTAATTGAATAAAAGGTACCTACAATGTGGGTATATGTGTGAGAGCTAAATTGATTCATCAAAAATGTGTACGCAAAAGCATTTACCAATAATAACAAATAGATACTCAAACAAAATGTTTCTTGACTTTGATTCCGATACTGCCTAGAAATTGATTATTCCTCCGTTAACATGTTCATGTTGTTATTCTCTAGGGTTTGCCTTTTATACAAGCGGCCTTATTAGGCTCTATACATAATATATTACATACTACGTATACCTACGTACATTTTATAGGTACCTCGCATATACTCGTTGAGTGGTAGCGAATTAACTCATATTTAGTCTGGCTAAAATGATTACATTAATTATCGGTACGCGAGCTAACTACAGGGAACTTGGTAATTATTACTGGCAGCTCTTGTATTTGTGGGCTGGTATAGGAAAAAAAATAGAAATCACGCGCTAGGTGTACTTAACCTACACAATTGTATGGAATCTAACAGGATAAAACAACAATAATATCTGAATCTATACTGGATTCATGACAGTTCCCTTACTACGTCACTACACCTTGTAATACTGCTTATCCGGAGTAACTGTGTAATTCAAGGCCCCGGAAAACTCGCTTAGGACCAACTGGACCACCAAATCTTACCACTAGTGGTCAATTGGGACTCCAATTTTCCAACTGTCCACCAGTAATCAAATAGCACGATACTGCTCCCATTTCATCAACAGTGGAGTTTCTAAATCTTGCAGTGGATTATTATACACTTCTCATCAAAAAAATCGAAACAGTACTGCAAGTAGGTACTATTCAGGCATTTAAATAAAAAAATGATTGATATCATTAAAAAATACGCCAATAAATAGCTGGCAGTTTAGTCTACAAAATGGTGTACCACAATTCCAAATTAGAATTTAAATTTTAGAATTTTCATCTAATAAATGAATGTATAATGTTTCGATTTTTTTGATGAGACGTGTATATTAATTTTCTTTTTTGAAGGAACGTTCAAAGTTTTCTATACGTTATGTTGATGCCTCCTCAGAAAATGAAGTAGGCAGGTAATGAACATACTTTCCCTGTGTCGCAGAATAACTTATGTTACGCGAGCGTCGGCGCCGCGCTTGTTAGAGATGCCCCCGCTCTGTTGCCTTCTGCGCAATTTGCGGTTCACTAAACTTTATTACATCTTTTGTTTTAGCCACTGCCTCCGACCAGCAAGAGCAAGACAGAAGCGGAATACGAAATTAATCTTACGAAACAAACCGGTGTCGCGGTGCATTTGAGATCTTTATTTACCGTTCCAAGACAATCGCAAGAAAAACAATGAAGTACGGTGGAGTTAAAAATCAATAGAAAAGGTCGACTCAATGCCGCTCAGCTTAAGCGCTCTGAAAAAGTTGCCAGTTGGAATTGACTTTCCCTGTTCAGGGGCCGAAGTTACAGTATGCTTCAGTTGGCCGTAGCATGGCTGACCCATTTCGAGGGCATTGTTGTAGCGTTGACTTTTGCATAGTTTTAATTTTAATTTTTAAATTAGGGTAATTCATATACTTGGTAGACCTACACCTAGTACGATTCATATGCTATTACTAATATTGGATGAATTTTCGTAATTAATCATGTTTCCAACATAGTAATTGGGACTAACAAAATATATTTTCTTATGGATTACAAGGATTATTCCACTGGACAAGTAATTGCGTAGTTAGTCTGGGAGAGAAACAATTTTTCGGTTCTCCGCCGCAGGAAACAATCTGCTCCGCTGAATAATTAAATATATCCCGAATTACTTTTCTCTCCCCGTTACTAAATCATATTTCAGCAAGTTCCCGCGATAATGTTATTTTTGTGAGTAGGTACGTGCTCTATTTTAGTTATATGCCTTTGGGTAAAAGTTTATTTCTGAAAAAGTTATTAGGTAGGTGCTATACAAGTCACATGATTTGTTTAATTAGCTAAAAGGATTCGGGACTGATACCTACTCTGTGATGCACGCAAAAAATAGAACCAGGGAATTAGGGCACTGGCAGAGTTTCAGATTTAAAGCGGAACAGGCGGTCATATTGTGGTGCTCTTTCGTTCAGCCGGCTTAAACGCTATTCGTATATTCCTTGACTAAGCTAAGCCCTAATTAAGTCAGCCGTATAAGTGAGCCAGGGTTCTTGGAATTCTAGATGTTTTAGTACATAAGCGTCTTTACCCAAATTATATGCAAAATTCAAGAATTCCGATTGCAGCATACAGTTTTTCCAGACCAAAAAATTATTAGCAATGTGAGGTAAGCCCCTTCAACTATGCAAAATGTGTTAGTAATCATTATATTTATCAACTAGCTTTTGCCCGCGACTTCGTCCGCGTAGACTTCAAAATTTAAAAAAAAAACGGGCAAGTGGCTTAAGACTTTTTAGTACTTTTAGTGCGCCAGGGTGTTTTAAGTCAGTATTTGCTTTTTTATAAAAATAATTTTATTTCACGATTTTTATTGGAGCCATACAAACTTTATCACGGTACCTAATTCGGTGAATGCGTGTTTTGGTAGGTAGGTATATAGAGCCAAAATCCCAAATCCCCCTCCCCTTCTCCACCCCTTTTCCTCCCCTCTCTTCCTTCTGCTCCCTCCCCCTCCATTTCCCTTTCCCTTTCCCCTCCCCCTTCCACTTCCCCCTACCTTACGTCTTCCCCTTCCTCCCTCACCTACCCTATGCATACTAAGTTTCAAGTCAATCGGGTACAAACATATTTTTCTGCCGTACTTTTCTACCTTTAGTTTCCCCCTTTTGGGTGTTGATTTACGAAATGATTTTTTATGGGATCAAACTGAAGTAGTACCTACCATATTCAGCTCAGCTTATACCCCAATTATTTAAAATGAATAATCATAACCAATCTCGAGATATGGATGACTAAACATTCGCTGACCCCGCTCTCCCCTTTTCCTTCAAAATATTGAAAACGCCGAAACCCCAGTTTGATTATTTAAAATGAACAATCATAACCAATTTCGAGATATGGATGACTAAACATTCGCTGACCCCGCTCTCCTCTTTTCCTTCAAAATATTAAAAACGCTGAAACCCCAATCTGATTATTTAAAATGAACAATCATAACCAATTTCGAGATATGGATGACTAAACATTCGCTGACCCCGCTCTCCCCTTTTCCTTCAAAATATTAAAAACGCTGAAACCCCAGTCTGATTATTTAAAATGAACAATCATAACCAATTTCGAGATATGGATGAATAAACATTCGCTGACCCCGCTCTCCCCTTTTCCTTCAAAATATTGAAAACGCCGAAACCCCAGTTTGATTATTTAAAATGAACAATCATAACCAATTTCGAGATATGGATGACTAAACATTCGCTGACCCCGCTCTCCCCTTTTCCTTCAAAATATTAAAAACGCTGAAACCCCAGTCTGATTATTTAAAATGAACAATCATAACCAATTTCGAGATATGGATGACTAAAAATTCGCTGCCCCCGCTCTCCCCTTTTCCTTCAAAATATTAAAAACGCTGAAACCCCAGTCTGATTATTTAAAATGAACAATCATAACCAATTGTGAGATATAGATGACTAAACATTCGCTGACCCCGCTCTCCCCTTTTCCTTCAAAATATTAAAAACGCTGAAACCCCAGTCTGATTATTTAAAATGAACAATCATAACCAATTTCGAGATATGGATGACTAAGCATTCGCTGACCCCACTCTCCCCTTTTCCTTCAAAATATTAAAAACGCTGAAACCCCAGTCTGATTATTTAAAATGAACAGTCATAACCAATTTCGAGATATGGATGACAAAAAATTCGCTGACCCCGCTCTCCCCTTTTCCTTCAAAATATTAAAAACGCCGGAACCCCAGTTTGATTATTTAAAATGAACAATCATAACCAATTTCGAGATATGGATGACTAAACATTCGCTGACCCCGCTCTCCCCTTTTCTTTCAAAATATTAAAAACGTTGAAACCCCAGTCTGATTATTTAAAATGAACAATCATAACCAATTTTGAGATATGGATGACTAAACATGCGCTGACCCCGCTCTCCCCTTTCTCGTCAAAATGATTAAAAATACGGAAACCCTAGTCTGATCAATTCAAATAAGCAATCATAACCAATATCGAGATATGGATGACTTATTAAAACATCCCTTGACCCTGTTTTCCCCTTTCCCGTCAAAATAACAAAACTCGACCACCCCTATACAAACTTTCACTCCACATTTCACCCCTTAGAGGTTGAATTTCCAAAAACACGAAAGAAATCTAAACACAAACTCTCATTCCCCTATTTTACCCCCTTAGGGGTTGAATTTTCAAAAACCCTGAAATTACTCTTTTTTATTTTTGAAAATACACCTAATCACCAATTTAAGTAATTCTAACTTCAAAAATGACGGAACTTCCATACAAACTTTTATCCCCTATTTTACCCCCTTAGGGGTCGAATTTTCAAAAACCCTGAAACCCATATTTTGTTATTTTTCAAAAGACACCTAATCAGCAATTTTCATAATTCTAACTTCAAAAACGACGAACTCCCATACAAACTTTCATCCCTTATTTTACCCCCTTAGGGGTTGAATTGCAAAAAACCCTTTCTTAGTACACCTCTACACATCAAGACAAACCCACCCTCCAAATTTCAAGTCTCTACGATCAGCGGTTTAGGCTGTGCGTTGTCTGTCAGTCAGTCAGTCAGTCAATCAGGACTTTGATTCTTATATATTTAGATTGAAATAAGGCACTGGGTTTTTCAAAATTAAATTAGAAGCACCAGGGGTCGCGTAGTAAACTAACCGCATTCGTATTAAGCCGGAAACCCACCGCGGCGCACGGACCCACGTGGGTCAAGCTTCGCTTTGCAAGAAAATGTATGCAATCGTGTCCACCACGGCGCACGGAGAGACTACGCACGAAATGACGTCATGCATACATTTTCTTGCAAAGCGAGGCGTGCCCCTGTGTGTGTGGCCTCTCCATGCGCCGCGGTGGGTTTCCGGCTTTACTAATGAATGATTTTATCCCATATCTTAGACTTTGAAGCACAAGGTTCTTATCTAGTTTAATATTAACCATTATTAAATTATGAATTCATTATACAGTATGTAGCGAAGTGGCAACGACGTGTTGTGTACTAATCAGAGGCGTGTCGCGTCGGTAATTATCAGACACAGGCCTTGAATATTCAAGAGAGCAATTACTGGTTGAATGTCTGGTGTCTTTGATTCTATAGAGTCTACGATTTTAGTTGAACTGATTACCTTATTATGGAAGTTAAGTTGGAAATTGAAATTAACACCTCTTAAATTTCACTACTGAATATTTTGTTTCTACATTTTAAGTACGATTTACTGATCACATTATTATTATTATCCAGGGTTGTTACGAAAAAATCACCTTGGTTTAAACACAAAAAAAAATCCACACAACAAATGTTTAAAAACAAAATCTTTCTGATTTAAATCAATGTTTTAAACAATGATTTAAACACGTTTTAAACAGTATTCATTTTAAATTTTTGCAACTCTGTTATTATCATATTATTGATCATACTGATTTGACAACATAAACTGAGCAAAAAGTACACGTAGATACCTACGCACAATGCTCATGGAGATAAAATCATATCGTAATAGATTTCAATACAATGTTTAGGAAACAATTCCTGTGTACTACCCAATCAAGTAGCTACTTCTCTGGTCATCTTTGAATATTCAGTAGACTAATTACTGGTTAAATCTCTGGTACCATGCTGTATTTAGCAATTAGCACTTACTCCAGTTTGCGTGCATAACAACATTGAGTTGCAGCTCGTTGTTTTGCACGAAGATTCTTATTCAAAATGTAATAGATGTTAATTAAAACAGTCTTATGTTATGGTATACTTAAATCTTATCATGAAACAAAGTCCATGTGGCACTTGCGAATATAATAGCACAATTATGAGTCTATGAAGATTCGGGAGGGCTTGGCATTATCTTAAGTATGAATTCATAAACAGAACACATGAGTGTCGCGTCTACACATTTCCCTAATCCATAGATTCCCAAAGTGGTCGATAATGTCCCCTTGTAGGCGGTGCAGGCCTAAAGGGGGGCGGTAAGAGACCCAGAAAAAAATTGGGGGCGTTGTGTAGAGTCTACATCGTACATCGTTATCGCCCACTTTGGGAATGGATGGCCTAATCCTTTGGTAACACTGCACGGTAATTACTGGTAGCATATTCTTGTAAGCACGCATCTCACTGCGAGTATGTTAAATCAACATCAGAGGAGATAATCCCCGTGTTAATATCCACTGTGGCTGAGAATCACTTGGTTTGTGGTAGGTATGTCTCAATTCGTTTATAAGGGCCATAACACACCGGGACGCCATGACGACGTCGCCAGTCACCGTAGCCAACTATTCGTATTAAAATGTATGGGAGGTAACATACCTGGCGACGGACCGGCGACGCCGCCAGTCAATACAAATTGTTTGGATAAGTGGCTGGTGTATTATGGCTCTAAAGGCAAATGTACATAGCAAGCAAAAAAATAATTTGATATGTCACTATATGTATGTAGACAGAAGCGACCATGGACCAATTACTAAGAGGACTGGCCCTAAGCAACTCGGCCAAGTGGTCGGCCTAGTACTAACATCGACATAAAACGAAGCGAGTAGTTCAACTATTTACAGGTAGATAGAACAATGAAAATGAAAAAAACAATGACCACGTTTTTTTTTATACATATATCTAATAAGGGCACCTGTTTCTTTAGTCTTTACTCTGTGGATGCGACATTGCAACAAATTAAATTTTTTTTTGTTAATATGCTGCTGCTATAAAAGGTTAGTCACTGTAGAATGCCAACATATTAAATTCTTACTCTAATTAATTAATGTTCGTTCAATGCAGAAAGCTGGTGAGCGGTCGGAACAAAATAAAAGGATGATGCCTTAACTTGAAATGAATTATACTGGGATTAACTTCGCTTAGTTCTCAACAGCTCTGCAAAGCTAAAATACTTTGTTGAAATGGAGCTTATTTCAAGTAGTTATTACATACAAGTATACTTATACCAAGTTTCGTTAAATGAAATAATCGTTTGTTGCGTCCTTAGGACATTGACCTCTAAACTGCATTTGTGTTAGCCAGAATTCATGCATAACGCGTATTAGGTAAACTTAAGTATATAGTATTTATTTGGTGTTAAGTGAGGTCCATGAACTGTTTTCGTTTAAACTTTACATATGTGTCTATGAAAATTAAAAATAATATTGATATTTGTTCGAAAATAATATAATCTAAGTACAGAGACATTACCAAAAAAATATAGATACATGTGACTGTACAAAATAGCATGTCCTAGTTAACGGTGTCCATGGACACAGCACGACTCTATCGTTCGCGGAAAATAATGTTGAAAACGCCGTCGGTATTACCAATACAGCTAATCATCTGCTGAATAACACGCATCAAAATGCCTTTAAGCTGATTGTCGAGTTGCGAATGCGATAACGGATATGTGATTTTCGATGCAAGCAGTGGTGCGCTGAACACAATACTAGTGATTGCAATGTTAGGAGGTACCATAACTGCTAAAATAATATATCAATGCCTAAGTAGCTGTTGGTGTTAATTGTACTACTCGCTCATTAACTTAATTCATTCACTTTGATGATTGCGTACAAAAATTACACTTTAAAATTGACTAACGGAAACTATAAATTGAGTACGTTTTGCAAGTATAAAAATGCGTGTTTCGATATAAAACGGTTTATTATTAGCTGCAGTTGCCTTAAGGATACGTTGAAATAGGTTCTCTGTGATTAAATAACGTGGTGTAATTAAGTGAAGTAGTGAGAATCGATTAAATGGATCGAGTGAAGTTTACTATAAACGGGAGGAAGTACAGTGGTGAGAAAAATTTACTAGCTTTATTTCAAAAATTCAAGATTGTGTGCAAAAGTTATACAGTACTTATTAAATGGTGGCCAAAACAAGAAAATGAAACTAAGTGATTACTGAAAATAATTAACAGTGGAAAATTTTACAATTAATTGTATAGGTTGTAAAGAGCATAGGGAATTAATGAAGCCTGTAATAACAACGGCAAATTAGAAACGTGCTAGAATGCTACAGGCTGCTCCATCAGCGATAAATAAAAATTACTCACCAATAGATTACTTTAAGCAAAACTATGTTTTACTACAAGAAATCTGCAATACCTACCTAGTACAGTACAGTGCCACAAACTTAACAGTGGCCAAATGAAGAACTAAGATTTTCAAACGAGAACATTTCCAAAGAGATCATATTTTAACACTCTTGGACACTAGCGACACTCTCATCGAACATATTAAGCTTATGGGTCTGTATATCCCTTGCCTTCCAGCCGGCTCAGAGTTCTCGGTCGACACATCGCTGAACGAGTACATAAGGCGATATGCCGACTTGCGGGGCACCAAATACATGTGTCTGGAGGCGGGCTGCGGCGCCTGCATTGTGCACGTGCGTGCGATGCACCCTACTATACAGGAAATAACAAGTTTCTCCGTTAATTCCGTAAGAACGTCTGTAATTTATTTAATAGAAGGTGAGGCGCATTAACGGCAATCACTGATCGGTATACCAGTTGAGGTTAAGCAACACTTGCCAACGTCAGTGAGAGATGGGTGACCATTTAGTGGCATTTCGAACCGAACGTCTCCATGCTTCGGAGAGCACGTAAAAATTCGGTTGTTGTCATCTAGGCGGCAGTCGTTCAGCCAAGTCAAAGGCCTTCGGGTGGCTTGAATAACTCTGACACTGTTGGCCACTAAATCATACGATAAGTAATAGTTAAACCTACATAACAAACGTAATGTACCTAGATATTGTAGGTCAGTAAGTAATTCGACTAATTGCCACTATATTAGAGTGCTTTAGAATGAACACACGTTTATTACGGATGGCTTTAGAGATTTTTTTATTCTATTTTCAGTGTATCGTTGCGCTAATGTCTTGTGATGGTTGGGATATTACAACTATAGAAGGCATTGGCAATAGAAAAGATGGGTACAACATTATCCAAAAACGCCTCAATCATTACTTTGGATCGCAGTGTGGTTATTGCAGTCCAGGATTTGTAATGAGCATGTATAGGTAATTTATAATAGTATTAAGGGCTCATTCTCAGTCGGACCGTTTTATGCTGACCTTCGATGTCAATAAAAAAAGGTTGACACCGAAGGTCCACTTAAAATGCTCAGACTGAGAATGGGCCTAAGCATGTTTAGGCATGATTGAAAAGTTATATGATCATTATTATGTTTTTAGTCTTGTCCAGAGCAGTGATCGTCACCTGTCTGAAAAAGAAATAGAAGAATCCTTTGGCAGCAATCTCTGTAGATGTACCGGTTACCGTCCGATTTTAGAGGCGTTTAAATCTTTTGCCGCAAACCCTAATCCAAACGTGTTGAACAAAATAAAAGATATTGAAGATATTACTAAGGTTGTTTGTCCAAAATCTGGTAAACACTGTGGGGGAAGTTGTCAAGACAGTAATGAAGATTGGTGTTTGGTGAATGTAAACGAATTTGAGCCTAATTCAAATTTACCGAAGAAAATATCTCTAATTGATGGAAGAGTTTGGTTTTCTGTTAATAGTATCCAATCAATATTTCTAACTCTAGACGATACTGGATATGATTCATATATGTTAATAGCTGGTAATACTGCACGAGGTAAGAATTGGGTCCTAGTAATGAATGAAAGTTAGAAAATAAATCAGATAAACACGAATTTGAATATTAATTCAATTTTAGGTGTACGTCCTATAAAATTCTACCCGAAAATACTTATAGACATCAGCAATTTACCGGAGCTATCAACACATTACATAGATGTGAACTTAGTTCTTGCAGCAAATGTGACTCTGACTGATACCCTAGCTATATTTAAAGAGTTATCAAAAACAAATGAAGATTTTTGGTATTTGAAGACACTTTATGAGCATTTGGAAAAAGTGGCGCACATACCTGTAAGAAATGTAAGTTGATAAGCACACGCACAGCCAATTTGTCGGAGATCACATGAACACTAGTCTGCATGGACATCACTGCTCGCACCGAATAAGTTCACTGAATCTTTATTAAAATGTACAAAATTACGAGTTTAAATAAATTCACAACTTCGTGGTTTACAGATTGGGACGCTCGCTGGAAATTTGGTTTTAAAAAATACAGATCCAAATTTTCAATCGGATATATTTCTTTTATTGGACTGTGTGGGTGCAACTGTTACTTTAGGTAAATTTATACACAATATTTATTTCAGTAATGAGCTGAAATGTTTACATTGTATACTCAATAATTTTTCATTTCAGTTGACCGTGCAATGAGCCAAACAGAAATGAGACTACCAGAATTTCTTGTAACAGATTTAAAGGGTAAAGTTATGACTCAGATAAAATTGCCGCCATTATCACGACACTACGAATTAGTCACATATAAGGTTCATCTTAGTTTATATTATTTAGAATTAAGACAATTTCGGTGATCTGTTAGATAACTTTCTTCTTGATAAAATGTATACTTCTTATTTATATTTTAGATAACAGCAAGAGAACAAAATGCTCAAGCAGAAGTGAATTCAGCTTGTCTTTTAAACTTTGATCCTCACACACATCTTATACAAGAGGCGTCATTAGTATACGGTAACATTAACCCAACATTCACCCACGCATACAACACCGAGCAGTACTTAATAGGACGTAATATATTCAACAATGATACGCTACAATCAGCTCTGCATATATTAGAGGCTGAAATCAATACAGATGTTAGGCCACCGTACGCGCCACCATCAGTAAGGAAGAAAATAGCACTGGGTCTTTTCTACAAAGTACGTGTTTTAAATTATTGACTGTAAATTAATAACGGATGTAATAAATCTTATACAAGACACATAATCTAAATTAACTATAATTGGTTCACAGACTATACTTAAAATTTGTCCAAAATATATTTTAAGCCCTATTTACAAATCCGGGGCTACAACGCCCAAGGACGACAGACCACCAGTAAGCCGCAGTTACCAAGAATATGACACGGATCAACGCGACTATCCCATAACACAACCACTGTTAAAAAAAGAAGGAATGATACAATGTGCCGGTGAAGCTGAATATACTGACGATATACCCACTATGAAGGATGAAGTATTTGCTGCGCTTGTTCTTTCTACTATTGCCAGAGGAGAGATAGAAAGTATAGATGGTTTAGAACTATTGGTAGGTATATTCTATAAACACTTATATTATGTATGTAAATACGTTTATTATTGTGTTTATAATACATTTTTTTCTAGAATGAGGATGGCGTATTAGCTATATTAACTGCAGCTGATATACCCGGAGTAAACAACGTCGTTCGACCTGATTTCGTACTTATGATTGAAAACGAAGAATTTCTAGCGAGTCACAAAGTTACATACTACAATCAACCTGTAGCGATCGTTGTTGCAAATTCACAAGTGTTAGCCGATAAAATGGCATGTTTGGTCAAAGTGAAATATAAGAATGTACCCAATAAGCCAATTATATTTACTATAGACGATGCTATACGAGCACCAAAAGAAGAAAATAGACTTGTTACTTACCCTGGAATTGTACCTACTGATAGAGGAGTAAACACCCGACGAGTAATAAAGGGAACATTTATATCTCCACGTCAGTACCATAATATGATGGAATTACATGCCACTGTATCGAAGCCTGTTGACAACGGACTAGAAGTAATGAGTACTTCCCAATTTTTAGATATGACACAAGCTACACTTTCAAAGCTACTAAATATTTCAGAGAGTCTGTAAGTAGAGAAAGAAATTAATGATTCAGTGCATACATAATGCAATGGTAATACATTTTTTATTTCTAGGATTTCATTAAAAACAAGAAGATGTGGAGGCGGATTTGGTTGCAAAATTTCTAGGCATCATTTTACCGCATGTGCATCTGCTTTAGTTGCAACCAGGCTTAATAAACCTTGCAGGATGGCTATGTCTCTGTCGAGTATAATGCGTGCTACTGGAAAACGGCCAGATACAAGATTAGATTATGAGGTATGGATGAAGGTTACACGTAAGGATTGTATTCATAAGTTTTAATGTATTTAAATTGAAAAAGTTACTGATTTATTTAAGGTTGGGGTAGACGATAGAGGTGAAATTCAATATATGGATGCAACATTTTATGTAAATGATGGTAGTTCGTCGAATGAAAATGAAAATTTATATGCCACAGAATCACTAAAAAATTGCTATAGTTTTAACAGATGGAAAGTTGATTCATTCGGGGTGATCACTGATGCACCTTCTAACGTTTTTATGAGAGCTCCAGGTCAGTGATCATATGATAATTAGATATTATCTTCGTTTGAAATAAAGAAGATAAACTTGTTTTTGAGCATAAGCGATTGCCTTTCAGGTGGTTTTGAAGGTATTTCAGGAATAGAACATGTAATGGAACACATAGCGGAAGAAATGAACATAGATCCACTGCAAGTTCGTATGGCTAATTACCGTAAAGACGACAACGACCTTCCAATACTAGTTCCTATGTTTTTGGACAGAGTAGAATTTAAAGAGAGGCAACAACGTATAAAGGAATTTAACAGCCTGAATAGGTGGAAGAAACGTGGGATAAGGTTCAATAACATGGCCTTTCCTACAGCTTATCTTGGTAACTATGGAGCTTTAGTATCAGTCTATCATGGAGATGGGAGCGTTGTTGTATCTATTGGCGGCGTTGAGATCGGACAAGGGATATTTACTAAAGTTGCCCAAGTTGCAGCTTACGAATTTTCCATACCAGTTGATACTGTCTCTGTTTTACCTTGCCTTAACTATACGACGCCAAATAATTTTGCAACGGCTTCTAGTATTACAAGTGAGTGCAGCGCTTATGCGGTGATAAGGTGTTGTGATCAGATTAACGCGAGGTTGGCGCCTGTGAGAGCAACTATGCCTACGGCAACATGGCAGGAGATTGTTTCCGCGGCTGATAGCCAAGGCATATTGCTGCAGGCGAATTATCAAACTAGTCCGAATGATCCACGATTAGTGAATTATTCAATATTTGGTATAGCTGTTGCAGAAATTGAAGTGGATATATTGAGTGGTAGTAAATGGATTGTAAGGGCTGATGTGTTCGAAGATGTCGGAAGGAGTTTGAACCCAGCTATAGACGTGGGACAAGTAAGAAATTATTTGGTGTATCTTCTTAAAATTGATATGAAATCCAGTATGGAAAAGTAATGAATATCTTTTTGGCTTATCATTAGGTAGAAGGAGCATTCATCCAGTCTACGTCACTATGGTTGATGGAGAATAACGTATATAATGAGCACACTGGAGAAATATACACAGATCGAACGTGGACTTATAAAATAATAGGAGCTAAAGATATACCTTATGATTTCCGAGTGTATTTCAGACGGAGAAGGCCAAACCCTGTCGGTATATTGGGGTCGAAAGGTAATAAGCAGTACAATGTAATATTTTTGCTAGAGTTCTCACGACATTTCTATAGTCTAATCGCAAATATTTTACAGCTGTCGGTGAACCACCCACCTGCTTGGGTCGTGTTATGGTTGACACAGTGAGGGATGCCATAAAAGCTTCCAGACAAGATAGTGGCTATGACATTAGAGGTTTTCTTAATTTAAGTGAGTAGTTCCATTACTTTATCATCATCATCATCATCATCATCATCATCATCATCATCATCATCATCATCATCATCATCATCATAGTATTAATATGTGAAGCAAATCCGTTCGGTACCTGTTTTTCGAAGATGCGTGGACGGAGGAGTATGAAATTTGGCATAGTAAAAGTTTACATGCCGATTGACTGCACAAACGTTATATTTTCATAAAAAGTGCATTATAAGTGCTGATGTATGGCAGAGATTTTAAATCGAAGGTTAGTCTTTGACAATAGAACCTTACTAACATTTCAACCTTCAATTTAAATGAATAATGATCGAATTTCGACCACTCGGCGGCCACTAGTTTGAAGCAATACTTCATTGTATTTGTGTATTACAATCGACAACATAATTGAAATACAACCTTTGTTAATGTTCCTTTAGATATTTATTGTAGCTTCGCATGTAAGAAAGACAATGCCTATATACAGAAATTACATCAAATACCTTGAAACCGCCGAGAGAATATTAGATTTACATGAGCGAAACATTTCTAGTGAATATTCAATATAGTCTGAAAACAAGCAAGAAGCAACTATATAAAGATCAAAGCATAACTATCTTGTTTGATATCCAATTACTCGAGTACTGGCATACCGTCGAACTATACCTTTGAAGTGATGAAGCCCGTTATGGAATAATATCGTGTTACTGTTGCAGAGGTGCCTGTGAATCTGGAGAGCATAATTGAAGCTGCTGACGTAAAAATTGAAGAGTTTCGGTTGCATTGAACATCCCTTAAACTGACCCTGCACTAGCTTGGCCATCGCACGAGGATATGATGATTGAAGACCATCCCCCAAATTTATAGAGAGTTATGAAGGACTAACACTGATCTTACAAATCACTTTTGTTCCCAGAAATGTTTTTTAAAACCATTATAAATTGGCTAAAATATGTATAAATTTGGCGGCATAAGTCAGTGGTTGTTTTAAGTGAAGAAATGTTGAGATTATTGCTAATTTTAATATAAATAAAGGGGTAAAGGGATAAAGGGCTTTCATTAATTTTTGTATAAGCTCCATAAAATATAACGGTATGTTTCTACGACATTTACCTACCAGTTTTTACGTAAGAGATAAAATAAATATGCTCCCCTAACATCGTAATTCTTGAGTGATGATATATCTCATACGTTTCCATATGCAACCAGTAAATATGAGGATTCTCTTAGTGGCTCGTAAATTCATTGTCTTTACTATGGTATATTTGATTAGGTGGTTGGGCCGGCGCCGGGTCCCACATAACTAGGTTTATTACCCACTTGAGTACCAGCTCTGAACTGCACGGCTAGACACCTAGTGGCCATCAAATATATTTCTCATAATTCATTTTGAGAATATTTATTTCATAAAATATTATGAAATTCCCTATTTTATTGTCGAAATAATATTACGAGCTAGGTATGTCAAGTTATCATATTACGAGTAGATCTGTAGCTAAAAAAAATCACTTAAATCTTATTCTCTCGATAGCGTATTTCTTTGTACAGAATTTTTTGAACAAGATTGACAGACAATTTCCTACTTATTTCCAACCTATTTATTATAACTGATATCAATCAAGGAAATAAATGTATATACACATATACAAGATTGGTTCGGTAAGTTGATAAGGTTGTCAAAAACAGGATAATCGGAAATACCGCGGAATATTTACATTATAAGATGTCTTCCGTCGAGCAGAATGTATTGTCAGTTAAGGAATATAGGTACAGTAACCGCCAAATTCATAGAAAGTTATGATTGACTTGCAATTGAATTACAAATAACATTTGTTCCTAAAAATGCTTTTCAAAACCATTGTAAACTGGCTAAAATCTCTATGAATTTGGGGGTAAGTATTTACTTACTTTCACTGTTTATGGATATCCCCGTTATACATTTTTGTATGATTAAGGTGGCAAACAAGCTTGGTAGCCAATATATGCTTGCAATACCCAATGCATTACGAAACGCAGCTGTAATAGCTACTTTACGCCGATCTTCTGTGAGTTCCCCGGTTGAGCCAGTCCATATGAGCTGCAGTAAATTGACTACAGCTTGGCTCTACCACCAATAAGACATACCATAGAGGACTTGAAGCATATATGCTTGAAGGCAAGATTGAGGTTAAGAACAAGCCCATTTTTTATTTAAAAAAACCTATGGCAGGTAGTTACATCATTAACTATCTTACATCGCTGGTATAACCGTGCATTTCCACTGCGCCAAAACATGTTGACACAACATATTGTTGTCTCTATTTAATGTCAGGAAAAAAATAGAGACAACAATATGTTGGGTCAACATGTTCTACCGCAGTGGAAACGCGTGGTAAGATTGACTTTTATATTTTTTTATTATTACTTCATGCATTTGATCTAAGGTGATGCCAAGCGAGACAAAGTCGTGAGGCGTCTGCTTACATCAAGCGACGCGGGTGCTCGACCAAGCCAGCGTAGCGGAAAATAGTCTGCTCCGGCGATACTCCTTGCACCGACTCTTATTACCCGCCACTACCGTTCGATTACGGATTTTCTTTACGATCGGAAAGTGGTCTCCACTAAGGTATATTTATTTAGAATAGGGCCACGATACACCTTCCAATAGAAGCTGGTACTATCTACGATATAATAATGTTCAGTAGGTATACTTCCTTAGAAATACTCACTTATCCTACTTCCTACTAATATTATAAATGCGAAAGTGTGTGTGTGAATGTTTGTTACCACATATCTCCATAACTACTAAACGGATTGAAATGTAATTTGAAACGTAGATAAAGTAGGCTCTGGAATAAGACATACGCTAATCTTACACATCAATTTCCACGCGATCGAAGCCGCGGGGCACAGCTAGTCTACATTAATATTATAAAGAGAAAAGATTTGTATGTAAGTTTCTAATGAGTAAACTCAAAAACTACTGGACCGATTACAAAAATTCTTTCACCATTAGAATGCTACATCATCCCTGAGTAACATAGGCTATATTTTTTGGGATCCGGGATATCCGAGATACGGGATCCGGGATACGAGATCCGGGATCCGGGATACGAGATCCGGGATATCCGGGCTACGGGATCCCGCAAACGGGCTCCGGGATCTGGTAAAAATGGGAAACGGGATCCGAGATACAGGATCCGGGATCCGGGATCAGAGGTCCTTTATTTAATTTAAATTCTACGCGGACGAAGTCGCTGGGAAAAGCTATATTTTATAAAACTACGCGATGATTTCAGTCGGTCTTCTTTTGTGTGATAGAATCAATCGTTTACTTAGTTCAGTGGTTCAGGCCTGAGTGAAATTAGTACAAATGGATCCAATATCAGAGGGCAAATAGAGCCAGCTTACCTAGTCCTCGGTCATTTGCGAGGGGCGTGCGTGCAGACACATTTATCTAGAACGACAGGTTTACTCAAGACAGATCTTCTATTTTCATCAGAAAAAGTAGGTATTATCTACGTAAAATAGGGTTTCTAAAAGCTTTGTAAACCTACGAATAAAATTTGAATGGCGGCGTCTTCATCAGGCGCATGCCTCGCGCGAGCACTCACTTTGACGTCGGAACGCATAGACGTAATGTCATAATATGAGTGCTCGGTTGAGGCATGCGCGCCATATGGACACATCTAATGAGATGTCCTAGACGGCTTAAGATACTGTAGATTACCTAAGCGGGGTTAACGTATTTTTTAAGATGAGGGTTCGAAATTTGGTTGATTTTCTATTCTACTTTTTCTTTAAGTAAGTATGTGGACTAGGAATCTTATATTTAGATGTATGATTTTTGACTATATTATCATGAGTATCTTTAAATCCAAATCACGATTTGATGAAATTTTCTCGATAAAAAAAAAATATGAAATGAGCTCTAATTATTTACAATTTTCCTTGCTACCACGATGTTTTTACGATTTAGATCACGAAATTATTTCTAAAACATAGCAAATAATGATATCTAAACTACCCTTCAACCATATTTTAATTCATGAAGTAGTTTTTTTTTAATTCAAGAAAATGTGGTTTGGCGCTTACGTTGTTTATTTCCGAGCGCGCGCACAATATCGCCATCTCACATTTTAAGTACTTGAACTAACCATGTCTCTCTCTAACTTTGTATTGTCAGTGTCCAGTCGGACTTGTTCGACGTCGGACCTGTGAAGGATTTTTTAAAAAATATTACGAAAACATATTACGGTCGTGCCACATTACAGGTACAGTACAGTATTTACAGTCCGCCGACGCCTATGATAAATAAATAAATATCCTTGGAAATTATTTTACACATGACTACCTGATCCCAAACTAAGCAGAGCTTGTACTATGGAAACCAGATAACTGATATTACTACATATACTACTTTTTATTGTTTGTAAATACAAACTAAATATACACTTAATTACACCTAGACTCGGGACATGCGGACATGTTCATGCACACAAATGCATGTCCTGGGCAGGAATCGAACCTACGACCTGCACTGCAGCGTGATTTTCGTTTGCTTTTCCTTGTCTTGTGTAATTTCTTTTCATCTCTTGTCATTTTGTGTCATCTCTTGTCATTTTGTGTCATCTCTTGTCATTTCATAGTTATTCGTGTCATTTCTGTAAAAACTCCCTATTTCGCTTACTGTTATATACTTGCAGCATGGTCTTGGGCCGACAGTGGGAATACATTGCTTGTCAAAACAATGGAGTCGCTTTATTGCGTTTGTTGTGGGTATGGATGGGCAAGTAATAAATATATCATACATCAATAAATTATCGTAAAAAATAACATTACAGATATGGATAGGAAAATGTTTGTCCGTCCTATTCAATCTATTATATTATAAACGAAAGTAACTCTGTCTGTTACCTTTTCACGGCTAAACCGCTGAACCAATGTTGATGAATTTTGGTATGGAGATAGACTGGGTCTTGGCGGAGAACATAGGCTACTTTTTAGGGTTCCAAAGGGTGCTAACGGGACCCTATTACTAGGCCTACGCTGTCCGTCTGTCTGTCTGTCCGTCTGTCAGCGCGGGCTGTATCTCACGAACCGTAACAGGTAGAGAGTTGAAATTTTCACTGAATGTGTATTTCTGTTGCCGGTGCAGAACAAATACTAAAAATATAATAACATTTAAAAATAAATATCAAGTCTCAAACTTGATATTTTTGATGTGTTTATTCTACGGTGGTACGGAACCCTTTATGTGCGAGTCCGACGCCTTCAGATCTTATGAATGTTTTCTTGAAATAAATATAGTGTATTTTAAGTAATTAACTGGCCAACCCTCAGGTCCTACCTACCATGTTAGGATCTTTTTCGTTCTAGCGGGTGTAAACCGTGATTTAACGAGTTAATGTGATAATTTTTGTATTTAAATTATTCAATTCAATGTATTTGTTTCAGACATAGTCCAATATTGATTATTAAAATTATTATAATTTCACAATAAATATAAAACAATAAATAAAAGTAAAATTAAATTAAAAAAAATAAAAAAATATTTTTTATTTTTCATGTTTTATCATTAAAATACAATATAATATAACATAAATTAAAATAAAATACAATAAAATAAAAACCTACCCCTAATTAAACAAATACCGTCCGCGTGGGATACTGGCTGCATGTCCTCCCTGTATTCAAGCTGTTCCTGTTGTCAAGCGAATTTTTTGAGCAAGGAAAGAGCCAGCCCTCTTGTCACCTGTGGCGGTAACCAGTCTAAGGGTGATTTTGATAGATAAAAAAATAAAGATAAAAAGATAAACAAAAAATAAATGCATGGATAATAAATCAATAAAATAAATAAATTAAATATGGTAAAAAAAATATTATGACACCGCTGATGACTTCATGATCGGCATCGAAGTTAAGTACCAAAGTATTCCTTTGCCTACGAAACATGAAAAAGATACTCATATCCGGCAGTCAGTCACTGACACAGAGTATGTACATTTTTACCCGACTACGGTGGGCGGAGGGTTATGATTTTGACCGATATGTATGTATGTTCATCTGCTCCCGTATAACGTCCAAACTATTTTTATCATAATAATTTGACTAATGAGATATCGTTGGACGCGTCTGGATCGTCCGCTGGTTATAGGCTATTATACGATCGAAATATTGTTATACGTATCTATCAGCATATTGTAGGTATCGTTTGTCTTCTTTTGACTTACTTTGTCTTCAGCAATAAAAACAACATAGAAATTAAATTATTTTTTTCAAATACACTCGATATAAAAATCCCATATAAAACGAAAAAAATATATTTGAATATTTTCATCCATTTCATCTATTTTAAAAGGTGCACTGGGACATATTATTTTAATTGTACGAATTAAACAATATTGTTCCTTCAAAAAATAACTATACTATAGTCTACTCCATAACTGTTCTGTCCTAGCTAAGCGAGAGGGATATATCCTTCGGCAGCTCACGCGACGCTAGCCACACCCCGAAACTAAAATTCATTTTTTTCTTGTATCGTCTTAATATAGGATGATGATTTGATTTAAAAGAAACATCACAACACATCGAGGGAAATCACATCACACATCACATGTGAGGGAAAACATCGTGAGGAAACCTACCTATCCCTCGGGATTAGGTAACAGTCAGTTGACTGTTAACTGTCACGTTGGGTTCTGACTATCTGGTGAAACGTGGGCTTTGAGTTGACTTAATACCTCCACAATGTGGTGGTGTATGGCCACTCAAGCCTCTGACTACCCCCGATTGGGGATAAAAGTCGTGACGTTATTTATGATTTGAAAGAAAATATTTTTATTTGTTTCTCACACAGACAGGTAGTAAAGTAACAAAGCAAGAAGAAAGAAGCTTGGCGCAGTGGTTTGAACGGAGGCCGCTCGGGCGCACTGCATCGGGTGTTGCGGGTTCGATTCCCGCCTAAGGCAAATTTCGGGAACGGCCTTTGCCTAATTTGTCCTGGTCTGGGTGTTACTGGAGTCCATTGAATGCCATGGTACAAGCGCTGCAACTTTCGGGCCATACAGTTTACGTGCCAGTCTCGCAATATTTTATGTGTTTATTCATTACCAAGGATCTTTTATTACTACAGGATAAACCAGTTGAGTTTTTGGTTAAGAAGAAATTCAACTCTATTCTCCTGGTTTAAGGTGTATTATACCTTGACTATTCTGTAGACAGAAAAACGAGCCGAGCGAGAGGCCCCAGTTGGGACCGTGTCCCTCTCACTCCGAGTTGCCATGCAAAAATAATATTGTCGTTGGGTAGTGATTGTTAGTTTTTACATCAAGCAAATAAATTAATTTATTATTTATCGTGACTATTGTTTATATGATAAAACAACAGTCACGATAAATAATAAATTAATTCATTTGCTTGATTTAAAAACTACTAATCACTCAAATTAAAAAAAAAATAAGAAACGTCATTGCACAAATGGCCGCTGAAACGTTAAAACAAAACTGCTATAAGAGGTGGTGGTAAGGCCC
This sequence comes from Drymonia ruficornis, assembly GCA_947859195.1. NCBI lineage: Eukaryota > Metazoa > Arthropoda > Insecta > Lepidoptera > Notodontidae > Drymonia > Drymonia ruficornis. Next base: position 10,219,446 of record OX401906.1, read on the forward strand.
CAGGTATGTATTTACGTTCGTGTTCATTACTTAATGTGATCTCGAAGTACTCTAGACTAAGGCGAAGGCTAGACGTAAAGTATATACTGTGGTCCGTCAGTATGGTACGATGTCATTCCATCGACGCAGGCTACACGTTAAGTATTTATTCCGTCAGTATTGTGACGTAGTTCGTACAGTGCAGACGTCAAATGAAACACGAAAGCTTGGTGTGGATATTACCTTAGCGCTTGGTTTAATCCGCAATCCCAGAAGACATGTCCACTCTATTGCTTTCGCGACGCGGAATGCCAAACTGTCATTCTGGAATTAAAATTCGTGGTAAATACTGTCATCCATCAGTATACTAGCCTACACGATCAGTTTGGACCACGGTTTTTGGTAAATAATGACGGACCACAGTATTAACTTTACGTCTAGCCTTCGCCTTAGGGTATGGTGACAGAATTATGATTTCACTTCGGATCGAAATCATATGGCAGGTATGAGGTATGGTTTAAATCATGTAGAGAACATCTGCGTGATCCGTGTTATGCTGTGCGTATGCCGTGCTCGAGCACTCAGTTTCGATGTCAGTACACATATATATATAATGTCATAACATGAGAGTTCGGGCGAGGCATGCGACGCATCCCCCACATTGGCACTATTTACGAATTAAAACAACTGAAATACGACGTTGACGCTTTCGTGATATTTGTCAAGGTATAAGACGACAAGCACCGCAGCGTCTGCGGCGTAACCGCAGAGCACATTAATTTATTCCAGCTGCTGTCAACAATTTCACCTTCGTTTTCACGACGCTGTTACCTCGCACCGGAATTTCTGCTGCGACGACTATAAGGCCCTTTTGAGTTATTGCGACGCGACGGTCTCACAACATTTTCACGCTGGTTCATTAAGAACGTGTATCCCTTGAGTGCGTCATTAACAATGTAGCTATGTGTACCTTATGCAGATATGCATTTATACGTGATAATATAAGTTACTGATGATGATGACTTATGATGATTACTTATCTACAAACATAATAAAATTTGTACGGAACCCTCAGGGCGCGAGTTATGCTGTGCGTATGCCGTGCTCGAGCACTCAGTTTCGATGTCAGTACACATATATATATAATGTCATAACATGAGAGTTCGGGCGAGGCATGCGACGCATCCCCCACATTGGCACTATTTACGAATTAAAACAACTGAAATACGACGTTGACGCTTTCGTGATATTTGTCAAGGTATAAGACGACAAGCACCGCAGCGTCTGCGGCGTAACCGCAGAGCACATTAATTTATTCCAGCTGCTGTCAACAATTTCACCTTCGTTTTCACGACGCTGTTACCTCGCACCGGAATTTCTGCTGCGACGACTATAAGGCCCTTTTGAGTTATTGCGACGCGACGGTCTCACAACATTTTCACGCTGGTTCATTAAGTACGTGTATCCCTTGAGTGCGTAATTAACAATGTAGCTATATGTACCTACCTTATGCAGATATGCATTTATACTTGATAATATAAGTTACTGATGATGATGACTTATGATGATTACTTATCTACAAACATAATAAAATTTGTACGGAACCCTCAGGGCGCGGGTCCTACTCGCACTTGTCCGGTTTTTTTATACATCTAAGGTAGCAAACAACGTACGGCCCGCTTGATGTTAAGCAGTTACCGTAGCTCATAGATGCTTGCAATACCAAAGGCATCGCTCGCACGTTGCCAACCTGCAGGAGAGTGGGATAGTGGGAGGGGAATTGAGGAGGGAATCGGTTTCAGAATACCAATATTAAAAATATTAAAGAATGTGCATTGAAAGAAAAAAAAACTATTTTCAAACAAACATTCAAGTTGTTCAGTAAACTTCAGTGACTTCTGCAAACTGTTCGAGTTCAGGTGCAGTCTGACTTATGGTAAATGAAATTAGTGCATTTTGTTTAATAAATTGGTTAAATTTTCTATAAAATTACATAACGAGAAAAGTGGAACTAAGCGAAGCGACTTTTTACCCATTTGCTTCCGGGTCTCTCACATCGTACGAAACGCAGCTGTAATAGCTGCGTTTTCGTTCTTCGTTCGTTCTTTACGGCGATCTTCTGTGAGAGTGTGGTACTACCCCGGTCGAGCCAGACCATATATGAGCTACAGCTTGGCTCTACCACCAGTAAACCCGTGACAGAGGACACTATACATTTTTCAATTTTATTTCTTTCGATTCTGGATATTGCAGTCCAGTAGGAAATGAGCGTAGCATTTGTTTCAGCGTGTGCTGTAACTAAATTGTGATTGGACTCTATCGATCCGTGATATTTCCTGCTATAGACTACCTAAATTAGTAGAATATTTTATATAAAATAATAACAATCTTAATAAGTCTCGGAGCAGTCTCACTATATTGTTGAATACTTCCTTACTTTGGAGTTGTCATGTTGGTAGTATTTTGATTAAAGTTCACAGAAATTTTGAAACTAGAGTCTAACATACCAGTTAAATATTTGATTTCCCAAAATTATTCTGAAATGTTGAAATAAACAATGCTTAGTTTCTATCGTTTCCATTTTATATCGCTTTCAGTAAAATCACCATTAATCTCGATATCGTTCATTGCGCTATGCACACACAGTAAGTAATATTGTCTTCCTATCGGGTATTTTTGATAAATAGGTCGTTTTTTTGAATTCATATATTGCTGTTAGGTAGGTACTTTGTGTGGGAATTATATCATGATCATAAATAATGATTAAAACTCGTCGAAAAACTTAATCTTATTAAATAATACTCTCTCCCTCCACGTATGAACAATACTTTTTATCCCAGTTTCTATAGCAACAGTTAGTATAATTTCTTTAGTACATAGTAATGGCAATTGGCCAATTTATAGATTCGTTTTAAGAAAACCGATCTCAATTTTAGATTGCAAGGAACAGATTTGCAACAAAGATACCGGGTCCAGGGCAAATGCACGGTGACTTACGTTTTATAAAAGAGCTAAATATTGGAAAGCGCAGGTGACAATTGTTCACAGTCTGAAGACCGTGGCTAGTTTGAACCACATCTTGACGTTGAAATATGGAATAGTCATGCTAGTTGAAATAGTTTACAATACCTGAGGTTTTGACGCCAAGACCCGCAAATCCGTGAATTAATCATGTGCAGAGAATATAAGTCAGAAGAATTGCATTTCCTTGCATCATGAAACGCTGCTGCTATATATTGGGTCATCGATGTCATAAATTATGCGAGCAAACATTGACTCCCGTTCCGTCACCGAGCGGAAATTAAACGCGTGCAATAAATTCTCATATTATTCCGTCATTCCTTTGACACTTGTGAGGAGAAAAATCGCGGTGTGGTGTTTGATCTGCATCCAAGAAATTTATAAGTTACATATAATATGTCGATGTCTGCATTATACCCCGACCAGCTATTTATGGATTAAAGGAAAAAGGTATTAGAGAGAGAAATCCTTTGATACTCGAACTAAAATTGATAAGCTATCTTGCTTATGGGTTGCTATAGGAAGACGCCAATACATTTACCATGGAAAGTTTAGTTCACAGGGTAATTTTGTTGGTAGTTTAGCTGCAATTATCAGACAAGCGGGGTGGCGAGAGTTTCCATTTTAAACGTTTCATGAAAATGAAAAATGAAATGAATTTATTCTTCTAACGGTACGTAGATTTATATGCGGTGTTTCATCTTAGTTTCTGTTTTCCTTTAAAGTGGTATTTTTGTCCGTGGCAAAAGAAATATATGAATTTTGCCGCGGACAATATTTCTCATGACTAGGTTTAAATGCTGAAAAATTTGCTTAAATTGCGATATTAATGCATTCATTTGTCTGTTGCTGGCTTACCAATTTATTTATTTTGTTCCACTTTAACTTATTTTATCGCTAACAATCCAGCATCAAGTTTGTTTTTAGATTACTTAGAGATATAATTTAAGGTAGTTGAGTGAAATTATACTACAAGCGACGTTTTTAAATATTGTTAGACTGGCAGACATTTCATCATATTTTATTCAAACCTCTGCTCTTACCGTAAGCATCCTTATATTATTTTTCAAGGTAACGTCCAAAACTCTTCGCAGTCTGATTTGAATTTAAAATACTCTCAGGGAACAATGAGGCGTCCATCACTCTCCCCAAGGTATCTGAATATTCTCGTCTATCCATCACGGACCCATCAAAATCTCTCGTGGCTATATTCGCCTTTGTTTATACACTTAAGATTCTTTATATCTACCTTTATAGTTCTCTCAGAAAGATTATAGGGAGTCTAAATTATAGAAAATATTTTAGAAACTATGTATTTAGATACAGTCCCGCAAACTTAAGGACTATGCACACATATCAGGGCTGTACCCGGAAACCGGACCGTGCTCTGTCAGGGGCTCAAAAATATCGGTGTACATTGTATATGAACTCTTTCACGTTCTCGTTCACGTCCTGGGCATGGCCGTGCTATGTGTGGATAAACCTTTATCCGTTTAGTGTTGCTAGTGTCGATAAAAGGCTGTCAAAATATGAAATTTTCGCTATTTACATTTTCTGCGCCCCCTAGACAAGTGGCATGAACGGTAATCGAATAGAATAGAATAGACTTTACAATGTATGGAAATGGCATTACAAGTCGCTATGTAGATCACGTGAGTTATGTCATCTTATACATGAAGACAATTTTAGTTCCACTTTTTTCAAAGATTCAAAGATTCAAAACGTTTATTTTGTTTAGGCCTACGGGGCACTTACAAATTGTCATTTTTCATTTTTTTCTTAAATTCAACTGCCGGATCGGAAACGCGACCTCGACTGAGAAGATCCGGCAAGAAACTCAGCGGGCTTGTCTTTTTTACATTGTTTTAATTTTTTTTTGCCCATATGGCCAGATAAGTTTGTGGTACTATAAGTAGTTTTAATACCAATCCTTTTCGTCTGAGTTCCAATCCAACTCCAGTAATCGAGTAAATATTGAACTGAGCACAGCAAATGAAAAGTCAATTCGAGTTTATTTAGCTGCAATTAGATACGATTAGAAGAGATGGCTCCACGCTTTCAAGTCGTAAAATGTACGAGCTTTAAAAGTCCAATGTTATGGCGATAATCCGCAATAAATCTTACTGATCCCAAAGAAAACTACCGTGTCGTTAACATTTTTATCTATACCCTCGGCCTCTGAGCCGAGCACATAATTTCTCCATAACGCCCCAAAAACCGTTTCACTTTTACACTAACTTTAAAAGCTTCCAAAGGTTGAGAACATTGTCTAAAGTAAGACTCACACAGGCCCACTCTATCGGAATCAATAATCGATATAAAATTGAAGTGTCTGTTTGTAAGGTCAATAGCAGCTTTATACTAAATGCATAATTATGGAAGTATATACTACGGTACATTAACAAAAAACTTTTTTTTAATTTTTTTGCCTGTCTGTTCCGATTTTGACGGGATTTTCACTGACAGATGCTGATGCTATAACGAGTAACTCAGGCTACTTTTATTTGAACAAACATTAACAAATATTTTTCCTTTAATTTCACTCGTACGAAGTCGCGGGCACTTCTAGTTTTACACAAGCCAATAAAACCAAAGGACCGAGACGAGTTGCTAAACGATCCCTGTAATATTGAAATGATTATGACTAAGATTAGTGTATACTGTAGTGCTCTGAAATTGCCACTCTAAATCAGCAATTTCACATCAATTAGCCACGGGAGGGCTACGAAATGATTATGCTAATACAGCAGGCAGGCAATTGCTTCCACGTTGGTTCCGCCGCTGTAATTAAAGTTCATCAAGCATTCGCGTCGCGTCTCCAGCTCGCTTGTATATTGCTCAGCTGCAAACCTACTACTTAAAATAGACCCTCATTATTTCCTTTGTGCGACCCCCCGGTGGTCGTGTTACTTTGGACGAGCGGGGGCCGGGGAGGTCTTCGTTACAATGGATCTTACCTGTTTGCGGTAAGAGAGGCGCTGCGTTGGCCTAACTGCCGTCATAAATTGTGCAAGTGGCGAAGCGGTTAGGAGTTTTTCGTAGCAGGTCTTTAGAGAGCACTCACGGGAACGGTTCGAGCGAAGGCTTCTTGCGTGAATTAAGCACTATACTCTCAGTATTTGCTTGCCGCTGAACTAATGCTAATGCAGGTACATACACTACATTCTAGCTGAATAGTTCAACAGCATTTAGTGTAGGTATATTCTACCATGTAATATCGTTCGTCTTGATGGTCTATTTGTATGAATGTAGTATAAAATGATGTAAGCATATTATGTTTTGCAATGGAATTTATGATTAAAATACCAGAACAATACCATAGAAGTATGTTGTGGCCAATAGTATTGCAGCGTTTAGACTCATCGAAATTCCTGAAAGTAAGCATGTAGGATTAGATGCACCACATACTAATCATATGACAGTTAAGCTGCATTCACATTATAAATACGACAACGTCTTTTCATTTTTGACAGATGGCTGTATTCCGATACCCGTAACATGTATGAAAACCTGTTGTCATCTTAGTAATGTGAATGACCTGTAACTCTTGTAAACCAGGATCATCTTGCATTGCTATTTAAACATGAGAGATGAAATAATTCAGATTTGTGCAGTGAAACTGTTCAAGGACAACAAACAAATAAACATAAGGTAACATTTCATATTCTTACCCATTGATGGATTATTTTAGCAGATATGGTACCTCCCAACATTGCAATCATCAGCTTGCGCATCATGCGCTTCTGCTCAGCGCACCACTACATGCAGCGAAATTCTCACATCTATTATCGCACTCGCAATTCGACAATCAACTTAAAGGTATTTTGATACATATTATTCACCAGAAGATGAGCCATATATCCGGCCAGAATATCAGGCCATACTATTTTGGACAGCTACATGTGTCCCTCTTTCTTGGCAATGCCTTTGTTCTTACATACATAATGCATGCGAGCGGCGACCGTATTTAAATAGCATTAAGAGATTCTTCTCGGGAGAGTGGTGCAGCATTATGCATTTGATTTGGCGTCGGGCGGAGCATCCAGCCCGGAATATTGTCTCAAGCCAACGAGCTTCATAATGAGACGCAGCAAATTGCCGGCGCGTCCCGGCTCGGGGGAAATTAAAACAGTTTATTCCGACATGCATATATCAAGGGAAGAAAATGCTCCTTAAAAATATTGGATTACGGAAAACACCTTGTACTTTAAGCAGGTGGATTATGTATTCAGTTCATTTGGCTGTAATTGTGCGGTTTTATCTTGGGAAGAGATTACGTTTGTATTTCTTAGGATAAGTACCTATTTGTATGTCGCTAGACTGACACACAAGCTGTATGGATCCAAAGTAAGCAGCGCTTGCACTATGGCATACAATGGACTGGGCGCGTTTCCAGTGACACCCAGAGCAAGGCAAATTACGGAAAGGCCGTTCCTGAAACATGCCTCTGGCGGGAATCGACTCGCAACCATTCGATGCAGTGGGACGAGCGGCCTACGCTCGAACCATTGCGCCAAGCGGTATTTGATAAAAGTTGCACGTTAAAATTATCATAGATACGTGCTTATTTTGCATTAACAACTACATATACTATAATACGTAATGAACTCTACCTTTCGAAGAACATTTTTTCTGTGTGCGAAAACATGAAAGCAATAAAAATAACGTTATGTGGAACTACAAAAGCGCACACGAGACAAGGCGATGTTTCCATTGCCGACACAACATCCATCACGGCGGTTACGGAGCAATTCCGCGACGGTATCGATTACTGCACGGGAAAATAATACTTATGGCATTTTGCAACCAATTTATTGCATGGCGCTTTTGTTTGTTGCTGTTTATTCAACTAACCAAAAGGAAAAAGGGCTTCTGTTACAAACCCGGTACGAAAGCCACACCCAATTCCCACCAATTCAAACCCATTTCGTTGGACTTCGAATTTTAAATGTTGATACAATGAATGAAACGGATGGTGCGGGTCTGAATTAGGCCCGTAGTTTTTTGATGTGACGGAGAAAGTGTTTCTCCGTGCAACTGGAAAGAGGGCAGCACCACCGCGTTACCTGTGTAGATAATGTCTCCAATTACTAATACAAATTATTGCACTGAACAACGTGTAAAGCGATCCCACATCCATCATCAATACTTTTGCAATGAGATAGACTAGCAGGCTTTCATTTACCGAATGATCAATCGATGTCAACCTCCACGGTAAAACAGAAATACAAGAACCTCTGACCTATAACATAATATGACGACACGAACAAGTTTCATAGCTACCTACGGGTTACAGCCTAATAAAATACCTGTCGGTCTCCAGCGGGCAGTTACGGAGCACCTTCAAAACCTACAGACTTATCGATTTCTGAACTTTCAGTGTGCTAACGACAAGTGCCTTGGGATTTGGAAGATTTTTTTCGTTATGTCAGCTGGGTTGAAAACTTGAGTTCTTAGGGCCACCGCAGACTTGCTACTTTTAGCATCGGCGATCGGCGATTTTGATGCTGCGTCTCGCTCGTTCGCGCTCGAAGAAACGCGACGCAGCATCGATACGTCACATTTTCGAAGAATTTATTTACCTACCACGTTTGGAAAAGTGTACCACGGAAAAAGCTGTGCGTAACCCTTAAAAATTAACACAATTTTCCAGAATATCCTTGTTATATACCTACCTGTACTGGACAATAGTAGTGAGTAATTAAACACTACAAAACAATTGATCGCCGAACAATTAATTCCCATTCCAGCTTTTGTTTTCCAAATGCATAAAAGAGAAACGAATCAGCCACAGAGCCGGTTATTTGGCGCAGAACACGAGTTTGCAGACGACACTGAACGATTTACGCACAACCCAGTGATTAACATTGGACTCATCGATCGCTTTGAGAAAAACTAACGCGGGATAGGTACACTCGGGACACACGTGTTTATCGATATTATATATGAGTATTTAAAAAGGTATAAAAGATTTAGTTTTGATATAGTTATATCCACTGGTGAAAAGCAGAGATTTTGTTATGAAAGCCAATTTAATACTCTACCTAGAGTACATGTTACATCGAGGAAAGTGCTCAGCGTTCTATAAATAAAACCATTTATTGTGGGTACCTACATATTTGTAATTTAAGAACATTAGCGAAGCAGTCAATTTGAAATATTTAGATATGGAGACGTGACTAGAACACACAGTGAATACTTCGTTCATGATAGCCAATCGTAAATTGTTTTCGCGATGGGGTGTAGAGAGCTTTATTTATCGTTTAACAAATTCCCTGGCCCTCCACTGGTTTACCACTATTTTTCATTTACAGTATGTTAATTAATTCCTACTACTTCATTAGGAGTTCTGTGTATTTTATCTTTCTTTTTTTTATTGTATACCAATCAGTTTCAGACGACGCGTTTGTTTTTATTAATAGAATTCTCGTTTTCCGATAATTCTGAAAACAATAGAATTGCATTTATCGAATTTGTATACCTACTAAAATAGTATTACGATATTAAAATTATAATAAGAACGGCTTAGACGAAGTGCCTAAACTGAACTTGTTGATAAAAATTGAATAGTTCACAGAAAATTTTTATTTAGTATAGCGGTAAATTGACTCCGTCGAATTAAAAAAGATTACAAGTAAAATATACAGGATCGAGTTATTTGTTCTAACGTACGGTTTCCTCTTGCAATATAAATGATCCTTATCTAGTGTGGAAGAGTTGAAAACTGAGTTCGGCGATGTAACAATGTGTAAGTTCGCGATGCATAGCTTTCTGCAGGCCGCGGCGGCGCTCACCGTCAGCAAATTGAATTCCTAAGTTATTCCACAACTTGCGAAGGCACGAATGAAGTGAGCTCGCTCCCAGTTGTTGTTCCTCCGACCCGGGGCTGGGTGATTGGAGCCGGAGCTCCGACTACGGTTTAGACAAACTTTTCGCTTCCTAATGTCTAGAAGTACGGAGTGAAATTCGATGGCGGCTGACATCGTTTGACGAGTATTTTTTTAATTCGTATTTTCAATTATAAACTTTATATTAATAATTTTGTTTAATTATTGTTTTCTTAATTTTAAATTCATTATTATGTTTTTTTTTAAATTGGTTTTTATTAAGTAGACGTCATTTTTAGGATTCCGTACCCAAAGGGTGCCAACGGGACCCTATTACTAATCCGACGCTGTCCGTCTGTCTGTCTGTCTGTCTGTCTGTCTGTCTGTCTGTCTGTCTGTCTGTCTGTCCGTCCGTCTGTCTGTCAGCGGGCTGTATCTAACGAACGGTAATAGCTAGAGAATTGAATTTACAGAATGTGTATTTCTGTTGCCGCTACAACAACACATATTAAAAATAAAATAAAACTTAAAAATAAAGGGGGCCCCGATACAATAAACTCTTTATTTTTGACGTTTTTATTTATAACACATAAATTAAACAATATATAAAGAGAAAACTAACATTTTAACCATGAGTGATCATTATGACAGCTTTTGCGTAAATTGTTGAAAAAAAAAAAGAATTGTAAAACTACATTTTTGACCCATAAATAAGTTTAAAATTAATAGTACCAGTCACAGTAACGCCATCTAATCATATATGGCTAATCTGATTTGTACAACGTGTTCAAGTTTCGAATGTGTTTGCAGTATTAAACTCAGAGTATAGCTAGATGGCGTTGTAGTAAATTGAAATTTTTACAGAATTTATTCGAAATACTAAAAATTAAATTAAATTTATACGGTGGTACGGAACCCTCTATGTGCGAGCCCGACACGCACTTGGCCGGTTTTATTTCTATACATTTGCTGTTCATTCAGTTGTCCTCGTTTTCGTATAGTTCAGCAATACGCAAATTTCGAACGTTCCTTCTTCCTGCATTGAACCCTAAACATTTCTTAATTATAACCTGTGACATACGTAAATAATTAAGTTTGAATTAGATGCATGTTTTAATGAGGTTATAACTGGTAGGGCCTGTTTCAAAATCTTCAGATAACTTTTATTCACCAAATAAATATGGCATTTTGACAACGCCATATTTATTTGGTGAATAAACGTTATTTGACGATTCTGAAACTGGCGCTTAACATGTTGTACTTGTGTATGTAATTAACATAGCCGTTTTAATTAAGTCACTTTGTGACGAAAACCTCATAAATTTTACAAATAAGACATCAACAAGAGTCGACACGTAAGATGTGCGAAAGGGTAGGATATTCATCATTCCGGTATTATTGAGGGCGGTCCATCTATCATTACTTCGTTGACTTTCCTTGTGCGTTAAAAGTGAGATTTAGCCGTGAAAGGGATATTAAATAAAGAATATCTAATATCGGTATTATCTATAGGTGCTGATGATATCTATATAACTAGATGAATTATGTGTGACTAAGTAAATAGTTAGGTAGGTTCTTGAGTGGCGCCCACGTACCGGAAGACGCAGCGTGGATAGGCCCCTCACAAGGTGGACCAGCGACCTAGTGAAGGTCGCGGAAAACCACTGGAAGTAAATGGCACAGGACCGGTCGTTGTGGAAAACCTTGGGGGAGTCCTATGTCCAACAGTCGACGTCTGTTGGATGGCATGATGATAAGGTAAAATATTGAAAAGTTATGAGCTAAAACTTTCATCGCTTACATAGTATGAATATAAAGTGGCCAAAAAGGCAAGTAAGTATATTGGATATTTCAGTGTTTAATTCGTAATAACAATTGACTGTCCAATATTTAAATTTGAGATACTCGAATACCCATAAATAGTTATTCCCGCTGGGTTCGAGTATTTTCTGTCAGTCTGATTTATTGTACAACTGTTGTCTCGCAAGCCGCGACTTAACGGACTAACAGAATGAATAATGTAAAACGATGTATCGCCTAAATGAAATCCGAGCCCATTTAGGAACCCTATCTGATCGATCCTGAATTAATGGGTTCCATTAGATTAGATACGTTCGTTGTAACGACCATGATGAAAATAACCACTCACATGAGCAAAATGACGGTCAAGCTTGGTATGTAGAGTTTATAGAGCACTAGCTAGTGCCCGCGACTTCGTCTGCGTAGAATTTGTACTTCGAGAAATGATTGGTCTCCAATAAAAACTTTCATCCCCTATTTCATCCCCCTTCAAGTTTTATTTTCGTAACATAAAGTAGCCTATGTCCTTCTCCAAGGTCCTGTCTATATCTATACCGAAATTCAGCAAAACTGTTTAGGGCCGTGGTCTCCTATAGAATTCCATCGGTCGCTCACAGCTTCACGCGTACGCCGCGTCACAATGCTTACTATAGAAATGTACTGTTGTGGTCTCCTTCACACGCCGACGTCACTATAGTAAAATTGTGACACGGCGTACGCGTGACGCTGTAAGCGGCCGATGGCATTTAATAGGAGACCATGGCCTTAGCGGTTTTGTCGTGAAAACGTAACAGACAGACAGAGTTAGGGCCATAACACACCAAGGCGTCATGGCGACGTCGCCGGCCACGTAAACAATTTGTATTGCCAGTCCGTCGCCAGGTGTGTTACCTCCCATACATTTCAATACAAATAGTTGGCTACGGTGGCTGGCGACGTCGTCATGGCTACCCGGTGAGTTATGGCCCTTACTTTCGCATTTATAATATTAGTATAAGTAGATTTGTAGCAAAACTGACAGCATCAATCTCTCGATATACGATGTCTGAGCTGTGATCCCATCGCTTTTCAGATAATATATTCGGCTCGTGGATGCGAAGCACTAGTTTAATACCTCTTTACACAATGAATGAATATATTTAACGGGTGAAAGGCAAATAGTCGTTAACTCGCCAGTTGGCAGCGGGCTGGGCGGCACCGTTAATGCCGCGCCGCGCAGGCCCGGTCAATGTGTCATGTTAATGGTTCCCACTTAAAATATCGCCAGTTTTCATTTTATAGTCTTCCAATTTAATCACCGAGTGCTGCTGATGAAACCCCTGATTCTATTATATATACGTCACGACTTTTTATCCCGATTCGGGGGTAGTCAGAGGCTTGAGTGGACATACACCACCACATTGTGGAGGTATGCCAACTCAAAGCCCACGTTTCACCAGATAGTCAGAACCCAACGTGACAGGTGGTGAACCTTGTCGCCGATTCCTAACCCTGATTCTAATTTCTAGAAAAAGCACTATGTATGATAATAGGTCAGAGTTATTATTTTTGTCCTATTTGGGCCACCGCAGACATGCTACTTTTAGCATCGGCGACCAGCGATTTTGCGACTGTATCCATGCTGCGTCGCGTTTCTTCGAGCGAGAACGCAGCATCAGAATAAAAGTAGCATGTCTGCGGTGGCCCTTAAGCCCGTTATTGTAAACACGTTTTATTATAATAATATAGTTTTACACGTATTTATAAGTTTTTACTTCCAGACCTTAAGATTTTGAGATTTTAACACGAAATATGTTACGTTTTGTGCTACGCCACTCGTCGTAGCATACTTACACGGCGTAGCGGCGTAGTTAGAATAGTTTCAGAGAATACTTTGGAGGAGGCCTTCTTTCAATGGAGAACTAAAATATACTGACACGGGCCTATAATTAACGTATCTAAGTTAAAAATCGTCTTGTAAAATAACTGGCTATTACCGTCCAGTGTAAAATAGATAGCATTAGAAATAGTCTCCATCAAATGAACCTCCATCTCAATGAAAGTACTATTATCAGCGCAAAATGGCAGTGCCATGTGCCTGGAACTGCTTCTGCGGTTGTTGTTAATACAGAATTATTACAGCACGGTTCATCGATAATGGATTTTAGGTGAGTGTATATTTAATTAGAAAATTTACTCGTTTATGTAATAAAAGAGTCGTTATCCTCACTCCATTATCTATCCATTAGCTTTAATTATGGCTATTCGTACGTAGTATTTTTTGCACTGATAATATTATTTACTTTCGTGCTTTTATTATATTCCAGTATACACTTGATTTGGACTCAGAGGTCTTCAATAGACTTATTTGCACCGATTTTGTCAGATTTTTTCAAAAATATTTTCATTAGTTTTTGTTACAATAAGCAATATAGATAAAGGACTAAGAGAGTTAAATACTCCAAGTTATATTTCACTATTGAATTATTAATTTAACACAATTTTGACAACAAAAACCGCGCGATAACAGCGATTGACCGACGTAATTAATTGCAGGCAATCTCGATGACCAGATTGGGTCGTATATAAAACTATTTCCGATATATGTTCAACGACTGGCTATTTGTTAATCAATCCCAGTCTTAAAATGCTGATTAAATGTCTTAAATACGAACCCAAACCCGCCCGAGCACTCATGTTATGACAATCAATGAGTTCTGACGTCAAAACTGAGTGCTCGGGTACGGCGTGCGCCCGGTGTAAACGTTAAAATGGCTGTCGGCGAAGTTAATGATCATGGAAATAATAGAGAACACATAGATTTATAGTGTATGTTGGTAAACACTCTCGTGTGCTCTCGTCAAGATTTCGTATTGGTCATGTATCGTATTTTATATAACCCATCGCCACAAAATCACACGTCTTCTCCTCAGCGTTTGCTTTACATTCTAAATATGTCGCTGCGTGAGGAGCAGATTTTCTATCAAACATAACATTTTTGAGTGTTGAATTTTACAATTCTATATTCTGAAAGTCTATAGGTATCTCTTTTGAGTATTAAAGTTAGATACAAGAAGTATGAGAATATTATATAATGAACAACCTTATTTTTTAAAGAAAATTATACAAGTATTGAAGAGCCCCAAGTTCATCCCAGGTTTCCTTGATTTTAGACTTGATTATAGCGTATTTTTATAAACAGTTAAGACTGTGTCAGCCGAAGTTTGCTGAGGCAGTATGTAGGTAAGTTGTGTTGTTAAGGAGTGGCCTAGAGCGGACTGCAGCGCTTACCGTCTGCAAATTCCAACGTAATGCCACAATTCGCGAAGGCACGAATGAATTGAATGAGTTCGTTCCCAATTGTTGTTCCTCTGGCCCGAGGATCACTGATTGGAGCAAGAAGCGCTGATTACAAAAGTTTAGTATCTTTTTGTTTTCATTGGTAAAATATTGTATAACATGCCTACGTTCGTTTCCAGTTAAGTAGTCAGTAAATACAGGAAAATTATGCCATTAAAATATTACTTTATTTACTCACTTCAGCCCTTGGTAGTTGGTGAATTGTAATATACGTGACTCTGAATAATTCTACCCTCATTTTATTGCCACACAGTAAACATGTAAGTATGGTATTGTGTGATTTATCCAGTCTTCATGATCATTTTTGTCAGGGCATTGACCCTATATTGCGGAACCATACCGTATGCGTAAGTGATTTTATGTGGGACTTGATGAAAGCCTTGCCTCCAGAGAATCCCGATTCTCGCTATCGGATCGGTTTTCTCGATCAAGACATGAATTTAAAAAGCTCCGTCCACATTTCAGCTGTCTCGCAACCCCAACATTTTTATTCCTCTACTCCTGTAATAAACGTGATTAGTTTTTTTAATTATATTCTTTTTTTTCGAGCTGGCGAGTACTCGTGGTTCGCGTGTATACTATGCATTAACGCGTTCCCTCATACTCCGTTACTCTGCGGTAATTACTATTATTAACTAGAGATGCACAATCTAATACCTACTCTATTTTCTTCCTCAAAAAGTTCGAACTCGAAGTGAAAATCAAACATTTTTAGTTTATTATTTGATTTAGTGCTTGTGTTACTACTTTCTCGTCTTTAGACATTTCGCATTTCCATGTTACGTATCTTTAGCTTAATTGGATTGAGGTGAACTTGTTCAATTAGTATTTGTGTTTGTAGCGTATGCCCAATACATTTACAATAAGGGCCTCCGCAGACTAGCTACTTTTAGCATCGGCGATCGGCGATTTTGATGCTGCGTCTCGTTCGTTCGCGCTCGAAGAAACGCGACGCAGCATCGATACGTCACAAAATCGCCGGTCGCCGATGCTAAAAGTAGCTAGTCTGCAGAGGCCCTAAGTAGAACCTATATTTATGATTGACCTCAATAATAATACAGCTCCTTTCTTTTCATGTTATTATTCATAAAATGTAGGCCATTTCAAAATGTTCATTTAAGTTTTATAAGCACTCGGCGCAGCAATCTTATTCATAATCGTATAGCTGCCACCGGCCAAGCACTTAAGCTTAATCATGAGCTATTATGGAGATTTTTGGGATAAAAGACGGAAAAAATTATGCTTTCGCGTGAAAAGTGTGCTATTTAAGTGTAATGTTTATTTGTTCATTACGTGGAATAACAAATTACGTTCTCAACGTTGAACGGAAGTCGTTGCGTGAAGTATTTTTAATGGGGCGCGAAAAACAATAATATTTTATTTTATTTCGTTGTTAGTTCAAGGTAACTACTTATACAATGAAAAGAACTTGACGGTATTGTTAGCATTGGTCTATCTATCATTATTCTTAAAGCCAATAGGTAATCTAAAATTTAATTTAGTGTTGTACTCGTAGATTGTTAGTGTTAATTAGTTGTGTAACAATAAATTTAACAGTTAAGTTTTGTAACAATTTTATTAGTTTACTGGAGTTATCAGCAGTCAGTGAGATCATTTAGTGTTAATAACCTCTGGTGAAGTAGTTCCGTGCACATGGTGCCTCTATTTTATGTAGATAACAGTATTTCAATTGAGATTAAGCTTTTCAGAACAGAACCGGACCTATTAATTTTGTTCATAAAAGTTTGCAGTAGCTGAGCGTAGAATAAAATAATACCTAACTTCACTTAACACAATGTAGTTGTTTATAACATTTTTTTTCCTTATAGCTAGTAAAATTCGGAGCAAGTGGGTGAGTAATTGTACTTGCATTGCGAACTACTTGGCGAAAGCACTTGCCTTGCCCTCAGATTATTTCATTCCATAGTACTTTTTTTGTTGTAAAAATAAAATGAACTCTCTGCAACGTGTTACATACTCAGGGACAACAAAAACAATCTAATTAAAAACGCAATCACGTTCGTTACGAAGGTACAGATTCAAACAAAAATGTTGGGGTTGCTGTGGGAGCGAATGGGAATTGTAAATAGAACGTTTTAAATTCATGTCTTGAAGAGTAGAATTGGTTCAATCTGCTCGCGAAATGAACGAGTTATCTCCCAAGGGCATCGGGACCAAGTTCCACAACACGAAATTGCTTGCGTTACGGATTTTTTTTACAAAATCCTGTGTTGTACTCCACCGTAGATTGGGCGAAGTGAGTGTGAAACATCTGAATTGAGATAACAGTTTGGCAAACGTTGGGCAATTTTCAATTTTCTTATTCAATATACGAAACAAAATCATTTCGTGCCTCGGTTTATAATAAAGTAGAAGTAGAAGCAGCCACTATTTAAAATGTCATTTGATAGCAACTCGGTAGCAATACTACTGGGTGATAAGTCGCTTATCAATGATAGCGCAAAATATGATGAAAGTTGTTGAATTATGACGGATTTTGGAATCTTCTGACTATCAATAGCAACGGCAAATTGCTATTGCAACCCAATTTGTGGTAAAGTTCGTAGTCTCCTCGCTATTGAACTTTCTGACCCTCCAATCACAGAAGAGAATAAGGGCCTTGTTCACTTCTCTGATTGGTGATTCTACCACACAATAGCAATGTATAGCAAAACAGTTGGCTACCAGTCTAAGTGCGATTAAGGAATTTTTGACATAGATTACAGATGACAAGCGACTTGGCCCCTGTGAAATGAGAAATATGTGAATTTGAACCAAAATATTCTACAACACTTACCAAGTGGAGATGCTCTATGATTGCGGACTTCGGGATTTCACGAGACGTTACTTTCAGCGAACTTGCTGCATTTCAATGAACACCGCGTTGTCATGGAAATATTACACATTTCACATTCAAAAGGCGGAACTTTGACGATGTCTCACTATATGCTGTCTTCGTTGCGAGTTGTTTGTATCTACAAGAACTTTTAGGATCACATGTAAAGCGAACCGAAGGAACACTTATGTATACGAAGCGTTATTATGTGTAGAAACTAGCATGCATTGATTAATTATTGGGTTCCGCGAGGGCGCGTGGAATTTAATGGGATTTTATTTTTACGCCGATCCATAATTATTTATCTATAAAATAAAGTTAGCCTAAGTTACTACTTATAACATCAGCTATCTGCCAAAGAAAGTCCCTTAAAAAGCATTGGGCATTCACCAAAATCAAAACAGAGTATACTAATGGACCTCTTTACATACATTTTTTACTAAAACTAGTATTGGACGCTTTTATTCCTTTTTATTTAAGAAAGGGAATGTAGCAATAGTGTATGTGGATTGATAACCTTATTAAGAGCTCTGTGATTAAGAGTATACAAGTCTGATAGCTAAAGTTAGGTAAGTAGTTGCTATTGAGTGTAAATAATAAAAGCTTAGGGTTGATTTATCAATCTCAAAATAAATGTAAAAATCTTAATATTCATTAGAGGTAAAGATTGGGAAAAATTGATTCAGATTTGAATCACGCTATGCATTATTCATTCAGTTAGTCCGCTAAGTCCCGCTCGCGGGACAATAGATCAACAATAAAACCAGCCCCGCTGAAAAACCGCCCATGACGACGCGCTTTAATAAATATTATGAGTAGGTACTTGGTATTTAAGACGATACAAGAAAAAAATGAATTTTAGTTTCGGGGTGTGGCTAGCGTCGCGTGAGCTGCCGAAGGATATATCCCTCTCGCTTAGCTAGGACAGAACAGCTATGGAGTAGACTATAGTATAGTTATTTTTTGAAGGAACAATATTGTTTAATTCGTACAATTAAAATAATATGTCCCAGTGCACCTTTTAAAATAGATGAAATGGATGAAAATATTCAAATATATTTTTTTCGTTTTATATGGGATTTTTATGTCGAGTGTATTTGAAAAAAATAATTTAATTTCTATGTTGTTTTTATTGCTGAAGACAAAGTAAGTCAAAAGAAGACAAACGATACCTACAATATGCTGATAGATACGTATAACAATATTTCGATCGTATAATAGCCTATAACCAGCGGACGATCCAGACGCGTCCAACGATACCTCATTAGTCAAATTATTATGATAAAAATAGTTTGGACGTTATACGGGAGCAGATGAACATACATACATATCGGTCAAAATCATAACCCTCCGCCCACCGTAGTCGGGTAAAAATGTACATACTCTGTGTCAGTGACTGACTGCCGGATATGAGTATCTTTTTCATGTTTCGTAGGCAAAGGAATACTTTGGTACTTAACTTCGATGCCGATCATGAAGTCATCAGCGGTGTCATAATATTTTTTTTTTACCATATTTAATTTATTTTTTAATTTAATTTTCAGTTTTTATTAATTTTATTGATTTAACCATGCATTTATTTTTTGTTTATCTTATTATCTTTATTTTTTTATCTATCAAAATCACCCTTAGACTGGTTACCGCCACAGGTGACAAGAGGGCTGGCTCTTTCCTTGCTCAAAAAATTCGCTTGACAACAGGAACAGCTTGAATACAGGGAGGACATGCAGCCAGTATCCCACGCGGACGGTATTTGTTTAATTAGGGGTAGGTTGTTATTTTATTGTATTGTATTTTATTTTAATTTATGTTATATTATATTGTAATTTAATGATAAAACATGAAAAATATTTTTTTTTTTTTTTAAATTTAATTTTACTTTTATTTATTGTTTTATATTTATTGTGAATTATAATAATTTTAATAATCAATATTGGACTATGTCTGAAACAAATACATTGAATTGAATAATTTAAATACAAAAATTATCACATTAACTCGTTAAATCACGGTTTACACCCGCTAGAACGAAAAAGATCCTAACATGGTAGGTAGGACCTGAGGGTTGGCCAGTTAATTACTTAAAATACACTATATTTATTTCAAGAAAACATTCATAAGATCTGAAGGCGTCGGACTCGCACATAAAGGGTTCCGTACCACCGTAGAATAAACACATCAAAAATATCAAGTTTGAGACTTGATATTTATTTTTAAATGTTATTATATTTTTAGTATTTGTTCTGCACCGGCAACAGAAATACACATTCAGTGAAAATTTCAACTCTCTACCTGTTACGGTTCGTGAGATACAGCCCGCGCTGACAGACGGACAGACAGACAGACGGACAGCGTAGGCCTAGTACCTAATAGGGTCCCGTTAGCACCCTTTGGAACCCTAAAAAAATATTTTTATAAAAAAAAAAACCGACTTCAAAAAAACCTGATGCACTAAAAAGCCTGAAATAATATTTCTATTACCACCTCTGCCTACCCCTTCGGGAAAACCAGACGTGATGGTGTGTTATCGAGTATTTGGGGTCGGTGCCAATCTATCTTCTTACTTTTATAGTAGGTAGACTTGGCATACCAAGATTGGCACCGACTTCAAATACTCGATAACACACCATCACGTCTGGTTTTCCTGAAGGGGTAGGCAGAGGTGGTAATAGAAATATTATTTCAGGCTTTTTAGTGCATCAGGTTTTTTTGAAGTCGGTTTTTTTTTTATAAAAATAATTTTATTTCACGATTTTTAGTGGCGCCATACCAATGAACATTTTGGCATATTGAACCGTATGAAGTAAGCCCAACAAAAGGTAACTGCTGTAAATCGTTGAAGAATTCCCTCGTCTGTGTATGGTCTCCATCATCAGACCTGTAATGGCACTTATAAACGATATGGATGCAAAGTTCCCATCAATAGAAATGAATTAAGCCCAAACACCAGGTAATTGCTGTAAATCGTTGAGGAGTTCCCTTGACTGTCCTACGTCTTCATCATCAGACCCCTAATGACAGTCACAACCCATCCAGGTGTAAAGTTCTCATCAATACAAATTAATCAAGCCCAAACACCAGGTAATTGCTGTAAATCGTTGAGGAGTTCCCTCGACTGTCTTTCGGCTCCATCATCAGATCGACTCTAGACCTTCATAAAATAGTAGTGCTTTAAAATAGTTTAAAATTACAAACGCACTAGTCGCCCCTACGATTTTCGAAGGTTCCCCTCGATTTCTCTGGGATGCCATCATCAGATCCTGGTTTCCTTATCATGGTACCACCGCTGGAATATCTCCTTTCCAACAAAAAAAGATTCATCAAAATCGGTTCATAAAAGACGAAGTTATCCGCGAACACACATTAAAAAAAAAAATATATATATACGGTCGAATTGAGAAACCTCTTCCTTTCTTGAAGTCGGTTTAAAAAGTAGCCTATGTTCTCCGCCAAGACCCAGTCTATCTCCATACCAAAATTCATCAACATTGGTTCAGCGGTTTAGCCGTGAAAAGGTAACAGACAGAGTTACTTTCGTTTATAATATAATAGATTGAATAGGACGGACAAACATTTTCCTATCCATATCTGTAATGTTATTTTTTACGATAATTTATTGATGTATGATATATTTATTACTTGCCCATCCATACCTACAACAAACGCAATAAAGCGACTCCATTGTTTTGACAAGCAATGTATTCCCACTGTCGGCCCAAGACCATGCTGCAAGTATATAACAGTAAGCGAAATAGGGAGTTTTTACAGAAATGACACGAATAACTATGAAATGACAAGAGATGACACAAAATGACAAGAGATGACACAAAATGACAAGAGATGAAAAGAAATTACACAAGACAAGGAAAAGCAAACGAAAATCACGCTGCAGTGCAGGTCGTAGGTTCGATTCCTGCCCAGGACATGCATTTGTGTGCATGAACATGTCCGCATGTCCCGAGTCTAGGTGTAATTAAGTGTTTATTTAGTTTGTATTCACAAACAAAAAGTAGTATATGTAGTAATATCAGTTATCTGGTTTCCATAGTACAAGCTCTGCTTAGTTTGGGATCAGGTAGTCATGTGTAAAAGAATTTCCAAGGATATTTATTTATTTATCATAGGCGTCGGCGGACTGTAAATACTGTACTGTACCTGTAATGTGGCACGACCGTAATATTTTTTCGTAATATTTTTAGAAAAATCCTTCACAGGTCCGACGTCGAACAAGTCCCAGCGGACACTGACAATACAAAGTTAGAGAGAGACATGGTTAGTTCAAGTACTTAAAATGTGAGATGGCGATATTGTGCGCGCGCTCGGAAATAAACAACGTAAGCGCCAAACCACATTTTCTTGAATTAAAAAAAAACTACTTCATGAATTAAAATATGGTTGAAGGGTAGTTTAGATATCATTATTTGCTATGTTTTAGAAATAATTTCGTGATCTAAATCGTAAAAACATCGTGGTAGCAAGGAAAATTGTAAATAATTAGAGCTCATTTCATAATTTTTTTTTATCGAGAAAATTTCATCAAATCGTGATTTGGATTTAAGGATACTCAAGATAATATAGTCAAAAATCATAATCTAAATATAAGATTCCTAGTCCACATACTTACTTAAAGAAAAAGTAGAATAGAAAATCAACCAAATTTCGAACCCTCGTCTTAAATCTCACGACTCTTAATTAAATAGAGGTTTAATGTAATGTTCTCGGTTACTTGCTTTTATCGTTATCAAATAGACACGTCTAAAAATATTTTACTAGTTTATTAAACCGACTTCAAAAAAGGAGGAGGTTTCTCAATTCGACCGTATATTTTTTTTTTTTTTTTTTTTTTTATGTTACGAACATGAACATTTTCGGAGTGTTTTTATAAATTTAAGTCAGTAGTCTTATTTTAGAGTAAAACTTTGAGCGGTGATAAAGTATTCATATATTATAGCAGCATATAGAACACTTTCAAATTCATAATAAAAAACGAACACTCTATAGTAACAATAGGGAGGTACAATTGCAATTGGTGCAATTTGAAACATTAATTTCCAAGCAACGACTGTTTTTGCGAAAAATAAAGAGCAACTGTCTCGCAGATAGCTCAGCTACTATCATTAAAGTTTTTGCCGCGCGGACGCAAGTGGCTCTCTTATTTCGCCGGCGCCGCAGATAAATTCCGCGGCGATCGTATCTGAGGAGGTAATTAAGATAAGCACGTCGCTGTCGCGCGGGCACTGCTCAGCGCGCTCAGCGGGGCGGCGCGGGCGGCGCGCGATTTATAAGCGCCCGCGCCGATTACGCGCGACACTCATCCTGAATTATGTAACGCACGGACGCGGCCCGTCTAATCTGTAACCGTGACCGCCTTGTTCTAGTCCGTAGTATGACTGACGAACTGTAGGCTCCGGAGCTCATAAACAATTCAAGCGTAAATTTTGAAGCATGTTCTTGTTTTTTGACCCAAAATATATTATGGAAGATAAAATAAAACTTTCCAGCTTTTCTTAAGAGAATACACTATTTGACTCACATAGATACGTATCAAGATTACTTTTCAGATCGACACTCTCACTTCTTAGCGGGGAAAAGTCAGCGCGGTAATGATGGATGGACCGCTTTTCTCATGGTAATATCGGAGTGATGAATATCTTAACCTTTTTATTACGTGATGCAGCGATTTTATTTCTACTAATGTTGAATTGTGGAGTGCGTAGGTTATATGGAGGAATTTATAAATATAAATCATTTTCAAGTGTCAGAAAAGCTGCGTCTCCATTTCGTAAGTCATTCGTCCAACTAGGGTATCATTGCTGGAAGGCAGACCTCAACAATTAATACACAATGCTCAATTATCTGAGTTATCCAAAGTGCTTCTTTATGAGAATGCCCTAGTGCAACCGAACACTGAAAGATATACTTCAATTGTCACCGCAAAAACCAGCGAGGTATCGCCCGACCGACCTAATTAATGGCGGACGACCCCCGGAGGCCAGATTAAGCCGCACACAAAACCTTTCCCGTGATCATACGTTCTGTGGGGTCATCGATCTTTTTCTTGTACGTTCATGTCAATCAAGGGTCAGGGTAGTGCTTGAGACAATAGAATATACTGAGATCTTGTTTTTCCGTAAATATTCCTTTAGCAAGTTCCACAACGAATATTATTAGGTCATTACCCACTCTATGGGTTTTTGTGAAACGCTACGCATCAGTAAAGTTATAAAAAAATATGTTTTGCGTGAAATTTAATTTCATCGCTCAATTCCACAAGCGATACGGATCTACAACTTTGTGGAAATCAAATTATGAGGCGAGCCTATTACTATTAGCCGCATCTACAAACTCCGAGCAGCCGATTTCGAGCAATCAGGTATGACGTTATGTCTTCGTGGTCAGACGATAAAATTGTTCATGCGCGCCGCTCTTCTCATGTTGCACCAATTTAAATTTATTAATATACATACTGCCACAAGCTGGAATTTATGATCAGCAATCCATATTACCGACCACTAAACTAACGATGCGATGCTATAACTCCTTTGATAACATTTTTTAAAGTGTATCTAGCACAAGGGAACAATACCGAATTCAATTCTCTTAACAAAAGTCTGTTGAATACAACATTAATCGAGGGAAATGAAAAGCAAATAAGATAAAAACCGGATTCCGCGTAATGGACTAAACTTTGCTCCCGAATTTCTCGCTTCAGATATAGCGAGGGCGTGGGGTACTAAATAATGCGCGCTGTTTTCTATTGATTGTGGCTATTTCCAGAATCAACGCCGCCGCCATTGTCGTCGCTGCCATTGCCGCCGCCGCCATTGACGCCGCCGCCATTGCCGCCATCGCTGCCGCTGCGCTGTCGCTCGAGGCTCTAAAATTACTTCGACAGCTTTACCGGAACACCTACCATTCGTACTTGCGGTATCCGAACATTGCTTTTGTGTGAAATCCCAGAATTAGAATCCAATTAATTTTGGATTAGATTCCTGCAGTTGGTTTTCATATACCAATGTGGCACTTCCTATTTCAACAATAATTTATAAGCTTTACGCCGGTGTTAAGCTGATAGAGAAGTTGATTTACTATGTCTAGACTGGATTACATTTTTTTTTTCAGCATTGGGGCCACCACAGATTTGCTATTTTTAGGATCGGCGACCGGCGATTTTGCGACTGTATCGATGCTGCGTCGCGTTTCTTCGAGCGTGAACGAGCGAGACGCAGCATCAAAATCGCCGGTCGCCGATGCTAATAGTAGCAAGCTTGCGGAGGTCCTTATAGGTACACCAAGTATAGTTCGAAACTAAGCAATGCTTGTACTATGGCTACGATACAATGGACTGGGGGATCGCCCCCAATGACACGTAGACCACGGCAAATCACGAAAAGGCCGTTTCCAAAATTTGCCTCAGGCGGGAATCGAACCCGCAACCACCCGATGTAGTGAGCCGAGAGGCCAACGTTCAAACCACTGCACCAAGCGGTCGTCAAACACGTTTAATAACTATAATCTTCAATCTACAGTAAATGTTCCGTGTATTTAGCAGGTACCTCGGCATTACAAATTAGTCGCTCATAATTAAACGGGCTTGAGTGTCTTCGCTGATGTCATTAAATCATTAGAACACGTTAGAGAGTGGAGCCTGCGATTACTGTGACTCGTAGGCGGGCCTTTATGAGCAGACATTAAGCTGGCGTCAGACACCTAGCCTGGTTTATGTTTAGGTCATATTATTGTGCAAAAACAGGGTCGACACCATGGACCAGTTACTAAGGGGACTGGCCCTAAGCAACTCGGCCGAGTGGTCGGCCTTGTACTAACATCGACATAAAACGAAGCGAGTAGATCAACTATTTACCGGTAGATAGAACAATGAAAATGAAAAAACAATGACCACGTTTTTTTTCATACATATATCTAATATGGGCACCTCTGTCTTTAGTCTTTACTCTGTGATGACACCATAGGTGTCGGACTCAGAGAGTATTAAGTGTATAACTCGGTATAATACGTCTGAAGTTATTTTGTAAATTAAATCCTTCGCATGTATTTAAATCTATGCAAAGTTTTTAGAGATAAACGTCTCGTCTCGCCAGCTAAACCAAGTAAGTTAAGTTAAGGTAACTTTTTGCAGAATCCGTTTATCCGCCATTCTCATATTTTTTGCAGCTCGTTAGTATGCAGCGTGGCGAGTGGCGAGACCAATTTTTGTAAACAGCAAAGGCACAAAATAGTAAAGAAGCGAAAGATATGTGGGATGGCGTGTTTACATGGACGTTTGCCCGCTCGTGACATCGGCCCAGTACAAAAACGGGCAACTCGGCATCCACTTAATTCCTATCACGCTTGCCGCTCACAATGAGGTTGTAAACACATCTATACACATCAACCTACGATATTACAATACTGTGTAGGAAATCCCGTTCATTGGAAGAAAAATATAATGTATAAGAGGATCACGCACACAGAGTAAAGACTAAAGAAAGAGGTGCCCTTATTAGATATATGTATAAAAAAAACGTGGTCATTGTTTGTTCATTTTCATTATACTATTTACCAGTAAATAGTTGAACTACTCGCTTCATTTTATGTCGATGTTAGTACTAGGCTAACCACTCGGCCGACTTGCTTAGGGCCAGTCCCCTTAGTAACTGGTCCATGATCACGCACTATTTTTTGTTTGTGGATTAAACTTGTTTGTGTAGTATCACACTAGGTAGGTACCTCTTCAAATATATATTAGATTGCGGTCCGTGTTGTGTAAATAAATACATAATTGATAATCGACGACAGTTAGCGTTTATTATGGACGTAATAATTTGCAAAAAAACCATTACTATATTATACATATACGATAAACAAGTTATTAACATTTTGTTATTGGACTGACTATTTCACGAACGAACATTAAAAAAGTAAGTACAAACACTTTACGGAAACACAATCACGGCAAACTAAATACTTATTTCCGATTGGCTAAAGTTACGTGCTGCATAAAGTATTGCGAATTCAGTCAGCGATAGAGTTGTTGTTTGAATAAAAATCAGTTTCATGGGATGTGCAAGGTCTTTAGATGCTCGTGTGAGCTTGGGCTTATTGTGATGGAGGCATGCGCGGTGGGCGCGTCTAAGCCGAGCGAGGCACATTGGCAGTCGGTGTGACGCGGGGCTCGCTCGCGACTCGCCGCCGCACGCTGCCGCGAGGACCGCGTAACTTACGTAAGTCACAAATTAAAAAGAACTCTACCGGACTCTACAATATGTGCCGTAAGTGATACCGTTCGTAAAAGCACAAATTACGCAGCACAATTACGCGATGTGAGTGAGTAGTGAGTGAATAAAGATTGTGTTTATTTGACATTAAAAGTGCTTAGGACATTGCCATTAGACGGTGTTTTGGTGAGTAATATTAATAAAATATTTTATCTCATCATCTGTAACTTCAAGCGGATTCTTCGAGAATGTTATTCTGAATATTATATTCATTCATTATTTTATCTTTTATGTAAGCTCCTTAAAACATTTCATGTTATTATAACAGTAATGAAACATAACGTTGGTTTATAAGTTAAGTTTAATATTATTTTGGAACATTATGCTCAATTACCTAAAAGATTTAATTTTACGTTCATTAATTCCCAAAGTGACATTATTATTTCAATTTACGCTGAGAATTCGATATTCATAAGACATTGAAGTACGTTTTCGTCCGCGGAGATGAGTCAAGAGATGCTCCATCGCAGAACCCCTCGCTCTCGGTAATATAACGCCAAATCCGTTATATTGAAACCTCTCAAGTACAATAATGAAATTATGTACGTACACTTTGATATTTATTTATTTTCTTGGCGGCGAAAGAAAAAACATAATCGCATCGTTTGTAGAATACAAATACTTGACTTGTGAGGCCAGAGTCCTTTGAGGCCGGTTAATTGCTTCTTGTAGCACGGGTATTATATTACAAATAGGGGCTTTTATAAATCTGAGCATTGTATACATTTAAATTAATGATAATAATAATAATTATAATAATATCCTGGGACATTTTTTACACACGGCTACCTGATCCCAAACTAAGCAGAGCTTGTACTATGGAAACCAGATAACTGATATTAATACATATGTATAGTACTTTTTTATTTGTAAATACATACTTAATATACATATACACCCAGACTCGGGACATACAGACATGTCATGCACACAAATGCATGTCCCGGGTAGGAATCGACCCTACGACCTGCGGCGTGAAAGGCGCCATCACGCCAACCACGCTAACGGGCCCGTCATTGAATCTACGTACTAATTAATAATACATTACAGTAGTACTCGCTGTATATTGTGGCATTACTTTTAAGTTATATCATGTTTGTACCCACGTGTTCTGATATTGAAGAAAACAGTACGTACCTTAGTTATAGGACCTTTGTTTTGCTTTTATTTTACTGTATTTTAATTTTTTTACTTACCATCAGGGATCATTGCGTAGGTAGTACTTAATAAGTTAAGTTCTACTAACGTTATCTTACGTACCTTATACATATTACGAATTTACATAATTGC
The DNA here is from genome assembly GCA_947859195.1 of Drymonia ruficornis. Classification (NCBI taxonomy): domain Eukaryota; kingdom Metazoa; phylum Arthropoda; class Insecta; order Lepidoptera; family Notodontidae; genus Drymonia; species Drymonia ruficornis. Next base: position 10,247,816 of record OX401906.1, read on the forward strand.
GTGTTTTACTCGGCACATATATCTGAAAATCTACATAACTACCTATGATTATTATGAATAGTCCGAATTTTCGTCATTATATGAAACTACTAGCTGTGCCCCGTGGCTTCGCCGGCATCGAATTTGGATTAGCCTATGTCTTATTCCAGAGCCTACACTATCTACGTTTCAAATTTCATTCAAATCGGTTAAGAAATTATGGAGATACGTGGTAACAAACATTCACACACACACGTACTTTCGAATTTATAATATTAAGTAGGAAGTAGGATGTTTGCTATTTAAACCTGTATGTGGCTATTGGTCGTAGAGCCAAGCTGTAGCCAATTGACTGCATCCCATATATAGGCTGGCTCGACCGGAGTAGTACCACCCCATTCACAGAAGATCCGCGTAAAGTAGATATTACAGCTGCGTTTCGTACGATGAGTGAGAGAGCCGGAAGCCCAACCTCCCTTTCCATCCCTCTGTTCCACTCTCCTTCTGGGCGGCAACGTGCGAATGATGCCATTGGGATTGCAAGCATCTATAGGCTACGGCAAAAAATGGTCTTGAAGAAGACGCGTTTGAATAGGTCAGGCACTATGGTGATGTATGCATACGAGAGTGGTAATGCACCATTTCGTGACTAGGCCGGCACTTTCATTTTTTGTATGCAAGCGAGAGTGCCAAAAGTTTGGCGCACTGCGTCTCCGTCGCGACTTCCTCCAACTGAATATGTATGGGGAACACTTGCCAATTCAAATTCTGTTACTTTATTCACCGCGGTGGAGCCTTATGGGGGTAATCATACCTGTCCCCTAACCAACGCTCCTATTGCGACATCATTGCAGACCTTAAATGAATCGTTACTCTAACATATGGGGGCAGATTCCTGAATCGAAGCCTGCATCGAACTCGGTTTGGTAACAAAATCGATAGAGACCCACTTTCCTAACTAAATTGTAGAGTTAAAACAAAGTGTATGATTAATTCAACTTCAAAAGTAGTCAACGTGTAATTACCAGACCACCTTCACCGGTTATCGTTTTATAGTGCGCCTTTCTTCGTAGATATTTTACATATAACCAAAAGATCTACGCCATAATATATTTTTTATAATCCATTTACAATGGTTTTACAAAGCGTCATTATAAAAATCTGCTTTGTAAAACGATTACTTTCTATAAAATTTGGAGCTATGGAACTTCTTTCCATTGGTGGCCTATAAGAATGGTAGGGACACCGCAGACATGCTGCTTTTTGCATCGGCGATCGGCGATTTTATGACTGTATCGATGCTGCATTGCGATTTGGCGACTCTCTGCGGTCGGACGCAGTGACTGCTCCGATGGTAAAAGCGACTAAATCACCGATCGCCGATGAAAAAAGTAGCGTGTTTGCGGTGGCCCGTAGATGTAAGTATGACAGCAAAGCGCGATGAATGGAAGAATAAGACATACTACGCAGATGATGGTAGCCTATAAGAAACTTCAGTCGGACAAAATACAAAACTTGGTAGCAAAAGCAACGTGTGGAAACTCGTGCATCGCTGAAATTTTCGTAAATACCGAAGAATATGTCCACAGTGATTCGGGAATGAAAGAAAAATATAGAGTGTATCACAGCCGGCCCTTTTCCCACGCGAATCGTCGAAACTAACTGCGGAAACTTACCGTGAAGGTTTTAACGATTCCTAGAAATTGTAGGAGAAAATTAATCAAGAAGAATATAAACTTATTTTTACTTTGAAATCCTCGAGTATATTATTACCTCTTTGTAAAGTTATAACGTCATTTGTTTTTGTTTTCGAGCAGCAAAAGAATTTAACTAAAACAAAACACTCTAATAAAACATACCTACATAAGTATAAAACACTGGTAACGTCTAAACACTGGTTCGCCAATACGCGAATAGTTCGCTGGTGGGGGGGGGGGGGGGGGTTCGCCAATAAATGATTAAATATTTACCTACAATAAATTGAGCGTCCTTTATCATAGCAAGTCGAGGTTAACTGTCGAGCAAAGTTTGTTCAAATACTCACTTAAGTAGTTACTTTATTGATTCCCGACGCTTTTTTATATTTCTTAGAAATGAGTAGTTTGTAACAAGGGCGCCCAAAATACGTGAACTTAATATAAAAAATATTACACGATTATTTTTAAATCAGTAAGGGCCTCCGCAGACTTGCTACTTTTAGCATCGGCGATCGGCGATTTTGATGCTGCGTCTCGCTCGTTCGCGCTTGAAGAAACGCGAAGCAGCATCGATACGTCACAAAATCGCCGGTCGCCGATCCTAAAAGTAGCAAGTCTGCGGAGGCCCTAATGAGTTATGTTCCCATTGTGTATACAAAAACAATACAATATACATTATAGACCCATACATAATGCAGATAAACACGTCAAACATAAAACGTACAATATAACTAAATTGTATCAACAAAATGGCTCGTATTTGCAAATGCAGGTAATTGCTTCATTTGAGTTTGCGATCTCGTTAATACATTGTTTTAATTAATATCTAAATTGGTGTACTTTGGGAAGGGGGTCGGTGTGGCGCTCATTTGAAATCCAATCATAAACGGAATGAAACAATCGCTTTACCGCACTGCACCTATGCGCCGGTTAATACGATTGACCACTTCCAAATGGACATGTTTGAACGCAGAAATGAGCTTATCCAAAACAGGTTTCAAATAACATCAACACAATCAATTTATTAAATGAACTGGCTTTTAACCGCTAGTTTCATTGTGGTATTATTTTGTTAGCATTATGAACTGAAAAGCGTTTACATAGCTACCTACTTACATTTATAGTAAACTTGATTTAGCAACACGATTTGATTTGATATACACGGCGACAAGGTTTACCACCTGTCACGTTGAGTTCTGACTATCTGGTGAAACGTTGGCTTTGAGTTGACTATTTACCCCCAAAATGTGGTGGTGTATGGCCACTCAAGCCTCTGACTACCGCCAAATGGGGATAAAAGTCGTGACGTTATATTTATTTTATATTTTTTATTTGATTTAGCAAAAAAACCGAGGAAAGATAGAAGAGTATTCCTTGATAGCTTGGAAGTGGGTGCACCATAATCATACTTTGGTACAAAAATGCTACGTGGCTACGAATGCTACGATATTCCGTAGCACCTGTAGTATGGCTCCTACGTAATGGCTACGAAACATTGTGCTACATCATTTGCTACTTTGACTATATAAAACTATATTTTATGATGGTACCTAGTGGAACTGCAGTCCCCACGGTAACAGTTACGAAGGCGTGCTTTCATTAAAGTTCATGAAGTTACAATTTATGTCGCCATTAAAGGCTGCACGACAATTTGCATGTTTTAAACTATACCATAATACTCAGTAGGCATACTAAATAATAATTATACGACTAATTGAATATAGTAACTGAAAAATTAAAGTACAAAAGGGATGGGTTTTGCAATAACACCGGTAAAGTTTTCAAACTCTGTGTTGGTATTTACATTTTTCTGCTGGAAAATCCAAATAACACGTTGTACGATGTGGGAATCGAACCTAGAATGTCATGATTGGCAGCTAGGTCGAGTCTCCTACATCGAAATCGCGACAAAAAGCTATGATGAATATTTTAGTTCCTACATAGGTACACATACATACATATATTCACGCCTGTATCCCAAGGGGGTAGGCAGAGACTATAGATTGTCACATGCTACGATTTTGACACACCTCTTTTGCTTCATCCACATCCATACACCTTCTCATGCACTGCCGTCGGTTGAGGGTGCTACGGACTTGACCTTTCTGGAAGAGACCATTAATTAACTAAGAAATCAATAATGTAGTTCCCTGCAATCTGTCTTCGCCTTAGACTAATTAAACAATGTTCTATATCATCTTCACTAAGCAATTACAAATCAGCTACTTAAATAAGTATGTATCTCATCTGCTGCTTCTTCTTTTCAGCCTGTGTCTACCCACAGCTGGGTATAGGCCTCTCCTCATTCAGACTATTCATTCCAGTCCTGTGCTAGCCTTCTCCAGCAAAATAATTATTATTTCACACACTGTATAAGATGCGCGAGGGACTTTACAATCTCATATAAATAGTGACCAAAAATTAATAAAGTAAAATAGTATAATAGTGACGTAATAGACGGTGAGGAAAAACATCGTGAGGAAATCCCTCGGGATTAGGTAATCAGTTCCTGTATACACGGCGACAAGGTTCACCACCTGTCACGTTGGGTTCTGACTATCTGGTGAAACGTGGGCTTTGAGTTGGTTAATACCTCCACAATGTGGTGGTGTATGGCCACTCAAGCCTCTGACTACCCCCGAATGGGGATAAAAGTCGTGACGTTACATTTCATATAAATAGTCTCAATGTGGTAGTTTGGTCCCAGCTGAGGGCTCCAGTACTAACGATTACTGGAGCGTTGCTTTCATTAAACTTCATGAAGTTACCTGTGATTTACCTCACTGGAGTTTCGAAGAATTCGGCGCCTGCTCACCTCGTTCCGATACCTCGGAGGGATGTTTAGTGAACATTTGAACTTGTTCCATGATTTACGTTATAATAGGAGATAATTCTAATATTTTTATGGTGGATATGGTACCTCTTAACATCACTACCTAGACTTGTGCTCAGTGCACCACTACTTGCAGTGAATTCACACATCTGTTATTGCAATCGCAATGCGACATTTGATGCGTATTCATTCAACAGAAGGTGAGCCGTATTGGCAATTTCGATATGTTTTCAACATTTCTTTCCGCGAATGACTGAGTCGTACTGTGTCCATGGACTCCGTTTAATAGGACATACCATTTGGGACAGTCACGTCTCCCTCTTTCTTAGTAATATCTTTTTAATAACTGTAAATATATAACCTTTGTATTGTAAAAGTTTATAACCATCAATAATTGTATGTGCAGCCCAATGTGTAGCTAAATACTATCACAAATGGTGGAATTGCAGTCCTTGTAACGATAACTAAGGGCCGCAGCAGAAATGCTACTTTTAGCATCGGCGATCGGCGATTTTGCGACTATATCGATGATGCGTCATATTTTGGTGACTCTCTGCAGTCTCTTTTCTCTTTCTCTACAGTCGCAATATCGCCGATCTCCGATGCTTAAAGTAGCATGTCTACTGTGGCCCTAAGAGCGTCGAAGTTGGTCGCGAGTTACGTCGCAGGAGTTTCAAAGAGTTTGCTCACCTCGTTCGGGTGTCGGAGAATGTTTTGTGAGCTAGTCGACCGTGCTTGAATTAGTTTTTAATTCTCCATAACTTCTTTTTGAACTAGCGGGAATCGGCGAAAGAAGGTTAATGTTCAACGGTTGAAAGATTTTACGGCTTTTCTTCATGGAAGTTTATGCAGATTTGGGAGGATATGTTGTGTTTTGTGTAGAAAATTTATTAGGGACAGGCAGATTTTTAGAAAATAAAGCGTTTGATTAAAATTACATTTGATACGAAATGTTACTTCTTTTTTAGCATTCAATTTAAATTCTAGTAATTTGCATCACAAATAATAAATAACTAATACAAATATAGTACTAGCATAAGACGCATTAAATAATTTTCACAGAATTTTCCACAGAATTCATAATGCTGCTTGGTTACATGCTTGCTTGCTTAGTGGATAATAAAGTATTGCAAAACTAGAGGATTTTCAGTAAATGTACTGTGTAATTAACGCGGAAAGTTACGAAAACTGCTCGCGTGTGAATTCCCTCGAAAGATGAATGAAACTTCCCGTCTTTTCAAACATTGTGAAAATTTACAGAAATTCCTCTAAACTTTTAAAACTACTCGACAGGTTCTAGAACAAAACCAAATTGCAATTAGCGAGGAAGCAAACAATAAAAGCACCATTAACATGAAACAAAAACCCTTTCTGTGGAAGGCATAAATCTTTCTTGTTTTGGTCTCTCCTTTTTCGACATCCGAGGGTTAACCAACACATAAATAAATATAAATTGTTTTTCGCCTTTAATTCTATTGGACGAGGACAATACTTCCACAGAATGTATTTTTATTCAAACCATTTTATTGGGTTTTAATACTTTTGGAATGAATTATTTAGTCGACAAAATAATAGGTTGGCAACTCTATCGAGTTGTACTGAAAATATTGCCAATATTTTACGATAATGTGCTATTAGTATTTTACTTTATTGCTAGCTAGAATAATGGATATATTGTCCGGGAATATATTGTTAAAATTAACATACCCCATTGCAATATATCACTATTGATTAATAGTATAAATATAGTAGGTATAACATTTGTATTATAAATTTGACGACCGTTTGGCGCAGTGGTCCGAGCGTAGGCCGCTCGGCTCACTACATCGAGTGGTTGCTGGTTCGATTCCCGTTAGAGGCAAATTTGGAATCAGCCTTTTTATAATTTGCCCTCTGTGTGTCAATGGGACTAGACTAGCTTAAGCTCTGCTTAGTTTGGGATCAGGTAGCCGTGTATAAAAAATGTCCCAGGATATTATTAAGATATTATAACTGGATACTTAAAACGTTTAATAACGTTTTATTAAGCGCGGAATCAGTGTTTGAGATCGAGCATAATCGTTGTTTTGTTGGCATAACTACAACAATCGCCTTAGCGCTTGTTGCACGATGTTTGTTATATAACAAAAACAAACAAACTACTTATTGTACAGCGGGGGGCGGAAATTGTAGAATAGGTTTGAATAGTTTGAATGTTATCTGTAGATCATTTCGAAATTAATATCTATAGGACGTAAAATGCTTGCCTCATAAGTTCTTCAAAGTTAATGGTACTTAAGTGTTGTACTTCTGTAACATTAACAACACTACCTATGACAAAAATTTAAATGACCCCTAGGGTAAACAAATAGATAGGTTGAAAATTAAGGTTCAGGTCAATCATCATTCATTTTTGTGAGAACATTACTACTTAATAACATATTAACTAAGTACTCGTAATTTACCGCAGAATTTATCTCAAATGCTACAGGCAGAATATATAACACTCAAGAAAAAGATTATCAACCAAAGATTTTAACATCTTAATAATCAAAAACAATAAAACGTTATTTAAATTAATAAAAACGTAATTAAGGGAGTCGGGACAAGCGACACTCGATTAAAGGTCGTGAAACAATGGGTGAAGACTCTCAATGTGACTGAGGGTGCTTCTGGTGACGGGCCCTCGTGATGCACAGATAGGGAGAGCCTATCAACATTTAAATGCGGTCCATTTTGCTGTTACGGACTGCGGATTCGTAATGGAATTATCTTTTATATTTTTGAATGGGTATCAGATTTTCTTTAGCGGAATGTTGCGGATTATTGAACTGATCCAATCGTTTTGTGCGATCATCCGCGTTTATACTAACGTGGCAATCAAGCGTACAGTCCGTCTGGTGTTAAGCAGTAACTCTAGCCTATATCTATAGGCATTCTGCAAGCACCTGCTTGCAATACCAATGACATCGCTGCACGTTGCCGATCTGAAGGGGTTGGGGGGGGGGGGGGGGGTTGGGCTTCGAGCTTTCTCACTCCTCATACGAAACGCAGCAGTAATTGCTACTTTACGCCGATCTTCTGTGAGGGGGTGGTACTACCCCGGTCGAGCCAGCCCATATACACCGTGTTTATGTCCATTTGCTTTAACTTCGACATAGTGCTTGGAACATTGCCATAAACTTATCCCTAAAACCGTTTTGCGATATTCGAAAACATACAAAATAATTATATATTTAATTAATGGCTATTGTAAAAGGTTCTTATTAAATTAGTATTGTCAATTTGACGTGACACATGCGAGAAATGTAAAAACAACATCAAAACGAACTCATTTTTAAACCTTGTCGTACATAAGGAACATTGAAAACTCTTTACTTACGAACGAGACGAAAATAGTATTTGGTTATGAATTAAGAAGATTTTACACTGGTTTCACTTAGATTAGTGATTCAATTTAGATTATAAATAATTTGAAAACGGTAGGTACGAGTTAGGCACTTAGTATCTTTGAGAAATTAACTCAATAAGACGTAAGGAATTTAGTCTTAAAGTTAAAGCAAATGGACATGAACACGCTGTATAAGCTGCTATCAATTGGCTACATCTTGGCTCTACCACCAATAAAGAGTGTCTGTGGTTTAAACGAGTAAAGTTTCCCCTTCCGTGATAAATATTTGCCAACTAATAGTACCGCAAACCGCGGCACATCACCCCGGTGATATAGCGCTTTCATAAAATCCGAGGTGTCATTTCCTTTTGAATAGTTCGTTATATCTGCGCTCGGGAGGCAGCCGTGTATAAAAGTCTCAGCTTATTCAGGTTATTACGAGTCACCCCCCGATCCTTCCGCCTCATTGTGGAGGGTGCATGTTATACAGCGGACACAATCTCGTTGCAATACCGGTATTGCTTGCCAACGCATTATATATTTCCTTCAACGTTTTTAACATGTACACATAAATAAATTATATAATATCGCCCGAAAAACACACCAACTGCAATCAAATTCAGCAACGCGCTATGCGGTCCCAAAATTAAGCAACGCTCGTGCTATGGGTACCGTACAATGGACTGGGGACGATCCCAGTGACAGCCAGACCAGACCTTTGGTGACTGAATTTACCTAATTGATTTATTAAAACAATATTACTACCCATAATGATCTGACTATCTGGTGAAACGTGGGCTTTGAGTTGGTTAATACCTCCACAGTGTGGTGGTGTATGACCACTCAAGCCTCTGACTACCCCCGAATGGGGATAAAAGTCGTGACATTACATATTACATACATATAGGTATAATGATCTAATATTTTATGAAATTATTTTTAAAATTTGTATTAAAATTTATACGCTCAAATAACGATCGGATCTAAGGGCAGTATTTACATAATTGGCGTTTCAAGAAATATAAAGGAGATAAAAATACAAAGGTATATTTATAGTGTTGTCGCCGCTTGACAAAATAGGGTTGTTACTCGCTCGTCAAAGCCCCGTTTCGTTTGCCACAGAGTTTTATATTTCCTTCCACCTTTTCCATATAATCATAAAGCGGTAGATTTCTTCCTGAGAACCGTATTGAATGTTCCCTTTGATGCTTATGTATTATGTGTGTCTATAAAATATGGTTGTTAGGTACATCTTACATCGGCATTCGTTTACTAGTCTTTCTTCATTGCGATGTATATGTATATTTTTTTATTGGTGGTAGAATTAGGCTGTAGCCAATTGACTGCAGCTCATATAATGGGCTGGTTCGACCGTGGTAGTGCCACCCTCTCTCAGAAAATCGGCTAAAGTGGCTATTACTGTTGCGTTTCGTACGATAAGTGGAAGAGCCAGAAGAACAACCCCCCTTCCGCTCCCTATGTCCCACTCCACTTCAGGTCAGCAATGGCAGTAAAAAAATAATAGGCTAATTGCTGCATGAAACAATTGTCACAACAACAATCACGTCAGTTACGAAAATATAAAATTAACGAAATAACTAACCGAATCAAGATCTATGCGTATTCATTTTAGACACTACAGATTACATTTTACGTAGTTTATCCTTTCCCTTTCAATAAAAAACTATGCCATCTGTTTATCATACAAACAAATTAAGTATTCATAAAGTAGAGCTCAGCCACAAAAAAATCGGATAATACGTCTTACATTATTTTGTATCGAGACATAAATCCTCACTTTCAATACTTTTATATCCCATATAGATGAAAGAATTTATTACGTATCGATAAATAAGTATGTATAAACCCTCTTTGTGGGGTGGATCATAAATCACCCAAATGAACCCGGGCCTCCATTGACAAAAGCGCCATCGTAAATAAATAAATACATTCTTACACGCTTCCCTCCCCGCTTGGAACTCCTTCAAGTGATGTTCCCTTTGCGCAAATAATGGTAAATAGACATTACACAAATATAATATCTACCGCATTTGTCAAAGGTGTCCTTTTGTAGTGATTTGTGTATTTTTTGCCTCATAGGCATTTTTTGGGTTCTATATTTTATACTCATGTTATTACAAAAAGGAATAATTAATTTCATAATTTGCACAAACATGGGTTATTATTGTAAGCATGGGTTGGTTTTTGCGCGACTCCCTTTTTTTGCCCGGACCGAAAACAGCATCGTCGACTGCTATCGATTGTCGACGTGGCAAAATACGTAACGTCCTTTACAAATGTGACGTATTCAAAGGTTATAAAGTGGAAATATCATGCTGTAAGTACGTGTCAGGGTATCACTATCGAATTCACTTCAAAGGACCGGGCGAAAGGACCAAGTGGATTGGAAATAATCTTCATTCAGGAAGGTAACGAACGACAGACCAGTCGTGACGCGATTTAATCTATAAATTGCATGATATTAAAATTTGAGAGTTTTTTTAATGATATAAGATGCATGTCCGTTTTCTTACAAAATGTCTTTTCAATATATGTATTACAAATACTCGTATGTAAATACTTTTTTATACATACCTACCTTTACAAAAAAACTAGATACATTTTCAGTCATATTTAATTTGAAATTTTCACTCATAAAAAGAAAACGATTCATTTCTGCACTCATAATAAAACGCAATTTTATCCGGCATTTTTTTATTGCATTGTGAAACTACGCCACTTAAGAACGCAGCGAATGAGATAAATATTTTTAATGCAAATAAACATTCTGTTGGGTGAGCTTCGAGAGTGCTAAAAATGTATTCTGTGCATGTTGAACGTTTACCGCCGTTTCACAATCCGCTGAACTAGTAAAATGTTTGCTTCCCAGTCTCAACCAATGCAAACAAAACGCATCGTGAGTGCATTTTCATGGTTTGCCGTATAAACATTGGTATTGATTCTAAAATGTCGCCAGCCACCTGCTCGGGCAGCGGTACCATATTGCGATCACTTTAACCTTAGTAGATATCTCTATGAAACAACGCGTGGTCATTTTCCCGGGATGCGTGGCATCTATCTACCGGTAAATAGCTGAACTACTCGTTTCGTTTTATGTCGATGTTCGGCCGAGTTGCTTAGACCCAGTCCCCTTAGTAATTGGTCCATGACTTTAACACTATTCAATTGGAATGCCATTTAAAGATTGGTTTACTCAGCATTTTTGTAATACATAGTCAATACGGCTATAAAACAAAAACCCCGTACGATGGAGGAGCGCACTGAAATAAATAAACGAAAGTAATGAAACCTTAACCATAGATTTAAAAAGTTTCATGCACGTGCTTTATCTAAAAAAAACATTCCAAAAAACGCGGCAACTTATTATTGTAGCGGCACGTCAGTTTCATACATTGTTTGCTGTGAGATGTACGAGTACGCTGACTTTGGTGTAGTGCGCATGTCCCATCAAGTTGGAGCGCCCTCGCGGTAACCAAAACTAATCTATGTAACGTCACGACTTTTATCCCCGTTCGTGGGTAGTCAGTGGCTTGAGTGGCCATACCATACACCACCACATTGTGGAGGTATTAACCAACTCAAAGCACACGTTTCACTAGATAGTCAGAACCCAACGTGACAGGTGGTGAACCGTGTCGCCGTGAATACAGGAACTGACTATTACCTAATCCCGAGGGATAGGTAGGTTTCCTCACGATGTTTTCCCTCACCGTCAGCGAACTGTAAATTAATCTATGACCTTAACAATAAATCAATTTCACTCCATTGAATCAAACGTTACGTTTGATAGTTCGATAAATATCGGAGGTAATAGATATTTTTGTCAGCAATATTTCAGCATTTAATTGGCATTTCGCAGTATTGACTTATGGTAAAAGTGGCTATCTGAGCTCCAATTCTTGCGCAAATGATGTGCGGCATCGGCAAGTAAAAAGCATTAAATCTGTCTGGAGCGTTCGATTTGCATTGGGAAAATTGCATTTTCGAATCGGCGGCGACACGGAGGCGGGGCTTGTGGATGTTTGCGAATGTGTAGCGAAAGCTTTGCTTTAGAATTTTGCCTCCAACTATGCCACTAGCAATACGACGCTGTGCTCAGCGAAAGACGCAAGTCGGAGATAGTATACGACTTGCGGCAAAGCACAATGCACTCTAAATTATTACTTTTACCTAGCACATCTAAATCTTTCAAAGCGAGGAGGTCATGTTAAACGAGACAATCTTTAAAACGATCTCGATCAGTTTAATGTTTCGTTCAACTTTTTATGTAATTATTGAGTGCCCATGCGTTTTCTAATTCGTCTGAGTGCGTTTTAGATGCATTTTTTTCCTATCAAAATTAATTAACTTGATAAGACCTTACCTATTAAAACTTTTTAAAACCCCGCAAGTACTTAAAAGAAAAAGATGAAACTGAAGTCTTAAAAAAATGAAAATCGTTTTCATTCAAAATTGACAAGAAATATAAAAAACTCAATTTTGGTAAAAGGGAAATTTTTGTAAAGTTAAAAAGATTATGAAATAAAATTTACAAGGGGATATTAATTAAAATAATAAAAAAATGGAGTGTTGCTATCCGGGCGAATGCCGGGAGTACTCCGTGACCCCAGTGCTAGTGGCCCCCAACTGTCCTACAAAATGCTGCGAGGAGCCGGCGCTATGTTATCCTTGCCTGCCACGTTGCCCGAAAGGAATGATGTATTGCTGCGAGAAGAAAAGACCAAAGACTCCGCCCCGGTCACCACGCCGCGAGGAAGAGTGCTACGTGCAACACGAGTGTTGCCCGCGGCTGCGACACCACCGGCCACGCTCCCCGCCACCCACGCGGCAGTCCTCTAACCCCTCACCCCCCTGCTGTCACACATCTTGCAAACCCGTCAAGACTAAATACGTTATACCGTGTTACAGATACGAAGATGGCAGAATTGTAAGTACTTGAAAATATTAAAAGAACATACACGATGTTTCGGTTCAAAATTTAGAATGAAGTCGTGCGAGGTCTGACATTACCATTTTCTAATTGCAAGTCAATACATAACTTTTAACGTTTTATAAATATCCGACCTGAAACCAACGTAAAAAATCCCTAGTCATGTATAAATAACATTATCATTACAAACATTGTTTCAAAGGCTTTATTTACTTTATCCCTGGGGTAAACCCAATTCTGAGACTCCCAGCTTGGCCGCCGAATAAATTGGTATAGGTAACCTATTTCAAACATATTCTAAATATTTAGTCAATTTGCCACGTTGCTGAGACGGGTGACTCTTTGTGGAATTTGACTTTTGTGGAGCCCATTGTTGTGTTGTTGGTTTCAGGAACGGTATGTTCCGACTCGTCATGGTAGGCTTCCCGTGTCCGCATACAAGCGCAATGGAATGCAGGATCAAATTCACGGGTACCGGGGAGCTATGCGGTATTTATGCGCAGGCGAAGGCCCGTGCGGATGTTGCGTACACACTGCGGTCGAGCCGTTACGCAAAATCTTTTCGAAAGTCACAGAGGAGGTGCAACCTGTCAAAAGGAAGAAAGATAAAAAGTGAAGAATAAAAGCGTTGTGTGTATAAAAAATACTACCTAGGTCCCTTACACGTAACATTTAGCTGCCAATATAAATGATAAAGAATGCACCTGCCAGGTGACTCCCCTGCCGTCTTCTGCGCTAAAGAGAAACGGCATTCAAGATCATCATTACCTAGAGTGCGGAGCGATTTCGTATGTTCAGAAATGTTGGCATAGTGCGACTTGGAGCTACCACCCTATTGCCATACCGGTCAAACCTATGAAGAAATTGGCTGCCGTAGTTTCAAAGAAGTATTGACTCATACTTATACTGGTGCGTAAATTAATAAATAGCTAAAAGTAAGGGGCATCGAACGCGCTGCATATGAGCAGATATTTGGAAAATAAAACTTATTGTACCTATATCTTTTCGCGTTAAATATACGCTGAACAGTCTTTCCCTATATTTTTGTACAAGCTACAAAAATACCTGGAAATTCGCTTCGTGTAAGCGTAACTAAACGGCGACTGTCTGGTCCGTTGCAGGTGAGGACGCTCCCCGTTACTGCGTTCAAGCGCAACGGGATGCAGGACCAGGAACACTCGAAGATGCTCGGCACTGCCAACTTCCTCGTTCGATCCCCCCAGGACGTGTCCATCGAATGTGAAGTGTGTACGACGCCTGTCAAAAAGTGCGATCCAGCAAAAGTACTAAAATGTTCCAAGACCCCGCTCGGCTGTTGTTTCCTCAGAAAGAAACCAATTGAAGTGTCACTCGAGGATATATTGGACGACTAAGAATGACGCCGGGACCTGCTTTCCGAATGCGACGCGCCAAAACTGAATTAGCGCGGAGACATTTTGAAAAATTGTGGACGTTAAATGAGACCGGAATAATAAACTGGAAGTGCGCACCAAAGCAGCATTTCTTGTATTGTTGCGAGAGTTTGAGTCACTTTGGAATCCATTTTTTCTACCAGACAATCAAAAACAAATTACAACTGTAACGGAACGGAAAATGTAATCTTTAACAGAGAAAAATATAATACAATTAAACCTGTATTCGCCTATAAATGTTTTTATGTGAAACGTTATTATTTTTGGTTTAGTGAAAATTATCTGTATTTTATTACTATTGTATTGGTGTTAAATTATGCGGTTGTTAATGATATTAGGAATAATAAATGAAATTTTATCGAACGAGATTATTTATTTATTAACACCCAACATATTGAGCTATTGAACTTATTTGAACATATGACTAGGCCGCCCAAAAAAAGTTACACAATAGACAGAGCATAAATACTCTTTTTTTAATTTAGGTATCCTCCTAAATTATGCCAGTAGCGAAATTTTATTTTTACTAGTCTTAACTATCTATTAGCTATTAAATACTAAACTATTCAGGAATTCGTAGAGCATGAACATGCAACTCTACATTTGTAGTAAGACTTTTAAAGAAAAAAATAATATTACCGGCCGTGATCAGATTCATTTTCCCTTATCCTGTAATCTCTATTGATAGCGCTTCTTCAGCATATCCTGATAAAAGCCACTACTGGAGTTTTTTTTCCGCATGTAAATCAGAGCATCGTACTCGGAACTCATTGACTCTCAGTTCGTCTCAATATTACGCACGATATTTGTTATATGAATTAACAGTTTCCTGGATGGTCACACGTAATATGTAGATTTTAACACTTTAAAATACATTCAAATGAAAATGTATCTATAGTGCGGTCGTGTTTCATCTAATGATAAGCAGTAACTTTTTACAACACCATTTTCGTAAAGCCAGGTATATTTCGATACAAGTATTATCCGGAGCTTTACTACCTGAACACTTTCAAGATCAATTTTCAAGGGGAAATAATTAGCTAGTCGCTCCTTGCATCTGTACCGTTCAGCAAATGTCACTAATAACAGTTTAGGAAAGAGAAACAATCCTAATATTGTGTAAAAAGATTTCGAATAAGGCTAACTCCATACTCCATATTGAAGAATATTGTTTGCATTGTTGATACAGAACCAGCCCACAGTGCTGATGCGCCGCGCTTGCGAGGTGGCTGTTGGGGCGCGCCCGCGGCGGAAGCCGTTCGTCGTGGCTTCATACGCTGTTGATCCTTACAAGGAGGAGCGGCGATACCATTCTGAAGATGAACGGGTAAGGTCATTTAGACTGTTGTGAATTCCCAATGAGAAAGGTTATAAATCTGCAGAATATCAAAGTTTACCACAGGAAGCACTACAGACTTATCTTAAGAAAACTGTTTAATTTATCTAAGACAGGCATTTAAAGAGCAATTTTATTAGTGGCTATTATTAGATGCGACTTCATAAAATAGCTTTTCATAAAAAAATAAAAACATAATTTCTGAAATGATGCGCCCTTCTCAACTAAGTAATAAGTATTCATTTAATTTCGATTGAAGTCAGTGATATTTTATGAAAAATTAATATTCAGTAGGAGGTTGGAATACCGCCACCTGAATTGATTCCCACGCAATATCCTTTTAGAGACCGAAGCCAAAGCAAAAAGCCGAATAAACGGCGTCGGTGACGCCGCCGAGGAGAAATTCAATTTCATTACGAACAGTTCAGTGCTAGAAAAATGAAACTGACGGCATCCGAATCGAAAAAGTCTTCACAGGACAATTATTCGAGCATTAAACAAAAACGTAGGATTATCTTTATTCGTATGTAGAGTGCCTAAAATAATAATAATATCCGAAGCTACATCCGATATAAGTAATCAGTAAACTCAAAATTGAAGCGTCAAGAATCAGATTAAGATATAACTCAGCGGGGATTTGAAACGCAATTAAATTGTCGTGGCATCTATTTGCAAGCAATTTACGTGAGATTAGATCTTATTTGGGACCGCTTGTGTGGTATATTTTTGACATCGATCGTGTCGCCTCCTGGACCTCAATGTTTATTCGCTGAACGCGACGAGGGTTCAGATAGGGATTTATTTCCGACCGGGGCTCAAGATACGGCTCTTCGTGATTGGGCCCTATAATCCGAAGGGTCGCAGAGTGAAGCCGTCTCAGTACGCGAGTCGCCTTCACTGACTAGCCAAACATTTTATTAGTTGACATTCTTGACAGTTTAATTAAACCTAAATCTGTACGGCCGGCATTCACTGCAGATAAGTGATGAGTTATAATGTTTCAGTGGATTATTCCATGATCGTTAGCACTGGCAGTCGAGCCATTTGGCAGCCTTTAACACGGAAAAGAAAGTTAAACAGATCTTCTAACTGAATTTAAACTTTTAACACTCCCTCCGTCTAAGCTCAGTAATTAACAGAAAGCGTAGTTATTATCCGAAACAGGGAAACTTTCTGGATAGGAATTTGGACTTGCGATTCTTGCTTTTTTACCTGAAAAGTTAATTAATTTACGAGATTCGAGTTGGGAAACTTATCTGTTTATGCAAATAATAAGATCGTCTCTGGTGCCATTTTAAATCGGAGTTTGGATTTTAATTTCTTGGCTTCGAATAATTATTTATCTTTATTTATTTTTTTATTTGCACCGTGCAGGGTAATTGTTGCTTCCATTTCGAGAGAAAGAAACCGACGTCTAACCAACATACGCCTCATCCGAAAATGAGGCAGTCGTGCAATCCGTGCGGGCCGTGCGGTCCGTGCCTCCCGTGCCAGTCTTGCACCTCAAGTCCCCAGTGTCAGTACGTGGAGTGTGTGTACGCTCGGCCGGTGGAAACGTCACCGTGCTGCTATTATTGCTAACATTTATGATGTCCGTGTCAGTAAATTATGCGTGATTATTTTTGTAGTTTTTTGTAGTTTTGTACAATTTGGTGGCTATATTGTTTTAGTAAATTATTTTTTATCTGATTTGTTATTTTTTGTAGTACCTAAGTAGTTTACTAGTTTTTTTTTTTACTTAATTATCTGTTTCTTTATTACTAACTTGTGGAATTTCAAACTGAAACATTAATGTTATTCTCCTTTACCCTACAAAAATACGGTGTGGGCTGTGCAATTCTCATCAGGAGATTGTTGGGGCGGCCAACTTTACATGCATATTATTGAGGACGTTTTTTTGACATTCTTATACCTATGCTTATGTTTTGAAGGTAGGGCGCTTTTTTAAGATCACCACCTGAAATAAAATGCAAAAGTCATGGAAACCGAACAAAGTAAGCCATTTCACTTCATGTTTGGTAATAATTTGATTTTGTAGATTGTAGGTAGGTAGGT
Organism: Drymonia ruficornis; assembly: GCA_947859195.1. NCBI lineage: Eukaryota > Metazoa > Arthropoda > Insecta > Lepidoptera > Notodontidae > Drymonia > Drymonia ruficornis. The sequence goes on from OX401906.1 coordinate 10,265,449, forward strand.
AGTAATTGTAACCGTTTCTTACTACAAATTAGTGGCATTTGTAAATTTGGTTATTGTTAAAATTGATTTTATTGTCTGAAGAAAATTACAATTTACAATTATAGAGGTGTGTATACTATAGACATTATATTGTACGTAGCTTCCACTATATGAGCTGCTGTGGTCGCACGTAGCGAGTCAAATAAAATCCGTACGGATCGTAAAGACGAATCACCAATTTAGCATTATTACTTTGATTCCGGCCCATCGGCGCGTAATACGCAATAACGGGGATAATATTTTGTTGCAGACAACACGTCGGCCGGGGCCCGTCGCGCAATCAAACGGAAAAAGGGAGATTGCGGAGATTCGTAATAAAACCGCAATAAACTAGCTGCGTAGTGAAATAACAGTAAAAGACTTTAGAGTTGTGCAATCATGCGAATGGGGTCTGGTTTCGTCTGTGGTGGTGATTTGTTTCGGTGTGGGTGCGTGTGATCGGTGGGTGCCAATGCGCAGGCGACGCGGGTGGTGCGGCGCGCGAGGGGCGCGGTGAGGGCTTGCGCGTACCATGCCGCCGCTATCGCTGCTGGTGTTCACGACCGCGTGCGCCGCTGCGTTTGCGCAGATCGCCTGGACACCGATCTTCCTCGACGGCAGTAGTGAGTATAATCAAACATGATCATTTACTTATTGTTGTAAATAAGTACTATTTTCTATGATTTATACCGATATTGTAATATGGGTAAATATTTTATTGAAATGCCTAATCGTTGTGCCTTTTCTCGTAATACTTTTTTTCTGTAACCTATTATTTCAATTAGCAGATTTTTACCAAAACACATTACTATTTCTGGATCATTCCTGCGAACTAGATTCTCGCCGTGATTTTCGTGGTAATTTTTGTTTTTGTAAATTTTAGATTATTTATATTAATAACATAATATAGCCTTTTATACAAGTTCAAATCTCTATCGCTTTTGTAAATCTGATGATAACTTTGGACAGAATTCAAGGTTGAAGAAAATGGTGCCGCGAAACTCATGCAGTATCACACGAAACTCACGCAGTAAATTCCGGGTATTTTTTACGCATTATTTATGTACTTAACTATAAGTTTTGCTCTCTTTATGGTTGTTGGGACTTGTGTTTAATAACAAGAGAATATATAAAAGCACAATTTCTGTTTCTGTATGAATATAAAAGACAAAATATGGGGAAAAAATCTAATATAAACTTGTGAGCTGGTTATACTTGATTCCAATGATATTTTACCTGATTTCTACAAGTTCTGTGTGATATACTGGAGCATTCGCGCAAAAATAGCAGAGCCTCAATCAATGCAGCTTTAGGACCAACTAGAGCTCGAAACCGATCCAATAGCCAAAGGTGTCAGACAGGGAAACGTTCCATCTTCGAAATTATGATGATGAATGATGTATTTTATCTTCCCCACTGGAAAAGGTAAAGCATCGATGCTAATGTCGAGTATAGGTGTACTTGTTAGCACTTTCAATTTGCTGATGATATCCTGGTCTGGACTGGAGGATCTCAGCTCTACTTTCTCAATAGAGCTTCCCGAGGTGTATCTTAAAATTAAATAGACAAGATGAATGTTCTTGCGGCTCTTCTCAATTAAAGCAATACGCTATAATGTTTATATTAACGATTCATAAGCACTACCTAGGTATGAGCTTTGTCCAGAATAAAATCCGAATCAAAATTAGCAAGACCCGATAAACAAATAAAATCGCCCAAAAAAATATTAAATTAAATTATTTTGTTGCGTTGCGGGTTTAGTTTATCCTCTCTCTCTTCCTGACTATGTATCCCACATGGTGGTGAGGTTAGCCTTCCTAGGCTTTCCCTTCCACTTCGCTCTATTCTCGACATCGTCTTCGGATACCTGACCTTTAGCATTACAGCTTTCCATCTTGTTTTGGGTCTGCCTCTGGGTCTTGGGCTTGGAATGGAAAGTTGTAGTGCTAAGTTCCCTACGTATTCAGATGGCCTTCTTTTCACGTGACCATACCATCGCAGCTTACTCTTTTGCATCTTGTCGGCGATATCGCGCACGCCCAGGCTTCCTCGCACGTACTCGTTACGAATATTATCAAGCCTGGTAACGCCACACATCCACCTTAATATTTTCATTTCGACAACTTGAATGGTATGCAAGTTCGTTTGGGTTATGGCCCACGTTTCGCTGCCATACATAAGGACTGGTCTTATGATGGTCTTATATACCATTCCCTTTAGTTTTACAGTCATTCTTTTATCGCATGTAACACCAGTTACTTCTCGCCATTTTAGCCACGCTGCAGCTATTCGGTGCTGAACTTTGCATTCTACGTTCCCGGAATTGTGCATCATACTCCCCAGGTACTTATATTGATCGCACAAAGTGACCAATTGTCCATCGATGGGAATGGAACTGCTGTCGCTTGGACCTGGTTCGTTAAAGCACATGAATTGGGTCTTTGCTACACTCAGCACAAGGTCACGGCTTGCAACTAGTGTTTCCAAGATAAAAGTGCCTGTTGTAACTCATCACGGCGCTCTGTGCAGATGGCTACATCGTCAGCGTATATAAAAGTCCACGCTGCCGAATTTTGCGCTAACTCCGTGAGTGAATCCAAAACGAGGCAATAGGAAGAGACTCAGTACAGACAGAGCCTTGATGTACGCCTTCTGTGACCGCTATTGGTTTTGTCTCACCCACTACCGTCCGAACCATTGATCTTGCACCCTCATACATGTCGGCAACGTTGTTGATGTATTGTTCGGGGACATTATTCTTCCGAAGGCTCCACCAGATCGTGTCCCTTGGGACCCTATCATTGCCTTTTCCATGTCCAAGAATGCAACATACAATGGTCGGTTTTTGGAGTGATATTCATCAGCAATCGTGTTCAGAGCAAACATCGGATCGGTGGTCGATAGGCCAGGTACGACGTGCGGGTTTAGTTAATATTAATAAAAAACTTAATATTTTTGAATTTTGTTCTTGAGTTTCCTGGACAAATCACTAGGAAAGACGGACACAACCATAAGCAATTAATAATGCAATGTGATGACAGTATGGAGCAAATGCGATCAACGCTGAGCTTCACGATACCATGGACATAAACAAATGGCGAAGCATCATGAGACAAAAAAAGCATTTCGCGACGGGCAAATCATGAACGTCAGCAATGAGGATGGCTGCGTGAGGGATACAACCAGTGTCTGATGCCAATATGTACTATATTATGGCACTGAGACGTGTTCATCACATGAAAAATCCTACGAAAAATGAGATTCGTGCTATTTTCATGAGATTCGTGGAGAAATTGCCACGAATCTCATGCCACGAAACTCGTCAAATTAAACATATTTCACTATTATTCTTGCACTTCAAAATGTAGTATAAATTAAATAACACTAAACCATACTTCGACAGCTAAGTAATTCGTATTAATAACCCCAGTATATAAAGTGACTGCAAACAACAATATATTTTGTCCACAAAACTCTGGTACATCGGCAAAAAAACATGTATTTTGGACTTTGATACCCTATATCTCATCGCGGAGAGATACACCCTCAATCATCTCTCTGCTGGACTGCCTCGACATGACTGGCTGTCAGTAGTGACATCAAACAAGACCATACATCGTTTCATCGTAGACTTATACATAATTTAGTAATGCGCCGTAAAAATGTTCACAAACGTGTGACCAACACAAATAGCTGTTTAATATTCAAACTAAACAATAAAATATATTAAATTTGTAATCAATAAAAAGAGTATATTTTTTCAAAATTTTTGATATCTATAACACGATCCCAACACCATTTACCGAAAAGTTAAACGCTATTGTTTCATGAAAGTGAAGCGTGTGACACAGCGAGAACGGCTAATTTGACCCCGATTTTAGTTTTCAAATGAAGTTTGGATGTATAATTTATTTATTTATGAAATAAAAATTATGTTTTCCAAATAGACAAATGTAGTAAGAAACGAAAAAAATATACTTTTAATCGGTATCTCTGATATGAACAGAGATAAGACTGTGTGACCGCTAAAATCGAGCTTTGCAGGAACCACCCTTCTACCTAAATCATAGTTTGAAGCGAACTTCGTATAGGTAGTTGTAGAGTCGGTTCAGACTATCAGTTACGTGTTAGGTAATCTCGGTTAGCGCGGGCTTCCGAGAGCAGTGATTCAGCGTTTTCAGAATAAATTAATCGTCGTTTTTAATCATGTTGAACGTTACATGGTGCAACTTGCAAGTCACCGGATGTTTTTATAAAATGAGGAGATATTTTCATAAAACCGATATAAGTTCAGTACCCACGTAAGTACCATTTACTTAATATAGTATATACGAAGCAAGCATAATGATTAAGTAATTTCGGAACAATTAATGCTCAAAATAATTTGTTTACCTTCAATACTGAAATAGATCTTCAGAGAAATCTAAAGGTACGTAGGTAATAAGAGAGATTCCGTTGAAAAGTGATTTAATATTCTATTGATATTTCAAAGCCATATTCTTGTATTGAAAATTAATTAATAATTTCTCAAGACCGGAAAGCGAGTGTTCGATTATCTAAATATCTTAACAAGGCGAGTTTTCACAAGCTAACATAAAACATATCTACATCATAAGAAAAGGGCATCCGTAGCAAGTTCTTAGGATAATTTTTTGTGGTACCTAACTGTATCAGGGAGGTAATATTACATATCGAGCTCTAGATAGAGATAATCCGTGTCGTAGAGCGTCGTCGCCGTCACTCATACGTCGCCACTATCACTCATAGATGACGCCATCCATTGTGCTAAAGCTAGCCGATTATCTCTTTCTAGAGTGCAATGTGTAAGATGAAATGCCTAGTACTATAATAAAATGATACAGTCAGTCGTTAAGCCCTGTCAGAGGCCTTCGAACAACTCTGACGCCAGGGCGGCTACTAACTATACGATATGAGGAAGAAGTTTTAGTCATTGTGTGTCAACTGCTATAAAACGTGCATTAAGTATGTTTGTTAGTAATTCGGTCTCTATAGGTATGTCTTGTTCGTAGGCCAAGTGGACCTATGGACGCAATCATCGTCGGGGTGCGCATGCCCCGGAGGCGACGGCGAAGACTGCGCGTGCTGCGCGCGCGACGGTGCGTGCCCGTGCGGGGACGTAGCACCCGCGCGCTGCTCACAGTGCGGCCTTGAACAGTATTGTGCTAATAGTGAGTAGGGAGAAAGGATTTTTTTACATAGTAGGCACATTAAATCAGTTAGTCCCCCGGGTCCTAAGGAACTTAAGCTATGGTTTCCTCCGATAGCGGTGCCGTCATATAATGGCCGTAATATGGCGGCGAATGACGTTACTAGAATGTTGGCTATGTAAACTAAATGGCGCGGTTTGCTAGAGAGCGGTATTAGACACCGTTGTTTACATAGCCAAAGTTGTAGTGACGTCGGTTACGGCCGCTGTGTGACGGCGCCGCTGCCGGAGGAAACCATAGCTTTATGGGATCTAGTTCAATTAAAATTAACTGCTCAACTGGTTGGACGGAATAATTGGACCACGATCCTTGAACGTTAAGTTGGAAGAAGTCCATTGTTGGATATAGCCTCCCCTCCCTTAATAATAATGAAAAATAAAATAGTTAGATATACTTTTATTTTGATTTTGTCCGCGAGCTCCATATGGTTCGATGGCTCGACCTCAGGTTGGGAAATTCTGACCTAGCAGATTGGCATTTAGGGTGTTTATGGTACAGGAGATTCCAAGATGACCTTGATCATTATTACGTAATGTGCACTCACAGATTTTCCACCATGGCACAAATTTTGTCTCTGTACGTATTTCATATTCAGCTTCATCTTCCATTGTTTATCGCGGACAAAATTACACAACTTGCTATTTTTCAACATGATGCATCTCCGTTGCAAGAAATTCAATTATTTCCCATCTACAAAGCTGGCGTACCGCCAAGTTGTAACTGGTTTCCTTTTCCGGTCGAAAATTAATAGTTTTCATTTTTCGCCACAATAACTATCAAGTTATCAACAACAAGGCTGAGATGATAAATATACCTACCTCTGTTTGGTACATAGGTTCTGCCAAACCCATGGCTATGTTTTCTATGTCCGATTCCTTTGATTACATTTCCATATTGTCACCTCTACCTTTGGATCAATGATCAATTTTGTTTCAGTGTGCAACATCACGATAGACTCTAGAGTGCTCAAGAGCAAGTCGGGTAAGACCTTCGGGCAGATCAAGTCGCCGTCGATCGAAGGGCCGAGCTCGTGTTCATACTTGCTGCAGCCCGATGCCGGCCAGCGCGTCGAGATACAGCTGTACAGGCTGGTGTCTGTGGGGAAGTTTAATGGGACCAAGTAAGGATCAGCCATTTAGGCCCGAGTTCACCAACACACTGATGGTACAGCAGCAAATGGAGTGTCACCAGTACATCAAACAATCGGTTCTTTAACGGTCTGTTAGTGTGTAGGTGAACACAACCCTTAGAGCTTTATCCCATGGGCGGTTTGCGAGTGGGACGCAACGATTTTGCCGCGCACACGCGCCTAGTGCGTTTAACGGGAAACCCGTTCGCAAACCAACAGTGCGAGCCCTTAGACAAGACAGTGTATTTCTACAAATCGATACGCTAAATTATGTTTTAGTTAGCGTACAATTTATGAACACCAAATATAGAACACTCGTAGGCATATTGACCAGACTCCAGACATTATCATAAAATTCAATTTCGATAAAATAATTTACGTTTCATTACATTTTCCATACATGTACCTTGCGCCTAGCTGAAAAAAGTTTTTGAAACCTTAACTTTGGTAGCTATAACAAAAAATAAAATACTATGTTATTCAATGTTCCGAATATAATACTATCTAGAGATAATCCAAGATCTCATCCATTGCACGCTCCATTTGATCAGAATTCAAGATATAACTTACACACACAAAATCGCTGACACCAAAAGAAAATATACGCGAGAATAATGCAAATAAATCAAATATTTTTCTATATTCATTGTTAGCGGACACGAAAGATATATGGAATGGATGTGAATGGTGGAAGAGAATCGGGTGTGACAGGTCCGAGGTTGTCATACACACGCTGCTATGATCAATGTGCCGTCAAATTGAATATTTCGGTCGGACCTTCTTCGGGCCGACACAGCGCCGAATAAGATTTTTATTTATGCATATTATGTAACTATTCGGCGGCGCTGATATAGGGTGAATACTCAAACGGCCGAATACTCAAAGGCTGCTCAAATGTTTAAGTCCCATTTAGCAGTTCGAGACGTCGTTGTCTGTCATTTTTTGTATGGCGCGTCTAAATTAAGCAGCTCTCAAATTTGAGTTGCGTACGAGTATTCGGCGGAAAGACTACTTAAATATTTTAGTCCCACTTAGCAGTTTGAGACGTCGTTATTTGTAATTTTTTGTATGGCTCTTCAAAGTTAAGCAGCTCTCAAATTTGATCTGTGTACGAGTAAATGGCGGATAGATCGTTGAATAATTCCGATCGGAGGTACTATTATGATTTCTGGCAGAATGAACATAATATTTTTATACTTATAAGCAGATTTAATTTACAACATAGATCTCGCCTTTTTGGAGCATTTCCAATAAAATTATCTAAATTCAGACTCTTTTTCATAAGAATTTGAAAGCGTATTTGCAATTCCACCCCAAGAATCTTTATCCTTCGTTTTAAGATGATGAGAATGAGATATTATTTGATTTTTCTCAACCGTGAAAGTAATTTTATCTTTATTCCGAGTATCGCATTGCTGAAAGTGATAAACATTCTGTTTTGAGCACTTTGCAATCGTTATAATTTCATGTTCCCTATTCTTACTGATGTAAGTAAGTTCTTTAATGTGTTTTGGGTCTTGTTCCCATTTAATTAACGATGGACAGAGAAAGATTCCATATTATAAATAATGCTTTACTTTGTTCATGAAGGGTACACCGTATCCAAATGTTTAACCAGAACATATAAATTGGTGCTCATATTATGTTTGGCACTCTGTTAATAGTTTCAGGAGTTCGTTCGTAAGATTGCTCTAACAATATAAGCGGAAGAATACGAGTACGTTCTGCATTGGATATCTCCTAGCTAATTAATAGATAATAATTATAGCCCTTTTTCATTTATTTTAATTTCATTAAAGTCCCACTCCTGGGCACGGGCCTCCCCTCGATGCGAGGGCGATTCAGGCTATAATCCACCACGCTCGCCCAGTGCGGATTAGTGGGTTTCACATATCTTTCGAAAATGGGTTAGATTTTCTAAGACATGCAGGTTTCCTCGCGATGTTTTTCTTTACCGTTGGCGAGTGATAATCAATCATATTAAAGTTATGATATGATTCTCACATAGATCTCCAAAAATCCAGAGATGCGAACCGCGGCTTACGCCCTGGGTTAAGCCCGCAAAAAAACGTGCTTAACCAATCAGCTAGGCCAAAGAAGTGATTAGTTTTAATGAATGGATCGCTCAACAAAATACTTTTTGTTGTCAGTTGCGTGGGCGGGTGGTTGCAGCTGGCCAGTGCGAGCGCAGTGCCGGCGGGCGGCGCCGCTGAGACCAGGCTGTGTGGGACCAACGAGCGTTATACGCCACCCGTCGTACTCTTCGCTGACCATGGCGCCTCAACACTTGAGTTTATGTGAGTTAGCTATCATTACACTATTTGATGAAAGACAAATGGTGGGAAGTGGAAAAGTGATGTTGGTGCTAATTATATTGGCACACGAACTTAACTTGACTAATCTAAAGGTCAGTTCAGACAGAGCGGAAAAATGCGCGAGCAATTTACTGGCTCCATTGAAAATAAGACCGTATTACCACAGCCTAAAGTGGGCTCGCACAAGCTTGCGACCGCGCCTGCTCGTGACGTCGCTGATCGCGCATTTTCCCGCTCAGTCTGAAGTGATTCTAACGGTATTACCATCCCTCTCTTGATTGTAATGTATGAGCGAGACAAATATTTTTGGGTATGTCAGATTGAGTTAAGTCGTGATTTGACAACAACAGAATTGGTATCGAAGTCTGCTTGATGCATAATATAACTTGAAAATACTGAAAAAAGTGTGCTGCTGTACCTACCTAACAGCTATGTACTAGATTACGTAAGTTTTTCTTATTCTACTATTCAATGGAAGAGCCCACTAAATAATTGGAATAGCTACAGGCAGTAAATAATCATAGCCGAATAGATACAATATATTATGATGCTATCTGTTTATCAGATTACAATTAAATGCGGCCGCATTGCCTAATTTAAATTTATTGGTGGTTATTGTGATGCACTTTGAAATCCATTTGTTTGAAGCGTATTATTTGGCCTGCGAGCCAAATTCATTCTACGGTGTAAAACATTTTCACATGTTGGAAGTACTGTTATGCGTATCTATTCATCTTCACTATTCAGGTCAGAGATATAAAACAATGGTTATCCAATACGTATGACTACTGTAGTCGATATATGTAGACATTATTAGGTAGGTGTACCTACTAAAAATGTATCAGTTCCACCGTAAATAAACAGAACTATCAAAAAATTGATACGTGAAAAAGTTCTGTCGCAAATAATGGATAGCCTCCACGTCGAATTACTATGGGTGTTTATTATAGTAAATATCGGAATAAACTCATTATTTGCGGTAAACCGCAGTGAAACGGAATCTGAATCCGAATGTTATTATCATATACCTAGTTAACTCACCGATTGTGTACGCGCGCCGCGTGCGGGCACATCGATCATTAAACATAACTCGTTAGGCAATCCAAAGTCATCGCGGCGGTAATGAATCCGACCGAAATGAACAATAATTAATTACATTTTCGTTCGCTAATGGGTGAAGGCAAGCTCACCGATGGGTATTATTTCCGGATAGTGAAGCGATGCGGCGGCGCGGAGCATTCCAGAATTTATCTCCATTTGCAGTTCGGTTCGGAAACGCGAGTTCCGGTAGAGAGCGGGTCTCGGAATCGGAACAAAAGGTCGTCACAGCGGAACCGGTAATGCTCGATTCGGAATTGTGGCTGGCAGGCGGCGAGTGCTGCAAATGCTCTTGTCAGCTGACGACGTTGAATTGCATGATTTTGTGAACCCAGCTTATGTAGCCCCAGCGCACTGCACTGGTGCGGAAGGACGTGCGAGATGGAATTTAATAAAAAAACGATTAATACTACTAATAATAATAATAATATTAGCCCTTTTAACGTCCCACTGCTGGGCACGGGCCTCCCCTCAATGCGAGGGGGATTCAGGCCACAATCCACCACGCTGGCCCAGTGCGGGTTGGTGGATTTCACATGTCTAAGACATGCAGGTTTCCTCACGATGTTTTCCTTCACCGTAAGCAAGTGATAATCATATTAAAGTTGTGATTCACACATAGATTTCGAAAAATCCAGAGGTGTGAGCCAGGGTTTGAACCTAGGACCTTAAGCCCGCAAGACGCGTGCTTAACCAATCGGCTATCACTGCTCATAATACTACTAAATATATTTAAAACTACTACTAGATATTGCACCTACCATAGAGGTGGACAGTGTATGAAATCACTGATAAGCTTTCAACTTTCAAGCAAGAAGAGTAACTTATGATGTGGTGTTCAGATTCCACGCCTGACGCCTGATTCATCATCTCATCATCATCCTTCGGCTGAGATGATTATAAAGCAATAAATAAAATTGTTTGTATGAACAACCCTGACGTTACCTTCAGAACTTTTTTTCGGAAGTACAAACTTTTCCACCCCGTTCATTTCAGGACATGAGTTTTACTTATAGTACGTTTTTTTATACTTGTCCTATTTGGTAAGCAAAGATGGCGTCCAGCGGGGCGATTGCGTAACTTTTTTGTCAATGTTTCAATTGGTTTCGTTCATCCTGTGTCAATTATATACGAAACCAATTGAAACATTGACAAAAAGTTACGCAATCGCCCCGCTGGACGCCATCTTTGCTTACCAAATAGGACAAGTATAAAAAAACGTACCGTACGATTACCTACGTTTGACTGTTCTCGAGGAGGTTATAATTACGCCACAGTACAGGTACCTGGGGGCTTACCACGACCTCTTATTGCGACTGAATTATAGGAACGTTTTAACGATTCAGCAACTTTTAGTGCAATGACGTACCTTATTGTCATGACAATAAGAAACGTCAGTGCACAAAAAGTCGCTGAAACGTTAAAACAATACTGCTATAAGAGGTGGTGGTAAGCCCCCTGATGTGGTAATACGATTTTATAATACATAAATTTCCAGCATCATAGAAGTTAAAAACTAAATAACGAATTTGTTTTTGTTACCAGGATAACAGAAAAGACTGTGAGGTCGCAGTTTCTTGCGTTCTTCAGTTTCACATCGCTAAGTAACACTCAAGGCGTTGGGTTTCATCCTCGGGGAGGCTCTCGGATACCACACACAGGTAAACATAATATACATGATCATTCAAACAATATACCTACAATGTGACTAGTATACTTTTTATACATGCCTACACGTACCTAATCCCAACAAAAGATGGCTTGAAATGTTACACTAAAATAGCGGCACGTTATGAAGGCCGGTTTGACATGTGTGAGGGGAAAAGGGTGAACCTTACTATAACGGAATGAGTTTCATTTTCGCAATCTTTTTTTACATTCTTATTTTTTAAAACTGCCTGTCTTATGTCGTTATAATAAGGTTCATTTTCTTCCCCCTCCACATGTTAAACCGGCCTTCGTAACGTGCCGCTAATATAGTGCATTGGCACAGGTACAATAAAATTGAAGTGCCACATAGGTACAACCCATATACTACAGAGAGTTATGTATGCAGGCCTAATTACTTAAACTGAAATACCAACTGATTGATAAGTTATAAATAAATAATATTTATATTATGAAACATTGGCAATATGAATAAATTTTATATTTCCGGTCATGGCAAAATTTCTACAGAAATTAAATACAGAATAACCCCTCTTTATGAAATACTCATATTTTTTAAATTCTTATCTATTAATTACTTGGCTAACGTTTCAGCCAAAGTGTAGTCTGCAAAAACAGGTTCGTTTTATGAATGCGCCTATAATTACACTTCAAGAGAAATTAAGTGGCCCATTCACCTTCAACATAATATCGCTGTCAGTTTTTGTTCGCTCAGTAGTTAGCCCTCTTTTGTTTCACGGTTGAATAATTACCAATTAAATTGGTCAAAGTAAAGCCGAGACACGATAAAACAGTGTTACGCTTTGTATTTTCGTTTTATTTTAACGTTATATTCTATTATTAAGAAAACAGTAGGCAAGTCTAATTATGGCTCTTGAAAATAACGAGGCTAGTAAATTTATTTTCGTCCCTAGCTTTTTTCAAATAGGCTAGGTATTTAAAGTATTTACTGAGTTATTTTTCTCAGACAGTAAAAAGTAAACTGTGTAGAAGTTAGTTAAAAAAAAGTAATGATTAAAATTTTACGAATCATATTATGGTCGTTGAATAACAGTTATTTTTATTTTATATATTAGGTGTGCTGATTCAATTAAAATACGAATTTATAGCAAATTAACTTTTGTTGGTTGCTAAATAAATATTTAAAATTCGATAGATATTTTCAAAGTCAAAGAACATCAAATTATTGAAGTAGACATTTTTTTGTAGGCATTAATTTATCTAAGTCTGAAGTTAGCCATCATTGCCCATTGAGATTGACTGCGTCATTGTAGAATAGCTCTAAGGGTATTGACAGTGTTGGAATATGGGTCTCAATCGTATCAGTTTCGATTTTCCCCTTCATCATACCCTCGATAATGTGATGTCATAAACAACAAATCAAGTTGCTATAGTCTCTTGACAGGACTTGTATATAAAGGCAGCGCGAGTGCTGCGGGCGGCGGCGCGGGCGCGGGCGGTGCGACCCTCGTCACAACTGTTATAATTACGTATCCGATAGGTACTCTATATGACATAATAATATACGTTTATGTCAGACCATTTATATGTTACTTATAACGGTACGGAAAAAATCACCCGGAGGAGACAAAATTATCGTCTTTCAGTGATTGGCCAGCGTATTAAGCCGTGTTTGTAGTTGCAATTACGGATTAGATGTGACTAACGTCTTATTTAGTGTTCAATCAGCAGACGAGTACTTTTACAAACCCGGTACGAAAGCATTTGAATTCTAACACATTTCAAATATACTACTCCACCAAGCCAACTAGGAACCTGTCAAATGTGACGTCACCCGCACAAAAAGGCGGTGGCGGTGTACGGGAGGTGTGGCGGGCGGGAAACCGCATGCGGTGGTGAGTGTGCGGGCGGTATGCGGGCGGGGAAGCCGCATTCTATCCGAGTTCCTAGTTGGCTTGGTTATGTAGTAACAAACGAATTTGTAATAGACCCTTTGTGTGCACTCGAGAACTCAGAATAATGCAGGTTCGAATGTTGTCCAGATTGCGACTGGCTGTATCAGGATGTGTCTTGCCGCGGCGCGGGCGCGTGCGTGCTGGCCAGCCCCGGCTACCCCGGCATCTACCCGCCGCATCGCCGCTGCCGGTACCTCTTCGCGACCAACTCCGTGCACACGAGAGTCAAGATTATATTCACATCTATTCTGCTGCCCAGAAAGTGAGTATTTTTTATAGAAATTTTAGTTTTTTTGTTTACACTAATTTGGGTACATGTAGCACGTGTTAAAATACCTTGGTGAATACTTTTCAAGTAATCATTTTCGAAGGTTCATATTCAGCGATACTTCGTAAAAACTCTTTCTCAAACTTTTCAAGAGAAACATACTTTGATCGCTGGAATTAAAAAGTTATTCATAAAATGGTTATGCGAATCGTTGCTTCAGAGACTCACTCAAATAAACTAATTTTACGTAAGTTCGCCTTTTGCAAGCTCTCTATGTAAGATACTTTTATACATTAACCAAGTCATATGTCAAAATGGCACATCATAACAGGTGGCCACTTAACCCAAGTACTTAATTAGGTTAGTGGTTACGTGACTGAAACCGCACTACAGCTCGAGGTCAAGCAGCACTCGGACCCAAATTCCTCACCCTTTGGCCGTGTTCGCTAAACGCACGACATTCCCCCCACACACTATAAATGAGCTTAAAACCAGTCCTCTGAAAGGTACTTATTTAAATTTATGAGGCATGTATAACAAATGTGGACGATTCACAAAGAAGGTAGCATATTGAGGCTGCTTTGAAAAGGGTCGAATTTGGGATGGATGCCGCTCTCCTAAAATTGAAGAGAGAGGTTGATGGGTTAGTTCTGTTCGTTTTCAATGGATAAGGCTATTCGTTCACAGCACTACTCAGGAAAAACGGAACTGGTTAGTAATTAACTTCATTAACTAATCAGTAACGCTAGTCGCGCGTCACTCGTCTACGACGCTACTCAAAAGAAACGCAACCAGTTAGTAACTTCCCAAACTCCATACAAAAAAAACACAATCACTCATGTGCGCGTTGCAGAAAAGTTTCTCGAAACCAGTCATGCTCACGCGTGACCAGCATGTCGAATCGCGCGCTACTAATTACCATTTGAATACTAATCAATTTCTTTTGAGTAGCGACGTGTAAGAGTGTATAATGTTTAAAAATAAAAGTAATTAGGTACCTATCTACATAAAATTGTATGGTAATGTTGATATGAAGTAACATTATCTCACTCTTTGCATCATCATAATCCTTGATAATGAGGGTAAAACACAATGGATATAAAATTAACCTTTATTCAGTGGTAGATACAGCCGATTTCAGCATAAAATAAACTCAATATCGGAAGTAAAAGTAGCAATGACACAGCTAGTGAAACTCAATAATTAGCAGCTTAATGACCCGGGCCAGGGTGTTAATATCGGCACAAAAGTTAAAACCTATTATGGTAATGGCTATTACGGTTTCACATTTTGTGTTAATTACTAGCGATTGTCCGCAGATTCGTTCCGTTTACGGTTTATGGTAGACATTATTTATTTAGCCTTCTGGTTTTGTGGCTGCGAAATTTTGCTTCATAGGATGCGACGTAGGTACACTGAGAAAAAAACTTGATAATAATGATAAAAATATTGGTCATTACTAAGAAAAAGGGAGAAACGTAGGTAAGCGTCCAAAATAGTATGTCCTACTAAACGGAGTCCATTGAAAAAGTATGACTCAGTCGTTCGATGAAAATAATGTTGGAAATATGTCGGTATTGTTAATACTCTAACGAATAATACACATCATAATGCCTTAAGTAGATTGTCGAATCGCGAGTGTGACAGATATGTATTTCGCCGTAGTGTTCATGTAGTGGCGTGCTGAGCACAATTTTATTAGTCTAGTGATTGTAGTGTAAAGAGGTATCATATCTACTAAAATAATATATCTATGGATACAAACGATTCCCAGAACATATAGTTACTAGCCATGTCGGCTATGTTTATCAGCTTATAGTCATCAGTTCTGAGCCCCCATGCCACACAGCGAAATAGGCTAAGGGGTCCTGACATAAACAGTTCCTCGAGTTGCGTCTGAAGCGACTTGAACTGGCGTAGATTTTTTTATTTATGGCTACTTTATAAAGAGATGCATTACATTTAACAACAATACATATTGCACACATATTAAACACTACATACATATTAATCATCGTGTCAACATCCTTTCTATAACCGATTCACATAAGCCTGTATTTCCAGTTTCCCACCCAAAAGTAAACAAAACATTTTGAAAGAATTTCAGGAACAAAATGACTGAGTGACTGAAGCGTGGACTGGAACAGTCACATCGAGTTATAAACAACAATACCTGTCACACTACGTCACAATACTTCGGAGTATTTTTATCAACCCGTATGAATTCCACTCGTTTTGAAAGGCTGGCGAACAATCGTGCCAGTAAATAAAAGGGCCGGCATCCCTATCTCCCCTCCACCCCCCTTGGCCCGCGTTGACGCCTCGCGACTATTTATATGGCGACGATGTAAAGGCTAGAGATTATAAACATTGTTCCCGTAAAAATACAGAGTATGAACAACGTGTGTTGCTCAAAATTATATATCTACAGATTTTTTTTAACCAGTACGCGTTTTTTAAAGTTGTATTGTTATATATCGGTGATAGAGTTTTACCTTACTTTTAGAGCCATAACACACCGGGACGTCGGGCGACGTCGCCGGCTACGTATCCAAACAATTTGTATTGACTGGCGACGTCGCCAGTCCGTCGCCAGGTGTGTTACCTCCCATACATTTCAATACGAATAGTTGGCTACGGTGGCTGGCGATGTCGCCATGGCTACCCGATGTGTTATGGCCCTTACGGTTAAATAAAAGAACTGAGCGGTAAAAATAAGTTTCTATCACAATTCACAGCATTGCAACTATCACAATTCATGAACCGTCTAACAAAACGGCATTAAATTAGGAGTTTCAGACAACACACAAACTCGATTAGCATGTGTGGCGTGCTCAGCTTAGGGGTAATTGCTACATTCTGGCTTCGAGTAATGTGATCCCAGCCATCTTTAATCCGAGCCTACTCGCGTCGCTCAGTAACAGTGCTTTGTGTGCCTACATCTGTTTCCCGAGGGATATTTTCACACGCAATTATTTAGGCTATGTAAGCCCACATTGTGTTCTTGGCAACGTACTTGATCAAATGGTTGGGCAATCGTGCTTTCCCCTCGTGTAGGTTTGGGCCTGTGACTTGGGAGCATGAACTGCTTCTGCAAATATTTGTGTGGATATTGGCAATAGCATGTTATGGAGTTTTAATTACAGATCCTCCTTGATTCAGATAGTCATAATGACGATTCAGGAGCTTAGACCATCTAACTTAGGGACCCGGTACGCGCATAATTCAACGAACAAAATTTTCTGTCAATTCCTGGGGGAGGGGAGGTAACCACTACATTAAAATTGACGCACACTTACTCAAAACATTTTGTGTCATTATAAACGCACACGTAAAGAAATGTGCAACACTAGTATATTTTACGCACACTAAAAGATCTAATACGTCAACATACAAAATTTTACTACCGTAGGACCATCGGTGTAATAGGGTGAATACCACTATCGATATTTCTAATTAGCTATATCGATAGTTTCATATACTCATTATTACATTTATAGCTGTCATTATAATCTACTGAATTATACTGAATTATCTCTACTGAAACAGCTGAACAAGAAATAATGAGTAACTCACGAGGCGTAAATATTCAACGGAAACAAGATGATTCCGGGTACATCCCAATTCAGTTCCTTGAAAATGAGATTATCTAAAAAATAAGTACCTAATGTTCCCAAATAAGCTGTTTCATCCCCCCCCACTCCCACTCGACCAGCGCCATCTGCTGCCACTGGCCTGGCTGATATCTTTTGTTAGGTAGGTACGTATAAACGTAATAGGTATTATTATACTAATGTCATCATCATCATCATTTCAGCCAAAAGACGTCCACTGTTGGACATAGGCCTCACCCAAGGTTTATTATACACTATATATATTATATTTTTATCGATACCGGTCTGCAATCATAAATAAACACTACTACAACACTGTTCAAATCAAAAAGTATATAAGTACAAAATCATTCTTGCAACATTATCTAATACGACTGAATAATTTTGATACTTGATTTATTATTTTCCATATTATTTATTATTCATAATGCAAGCGCAAGCACTTTTAAGTTTTCTTTGATGTTGGTCAATAAGATAATATTTGTTATACATATATTTATGCCATATGTGATTCATCGCCTCAGTAGCAGACGCTGCCTGCTTCTGGGTCATATGGACCCGGAGCAGTGTCAGGTTCGATTCCGTTTATCAAGATCAAGAATTTATCGAGATCGTATTTATCTGAATTGTTTCGATAGTGGGTGTTTTTGTTTCAACATGAGTTAGTTAATTTTTTTTGTATTTTAGGAAAATAAAACAAACATATCATAGCTACTGCGTTTTTTAATTAACAAGAGAATATTCTTAGACAGCCCTGGCAGTTACAAAATGTTGATAAAGCTGCAAGAGATGTTGTAAATTCAAAAGATCTTAGTTATCACGCATTCCGGACCTTGAGCGTATTGCCAGAAAGCGGGTTTTCTTTATCCCAGTACCCCAAACCAAAACCGCATTTGCCCAACGTTTCCCTTTTTTCCTAAAACCCTTTCTGTTCAACAAGTTTAATAAATCCAATAAGATCGTCGGCTTAAATTACTTTCAGGCTAAAATCAAAATTACTGCAGAATTACTAAATTGGCCCTACCAACTTACAGAAGAATTCATGAAAATCGATAAATAATATTATTATTCAATTTATTCATTAAATATCCTATAAATTTACATTTTTAAATTTATACTTATATATATAAAAAAAAATACATTTAAAAATATAAAAATAGTTCCCCACCGGCATCGGCAACAGGGTCCTAGTTACCGGTGGTCAAGGCTCCAGGGAGAGGAACTTCCTCACAATGCGAGCCGTTATTATTATTATTTATTTATTTTTCCATTACTTATTTTGACTGTTCCTACTTTTACTTAATCAGATATGAGATGTTTACAATTCCTAATACTTGTTTATTCTTTAATCAATTATTGTGTTATTCCTTTTCTTTAATTTTATGTTTCTTTTCTTTACCGTACTTTCTTTCTTTCCTTTTCTTTCTTTCTTTTTTGTTCTTTTCTGTACCAAACTGTTATTATTATTTCTTTAAAACCCCCCACAAGACAGGCATTGCCTAGTGTGGGGTGTTTTGCCTGCTCTGTAAATGGTAATGTCTTTTTGGTAATAAATATTATTATTATTATTAAATATTCCACTCCTGATAAATCAATATATTGGCGTGGGCCTGCCGCTGCCTCATCAACTCATCATCATCAGTCTCCACAGCATTGCTGTCATCTTGAAGATTTATTATTAATCGATTAATGTCATCTTAAAGAGCAATTTTCGACTATTCTTTTAACGGTACCTGAAAAATAAAATAATTCAATAAAAGATCATTTCTTTAATGCTTTAAGATTATTTGTTTATTTAGTAATTAAGTAACGATGTTAACTGACAAGCAAACATAGAAAAATAAAGCAACCTTAGATTATATATTGGTCGATATGAAAGCAACACATAAAAATAATGCCCAAGTATCAAGTTCGATCATATCAAATCGAATGTACCTCTAAGCGATCAATGTATATTTACTGAAAATCCTGTAAACTGAAGCTTTGAGCCTGCCTTTGTATACAATAAACACATTATTTAACTTAAAAACTGTAAAATAAACTGCTTATATATCTATAATATCAGCGGTTCTTTGGTAAACATGGTCGAGTTCTGACAAAATATTTTGCACCTCAAATTCCGCGAGACACCGCCTGTAAACTTTGTGAATCACCTCTCTTGTTGAATTACTAATGATTTATTCATTGTAAATCGTTTTTAACGTTCTGCGACTGGTTTATCACCGCGTAATTCAGTATTTATCCGTTTGTTTACAAAGTTCAAATACTTGACAAATAAAAAATACAGTTGCCAGGGTAGAAAAGATTCGTCTATGGTCACAGTAGACTATTCGATTAATTCGTACTCAATTAATTGTATCGATAATGTTTTCGATTCTTATGACATTTAATATTTTAATGAATTTAATAGAAAAATTGCATTAATTACATCAAAAATACTAACATATGAAATGTTACCCCATCTTTTTGTATATTACTATTTTTTGTAATTTCTTTGCACACGTTTAATGGCACAATTCGGCATTTTTCACGGAGCACCTTACACCGCGAAAACGATACTTACTCTGATCAAATCGATTTCGAAAACAGTTTTTATATACGTGTCAGAGATTTTTGGTCCTGTACCTATAGAAAAAAGCTAGAGGGGAATGATCATGCGAAGCGTATCCAGGGTAGCTAATACATCCATGTTCAGGAGTAATTCAAAGATTCAATTGGCATGGATTTATACCATTTAGGAACATGGCATCGTTTTAGTTCAAAAAGTTATGATGCTATAATGGATTGTACAAGCTGAAGATATTGGTCTAATATGTTTTATTTATATTAACGAACAAAGAGTTGAATTTATTCTCAGATAGATAAGTATTTACGTGATATGTCAACGTAATCCGGCTGGCTGTCACAATCGGTCGCCCTAACAAATGGAAAAACGCTCTTACTAGAAAATATAAACGAAAAGGTCGTGTAGCATTTTCTGGGAATGATAATGTGGTACACATTGAAATATACCTGTTTCCGAGGCACTAGTGTTGCGATAAATCCCACAGGAGTGCAACCGGAGAGAAATAAAAGCGCTATCTTTCTGCAATACGTTTCTCCACATACTAATAGCTACCGAGGTATAGAATGTATAAGGCAGTTAGTGTGCTTTAGCCCCGGATTCGGTGCACTCGCTATAAGTTTGCAAAGAAGCGCCGCTCCATGATCTCCTTGATAAAAGGATCTGTTGTTATGCAGGTGTTGGATAACTGCATAAGGTACTTTACTACTCTTTGGGTATTGTTTTATGCATTCTGTTTCACATGTGATAAAAATATTTCAAGCTCTTCATAAACAGTAGTTTGAATAGCTTGAAGATGATCCATGAGAGTTTTTGAAATAGTTTACCTTTATTTGTTACTCAATTTTTAGTTTTTACGTATCTTGGACGTAATGTTCCATGAGGGCCTAATAAATAAATTTGTTTTCATTACACGCGTTGAATCTACTTTCGAAACAGGCTGAGATAAAAAAATATCCTATAGGTACTTTATAGGTAGGTTACCTACATACTTATCGTAAAGGATAACAAATTTATAGGCGTGTAGTGAAGTTCGCCATATCGCGCGATGGTGATGATGATGATTAATAATTATTGATTAATGATTTTATTCCGCACGATTATAATACCATCGATGAAATATAGGCGTACTACAGTAGCGCCCCCCCCCCCTACCCCTTCCTACCCCTTCGGAAAAAACGGGCTTGATGAAAACATTATTCGCAGTCACTGTACAACGGATTATCTGACGCTGCGCGCGGGCAGCTCGCCATCAGCGTCGCTCCTCGGGACGCTGTGCGCGGAGCGCACCGCGACGTTGGAGCACCCTGGACCAAACCTACTGCTGGAATTCAAGTAACTACATCATCTTTATGTACCATATTTTCACTGTAAAAAGTTAAAAAGATAGCAAAAGCCTTTCCCAGGTAGCAAATCCTCGTCATAAAGACGTACGTTTACGTTACTGCCCTAAATTGACCTTAGATTGACGTCTTTTTTTCGCCGCCGACCTTATTTGCTACCTGGGTTATTCACTGACCATGAGTATCTTAACTTAAATAGTATAATAATGAATGAAGTATAAAAATTGAAATACTAAATAGATGGTTTGTTTGTCAGGTTGTCCCTCGACATTGGCCTCCCCTAGGGGAGGAAAAGCCTAGGCGGAAAAGTTAAACAGAGTGGTTATTAAATATTTTTAAGCTCATGGCGAGCAGTTTACGGACGTAGCGAGTTAGCACGCAATCTTTCTAGAGCATGCGAGGTCAACATCTAACTGACAAAATATATCTAAAATTTATTTGTAAGGATTAAAGAAGTCAGGTTAAACGAATTTCGCTTAAACTGAGCTGTCTATAAAGGTCTACACAAAGCCAGATTGATTGAGGAACCTTGACTAATCTGCCTCCATTATGTTATGCAGTTCCGGTTCACTGGTGCCGCCGTACGATTATAACGGTTTCCTAGCGAAACTGGAGTTTATTGAGAGGATTGATACGAGCGGGTCGCCGCCCACGGTGGTGCCGGCCGCGCCGCCCCTCGCTGCGCTCACGCACCATGTGCAGCATTGTGAGTGGTTGACCTTACTACTAGTTGGAACTTTTTTGAAATCTTCGAAAGATGCACAGACCTTATGTGGGGGAGGCTTGGGGTATTTGGGATTCGTACCCACTAAAACCTCCATGGTAACCGCCTTCAGGACGTGGGAGGGGCTCCGGGATCTCGAAACGGAACGCACTAGTGCCCCTCATTTCCTGCACTCCCACTACTAGTTAACCTAACGGGTTAACAAGAAACTGAGTGATTCAATAGTTGAAGAATAGGAAAAAGTTAAGTGCATTTATTTTTAAGTATAGGGTGTAGGTAGGTAGTTCAGAGTGCTTAATAGTAACATAAAACGGTTAGTCAAATACAGTAACACATTGCGGCATAATTACGTCATTTGAATACGTCACAAAGCGGTTGAGTTGTTAAATTAGGTTTCCGTCGGTGGCAGTCGTTAGCCCAGTTTAAATTACTCAACTAAATTATTTAGTTTTCCTTCACTGTAGTACTACTAACAATGCTACAAAGTAACTAAAAAATTTAAACCTGAATATAGTGTTCTTTTAGAACTCTACAGGACAATGCCATACAAAAATGTGTTCATTACACACTACGAACAACGTCAACCGTATTGTATTTCTTTTGGCACGTAGAACTAAAAGCTTCGTAGCAATTTCTCTTCGGACATTATGTTATTACGTTTTCTTATCTTACAGCGGATAGGATGCCATCCATAGAGGGTAACGGGATGACAAATGAGGTGTCCAGTGGTAACGGCGGGCGCGTCGGGTGCGGGGCCACCGTCCGTGGCTACGGGCCAGGCGGGGCGCGCTCCGGCCACTTCGACACCCGCGCCACCGCGTGGAGATCCCAGTGTGTCATACATTTGCTAGGCGCGTCCACAGATGTAGTTCAAGTGTCGCTATTTAATTATAACTTAAGGTAAGTTACGTATTAGTAGAGTAGCAATTCTTCTACTTGTCACGTCAATAGTGTTGATACCTTATTTACAAGGTATTGGCCACATGTATAGCGTTAGGTATGGCTGCGTTCAAGTCCTCCGTCATGCAGGCAGGAACACACTAGCAAGGGTTGCATCGAGGGGGGATCACCAGTCATAGAAGGATCCTGGAAACTATACTTGCACATGTTGAGTCTGCAGCGGCCGAATTAAAAATGGAACTATGTTATGTTATTAACAAGTTGGTCTCTAGCAGATACGGAGTAAACCGAATTGTGTACTTACATATACCCCAAGTATGCAAAATTGGTATAATCATCGATCGGTTTCTAGCTCTAAAGATTTCCGTCAGTAGATTTAAAATAAGACGAGTACGATATCATAGAAAAGTTAAGCCCACTAGCTAATGTTACAAATTTCAGTATTTAATTATTATTTAAAGTAAAGATAATAGGTAGTTACACGGAGAGACTGCTGTGCGCTGTTCACACTCCCCTGTGAGAGTCATGCACATTCCGTGTCCTTTTAGTAGGGTGAAGGGATGTGTAGGGGAATGTAAGTGCGTTTAAGTGTTCCCGTAATAAGGAAGGTATTATGAAGGCTTAGACAGGGACAGCTATCGTGATATAGCTATATAATTCCTAAAATTTTGCTGCAAAATTGTGGATAGTACATTTTTTTTTACTTATCCTATTTGGAAAGCAAAGATTGCGTCCAGCGGGGCGATTGCGTAACTTTTTTGTCAATGTTTCAATTGGTTTCGTTCGTCCTGTGTCAATTATATACGAAACCAATTGAAACATTGACAAAAAGTTACGCAATCGCCCCGCTGGACGCCATCTTTGCTTACCAAATAGGACAAGTATAAAAAAACGTACTTTAGTGTTGCTTTAATGGTATTGCATCAAATTAGGTTAGTAATAAGAAAGGACTTACATTTACAATTTAAATAACATTTTCTGGTTTTTTAATTGATCGATTCTGAAATATAAATAAAACGCGAAAGGAGCTTTTACCTTTTGATTGTAAAATACCATGATGCTTTAAAACTTCTCCTCCATGCAGGATACAAAGCTGTCGATCTCATATTGAGATCTTAGAAGGTGTTCACGAGTTCGGAGGCAGAGGAGAGAGAGGGGACAGGTCTGAGCGCGGGGACTGGGCGCTAGTGAGGGTGTGTGGGCCCGCCACGAGGGAGG
Organism: Drymonia ruficornis; assembly: GCA_947859195.1. Classification (NCBI taxonomy): domain Eukaryota; kingdom Metazoa; phylum Arthropoda; class Insecta; order Lepidoptera; family Notodontidae; genus Drymonia; species Drymonia ruficornis. Next base: position 10,289,451 of record OX401906.1, read on the forward strand.
CCCGGGACCCTTCGGGCCGGTTCCTGATCCGCCAGGCCGTCACCTCCAAAGGAGCCAACTTGACTATCCTAGTGCGGCGTGCGTCGACGCAAGCCGTTGACGAAGAGGAGTTCGTTGATGGAGCTTTTGCTTTCCACGATGGTAAGTTAAAGTTCTTATGGAGTAAAATTTTCAAGTGTTGCCAAAGGACGTTGCTAATGTTTATTATTTGGGGAGTATTACATAATCAGTCGGGATCGCGACTCAGAGATCACACAGATGACAGGGATGACGAAATTTACGCGAAACTTACGCGATAACGTGAATATTGCTGTATATATTGCCGGTATATTTAATACCCTTTGTATAATTATTTTCGTCAATTCCATAACAATGTTACTGTTACAATAGAAATTTAAACCGGTATGTAATCTTTGAACTCATCGAATAATTTATTTTGAGGTAAGTATTCATAAAGGAAACCAATTTAATAATGGTATTATACCTACCTCCGAAAATAACGAGCATGAGCCTCTTAGCCTGCGTACCGCTAAGGGTAATATTTTCCACGTGAACTCCACTACCCATTCTTGAAAGCATTTTCCATACTTCCGCGAAACCGTTCAGAATGTAAACAACTCGATGTTAGTGCGAATGTTAGAGTGAAAATGGACGGCAAATACGAAAGAGAAAATATAATATTTTCGGTCGTGACGCGCAATAAACAATGATATTTGATGACGTATGAAAAGAAAAAAGGAAACTGCTGGAATAGAGGAACATTCGCTTGGAGTGAAAAGTACTATGTAGCCTATTTGTGTTTGGTAGTAACGTCGGATATTTACATAATTCAGGGTGCTCTTCGTGTTACATGGTACGATACTTATTCATAATTTGATTGATGGATCTTGATACTTTCTGGAGAGGCGTCGAATTTTTCATCGTAATATTTCCATCCTCTTCCCTTATTTTATATACTAATCATACCAATAAAGTAGACAATATGTGCTATGCATATACATTTATTCATTACATTGATTCGTGTTTTATAAACCTTAACTTAAGAGCTTATTACACTTGGCTAAATTTAGAAGCCTAAATTCAGAAAATTCTAAATATTTAAACCATTCTAGCTTCTGAATAGCTTGCTGAATGCGATTACACTTGCCTAAATTCAGTAACGACTATATTAAGTAGCCTAAATTTTGTTAAGTGTAATAACCCCTTTACTCAAAATCCTCAAATTAATAGCATTTAAACCTAATTTACCTACGAATTTATTTCAATTCAATTAAATATGTTTATAAGTACCTACTCAAATACTTGTATTAGTTTGGAAACTATCTTCTGATGGATATATCATCGCAAATATGATTTAGAACTTCACGAAGGCACCGCGTCACCGGACGCAACGTGCGCCTCCACGCACTACGGGCTCGCGTCGCCCGCGCACGGCGGCGTGTCTGCGCCGGCGCACCATCACATCTTCTGGAACATAGAGGAGAGACTGCTGTGCTCACACCGCTTCATACCCGCTGCTAACCAGAGTGTTACCATAGAGGTATGTAAATAACTCCGTAAATGATTAATCTCGCTATGCGAAACCGCTCTACCTGTGGCTCTACTGCCAAAACATGCTTACAAAATCCAAATACAGTTCCATAAAATATTACAGGTTTTAAGTTAAAGTCATATTATACAATTATTATAGAGATATGTGTCAAAACAGTCAAAAATAGTAAATAGAGCTTACTTAATATGTTATCCCGTTAAAAAAAAAAAAAAAACAGCCACGGGACTATAGTGATGTAAGTAATAAACCACTTGTTGAAGAAATGTTGTTTCACAAAAGACACTACAGCCTTGATATCATTTGTCTTCCTCCTACTGACATTATCTTTACAACGCTTGTCGTGTTTTTTCGAGCTTTGCTCTATAAGGAGCATATACTTAGATATTTTAGTAGAGTTCATTGCTTGGCCTTATTATATCTCTTATTACGATTATGAGTTTGACAGATCTTAATGCAAAAACTACTGAACGAAATAAATTGGATTACAATTAAATTTTTTCCTTATTCCGCAAATCTCCAAAAATTGTTCCACCTAACTCCGAAACTAACGTTTTTTTAGTGACTCCACTTAATTCCTGGAATTATCAAGCCTTACAGTCAGTCTCTGAAATGACTAATAGCTCATTATTATGCCCTAAAAGTACCACGGGGCTTAAACAAGTGGATTCGTCTACAAGAGTTTTCACAAATCGTTAAGCTTCAATGTATGAGAATGAAGTCACGTGATCTTTTTATGAAATTTGTATAAACGCTTGCAGACGAATTCACTTGGCTAGGGGAGCTGGGGGTCTAAAAGCGCCACTATGCAACATTGCCAGTGCAATCAGAATACGCTAAATTTCCGTGAAATGGTCACGAATGGCGTGAAATATGTGACTATTTTACAGAACATTCTAAGGTTTCTGCTAGAAAAACAGATAAATGAATTGCAATGGCAATGTTGCATAGTGGTGCTGTTAGACTTCCAGGAGTGGGCGGTAGATCCAATATAGTAGGGATGCTATGGATATGAAATTTCGGTTTTGGATACGGATATAGGAATAATAATAAACTGGTTTCGGATAAGGTTACGGTTTTTTTATATCCGATAGTTTCGGGTTACGGTTACGGAGCCCCACAACATTCTTGCAATATAGTGATCTACTTTAGATCCAGCGTCTAGACCGCATGTGGAGCGCGGAGCCCACGGGAGCAGTCGCGCAGGGTGCTGGCGGGTGCCGGACGGCGTGCGGGGACGCGGGCTGCGAGTGCCGCTCCCACACTCCCCTGTACTACCACGACCACATAGCGCTCGTGGCCGGGGACGGAACACACTTGTCCTGCCTCTGTGGTGACTTCCAGGTAAGAACACTAAATACACATTACATAACACACACTAAACACACTACCATACACTAAACACTCACACATTACACATTAACACTGAAGTTTATTTCTCTCTCTATGCCAAAGAATTTGAGTCAACATTTCAATATCATATTTGAACATTTATGAGTAGCTACTACGGAGTGAACGAAATCTTATAAATTTTAATTTAAAAAACAAAAATCTTACAGGTATGTATTGGAGCGCATAATTTGCAAGTCAAAAATAACATTTTGTGCGCGACGAGACATTCATTGATATTGACATTCATTGAAGCTGTCTGAATGAATTATTCGAAAACGATCAAAAAGAAAATTGACGCTAATTGGTTGAAATATTACCTAAGGGAAACGTCGAGAGTAATCGACGGGAAAAATCATGGACCCTGATGCACTGGACGAATTAAATCATTTCTAAACAAAAATGAGTTGTTTGGGAAAGTTTCGTTTTAACATTTAAATTTCAAGACGAGTAAACATGGGGTCTTAGCAAACACGAATCGAATTCGTGATCTAATAATTGGAGGCGAATATACGATGACGAATAAATTTATCGTGTTACTTGGGACCTATGCTAACACGGCTGTAGGCCGATAACCCTTCAGTGCCGGGGGTGCTCCGGGTGCGGTACGATCCGCATAATTAAGTAAGAGGGTTACTATTAAGTATGTAACAGCAATAAAGCGCGGAACGACCACCCGAGCGTATAGGGACTCCTACGTAAAAGCAAATATGCCGCTTAATAATTGAGTTACCATGTTTACCACTCTTCCGTGGACTGTCTCATCGACCACATAACCAGTAGACGCTTAATATCTATTTATTCGCAATGCAAACTTTTCAGCTTTTCTAACTGAGGTACAGGCACAGGGTACTGAATGCTCATCGGTCCGGGCAAGGTTACGATAAATCTGGACACACACGTACACAAATCGACCGTTACTGGCCAAACATTCGTGGGCGTGGATTTAAATTAGATCTGTCTTCCTAATATGGTATCTAAAAACGTTCGCCCTATACTAGACGTCTACTGGATATGAAGTCAATGGACTGTTTTCATAAAGTTTCTTCAGAATTTACGAATTTATGTTACCTCCTCGATTTCTCTTTTGTACACAGTTTATGTTTGCTTATGATTTGCATAAACCAAATTGAATGATAATTTACATACAGTTTACTTAACAGAAACATCCACAAAACAACAATAATAACAACTTCTGCACATTTCACTTTACTGGCTAGGTATATAATGTTCGAAAAATCTATATAGTGGATACATAGTTACTTTCACCACACAGAACAAAGTTATTCAAGAGTGGGCGATTCGGATTCGTATAATATTCATATTCAATGTATATTGATGTGTTCGTTGCCGGAGGAGTGCGTACCGGAAACTGGGAGAGATACGATACAGCATTGTTATCTTGCATCGAGGAGCGCCTAATTTAATTATTAACAGCGTTTTACCCCCGTCACGGTTTGACGCCGTCCGTGCTAAATTGTCACGAGTACCGCCACCGCTGCAAAATGGACTTTGGGCAATATCTAAAACGGGCGACGGCGTAGCGGACGATGTCCCGGTACTCATAAAACATGGCCTAACTGGCGGCGTGTCATCCGTCCGCCCCTGTTATTAGTGGCCGGGCGACGACAGGCTCCGGGCGACAGGAGACTCGCCCCTGAAAATTGAATTACTTAGTAGCGGGCTGCGTATGTCCATTGCGTGCGTGGCTGCATTCTAAATATCGATATGCGGCGCACGTACAGTTATGATGACGATGCGTATCAGGGTCTTGTTTTTATCATGTCCCGAGAGGAAAAAACATCTTTTAGTAGATTCGAGTGAATATCGTGGACTATTTCGTCTACTGGCAGTTGAGATAAGATTTGTCAAGATTGTTGCGGCTTTTGTTTGGGCATAAGTTTTGTGTTCATCATAGACACTAGTTTTTTTACAACGTGTTCATAACAGGGTTGTTACGAAAAATCACCTTGTTTTAAACACGGTGATGTATTCCTTCTGTTTTAAACAATGATTTAAACATGTTTTAAACAGTTTTCCATTTTAAATTTCCTGATTTTTTGCAACTCTGGTTGATAATATTGTTGTTGCTAGGCCGCCTGGCTGCCGGTGGTAGTGCGGAGCTGGACGAGTGTCCGGCTGGAGTATTCAGTTGCTCATTACACGTATGCGAGCCGCGGTTTCGATTACGCAGCCGCGTACAGTTTCAACGATGACACTATGTGCGGTCAACGCACGTACACCACTCACTCCGGTAAGCTTACCAAACAACATCTAATAATACAGTGATTATAGCCATTACAAGCAAACCCAAACCCGGGATAATTCGATAAAGATATCCCCCACCGAAGGGCAGATAATCGGCAATTTATCTTAAATGAACTCCGTAGGCCCCCAATCACATAAAGCGAAAAACAAACAGCTCTATTGACATTCGACGCGCGTCTCAGACGTTTGGTAAAACGCGTCGGATATTGTCCTCGGTGGCGCCCCGCCGCGCGTCCGAGAACATTACGCGCCCCGACCCAGTTTCACGCCGCCTAGGGTCACACTGAAACGAAAAAAACCCTGAACAAGATCGTAAGGCTCCAATTACAACGTCGCTTTTGCGGCGAGTCGTAGTTTGCCTGAGAATCATGTTATAGTCCACGTAAAGGTACAAGCCAGTGTCGCGGTTTAAATTTATTATTTTTCTCTTCAAGGACTTTGTTTTCCCTTAGGTGAGATATCGTCGAGGAACGTGACGGTTACGGGTAGCCTGAATGAATTTTTCTATCAGCAATGTACTTGGGTGCTCGACTCGAACGTGGAGCGACAGCTGTTCATTGACATCACGTCGGAGCAGGTGAGCCGTGGAATTATTGAGTGAACGTGTTGTATCCCAGTATTTTAGAGTTTCATCCCTTAAAAGGAGAAGCGGAACCCTTATAGGATCACTTTGATGTCCGTCCGTCGGTCTGTCCGTCTTTCATGACAGTACACAGCCTTATGGCACAGCGCAACCACCAGGGTTAGAAACATGACATTTTCACAGGTACCTTTTATAGCATAGACATCCACTAAGGAAGGATTTTGGAAAATTCCGGCTCTAAGGGGGTAAAATTTATGCTCTCATTACAAATAAAAAATATTATTTTTAACATTTTTGACAATTCAACTCCGCATGAGTTTGTACGGAACCCACAGGGCGCGAGTCCTACTCGCACTTGTCAGTTTTTTAATATTCAGATAACTTATTCCGTCGATAAATCGACACGTTTATCAGTTGTACGAATATAAATTCCTTATGTAATACCCATCATTTTAATTAAGTATCACCTACCAATTCAACCAATCTTATCATAATGTCTTTGATCTCATCAGAGAGTCAAAAAACACCATAAAGTATAAGTAGGTTATATGTATACTGCGCAAGTTTCCACATGTAATTATTTCCATAGGATAAGTCCTGCGGTTCATGGAACATCACACTCCACGAGTGGTCGGGCCCCGGCGCGCACAGCGACGCAGGTCTCGCCGGGGTCGCCGGCGAGCTATTATACACCTTCTGTGCAAGGCATAAGAACCACACTTACACACTACCGTGGCGGCTCAACACTGTTGTCATTAGGTATGTATGGATCACATGCCCACTATGTACACTAATGTCAAAATCTATTGTGTGTCTTTAAAATAAATTTATAGGGACTATCTTAAAGCGGGCATAGAAGCTATCAATCTAAAACAACTTTATGGGTAGGTAAGTTCGTTCACAAAATGGAGAAAAAGTTCTAAGTAAATAGACGACTGTTGCATTGTTCATACAGTACATACAGTCTTTAAGGTAAAGGAAATGTGGCTGTGGATTTTATTTCACGGAGATGTGAGGCATAGGTTACCAAAAAAACTCCCACGTAAGTCAAAATCTTTCAGTGGAGCTCTCAGCGGCCTAACAATTTCCAAACGAAGGAAAAACGCCGCGATAAATTATTTATGAATGTCCCTCAGCTTTAATACACCGACCGACGCGCCAAATACGTAAGAGCGCATGCTTTTATTTAGCTACTTACCCGTCACAAAGATCTTTTTTCTTTGTGCATATTAGAGGAAGCTGTGAGAGGGTACGTGGCGTGTATCCGAAATGACATTTCCACTCGTAAATCCTGAATAACGATGTGTGAAAATATACCTTTGCCAATGAATCGGGAGCTCGACGCGAAACATTCTTTGGGGACGAGCGCTGAATGGTGGAAAAAAGTTTTTACACGGTCTTGCGCCAATTATTCATGTTAAATGTTAGAGATTTTGATGTTTTTTGATAGATTTTATAATCTCGCGTTACGTACGATGAGTGAGAGATCCTTGGAAGCCTTCCACTCATTGTACGAAACGAAGCTTTATAAAATTGCTACTTTCCCACACCCCTTCAGGTCGGCAATGTGCGAGTAATCACTTTGGTATTGCAAGCATCTATAGGCTACGGTAACTGCTTAACATCAGGCGGGCCGTACGCTTTTTTGCCACCGCAGTCCTATAAAAAAATACTTTATCGATCCGATCTCCTGTGATCTCCTGTGATGCCGATCTCCTGTGAAAGGATGCTACGATCCCGGTCGTGCAAACCCGCAAATGAGCTGCAGACAATGGTTACAGCTTGGCTCTACCACCTTATGATGCAAATCTTCCAATCAAATATTCATGCGAGATCTTCCGACAGGTTAGTAGCCCTATCACGCCAGCAGCCCCTGTACACAATACGGTGGCGGTCTCAAGTGGTCCGCGCGAACACTCGGCTGGGCCCGCCGACGCCGGCGCCCGCCGCCTCCGCGGCCGCCACCTGCCTCGCGGTGGCACAACTACTTCTATACCATGTATTATGTGTTGTGATACTGAAACTTTGAAACTCGTGCAGTGAGTGTGTAGCTTTAGAGCTTTGAAGCCATTTGTAGAGATGAAATGATGCCACGTCCGTTAACAGCCCCGCCGTGTTAAAGATTGTGTGTGGCAGTGCACTGAGAAAAATTTTACGACGGAAAAATGGTTTTTGTAATTCCTAGTAGTGTTTTTAATATTTTTATACTAAACGTTTTGTATTTACAGCAAATATTTTATATAATGTCTCCCATTTTATCATGTATTTTGGGAATAGTATTATTGTAAAACACCAATTTAGAGTAATCGCTTTAATGGCCAACAGACAAAACTAAAAACAAAAGAACATCTCTTATCAAAGGCGAACTCCAACCTGCCAGTACAACCAAAGAGGCCAAACGCCATACACTACATCCCTCCACCACTAGTTAAACAAAAGAACTAAACTTACTAATTAAATAAAAGAACTAAACTTACTAGTTAAACAAAAGAACTAAACTAACAATTATAACTATTCCTTAAAATTATTCCTTATAATCTATCCTCCTCCTAGACTCCCTAATTGGATAACGTTGGATCAACTGAGGCTCAACGTCCCTTCCCCTTTCATTATTTGCCTCAACAGGAGACCTAGCATCCTCAAACTCATCATCCGAGTTTGATCCTCTCTCCTCTACACCCACTTCTTTCGAATGAGTTAAGGACGAGGAAGGATCACTCGCCGGAGACTGAACATCCGCTGGCACGTTGCCTGCGTCTGGAGACGCGGAAAGCTCCGTCTCTGACGGCCCGGATGCGTTGTCCATTACACAATCACCATAACAACTAACATCGTCAACTTTGTCCGAAAATGAGTTTCCTTTATACACTAGCAGTTGATCAACATGTTTCCTTACAGTAGTATTTAAATCTGGAATGTAAACAGTAAACATTCGAGAACCAATATAGCTTTTAATAATTCCTAATTTCCATACATGTTTTGTACCGTTATAGTAGAATTGTTTAACTAACACTTTATCCCCAATTACGAAACGTACGATTCTATTGCCACTAAACTGTTTACACTGAGCACCCTGAGCCCTATCTACGTTACTCTTGGCTGCGGACGATAGCGACCCAGAAGGAGTACTAGACTGCTCTTGTTCAGAGTTTATTCGCAATAAATCCAGTCGACAGCGCAACGGACGACCCAGCATCAATTGAGCGGGTGAGAATCCCGTTGTTAAATGGACTGAATTCCTATAATCAAACAGAAACTTATTTAATTTACTTATCCATATATTTTTATTATTAGTAAAATTACTATCGCAAATTATTTTTAAACCTTTTTTAATAGACTTCACACAATTCTCTGCCTGTCCGTTCGATTCCGGGTGATATGGAGCACCAGTTAAATGTTGAATACCATTCAATCTACAAAATGTGTTGAACTCATTAGAACAAAAATTTGAAGCATTATCAGTAACAATGGTGCGCACCAACCCGAATCTACTAAACACTTCGCTAACCCTACAGATAATCGATTCACTATCGGTCTTTTCCATGTAAAAACATTCCACCCATTTGGAATGAGCATCCACTATTATTAAAAATTGTTTACCATATAACATAAACATATCCAAATGCACACGTTCCCAAGTACGCTTGGGGTATGGCCACGGTGCGAGCGGAACATTAGGCGGATTACTTCGCATCGAATTGCAAGCACTACATGAACCTATTTTCTCTTCGATATGTCTATCAATATTTGGCCACCACATCCGTGATCTAGCTTCCGATTTAGTTTTAACTACACCAAAATGAGACTTATGTAATTCTTCAAGAAGTCTTTCCCTATAAGCTGTAGGTATCACAACTTTATGACCACGTAATATACATCCTTTTTCAATAGAAAATTGAAACCGACACAAGAAAAACGGTTTTAAAACAGGATCTTCAATTTTGGTGGGCCAACCACCACTTATAAAATATTTTACCTTTTGTAAAATTGGATCCCGTGCGGTTTCAATTTTAACATCATCAATAGTGATTGGAGGTAAAATAATGTCACCAATAAAATTAATGTAACATGACGGGTCAACATCGTTATCCATACAATCAGAATCATTTGAGATTTGAGAATTGACAGACCGTGACAAGAAATCTGCTATGTTATCCTCACTCTTAACATATTCAATTATAAAATTATATGCTGATAGAAATATGGCATACCGTTGCAACCTATTAGCCGCTAAAATTGGAACGCCTTTTTTGTTTCCAAAAATTGCTAAAAGAGGTTTATGATCAGTGCGTAACACAAAAGGTACTGAACAACCGTATAAATAGTGATTAAACTTTTTTATTGCAAATACTATAGCAACAGCTTCCTTTTGAATTTGCGCATAGTTCATTTCAGCTTTAGATAAAGAACGTGACGCGTAGGCTATAACCCGTTCGGAGCCGTCCGGCTGGCGCTGCGCGAGCACTGCGCCCAAACCGTTGGGACCCGCATCACACGTCACTATTGTGCGATACTCCGGATTGTAGTGCGCCAAAATGCGCTCCGATGCCAACTCTTCTTTGATCTTCTGAAATGCTTCATTTTGGACATCATTCCAGACCCATTTAACACCTTTTTTTAATAAACAATTTAAAGGACTCAGTATGGAAGATGTATTTGGAACAAAACATCTGTAATAGTTTACCATTCCCAAAAATGATTTTAGCTCACTAGCATTTTTGGGGGGCTGACATTTTGAAATAGCTTCAACCTTACTATTTGATTTGTGCAACCCATTCTTATCTATTACATAACCGAGATATTCCACCGAACTTTTAAATAACTCACATTTATCACGCTTTAACCTTAAACCTGCTTCTAGTAATCTACTTAATACTAATTCTAATCTTTCTAAATGTACCTTCCTAGATGGAGCCGTTATTAAAATATCGTCTAAATATATACAAACCCCTTCAATTCCAACCAATAATTGCTCCATTGTGCGTTGAAATATAAATGGGGCATTAGATAATCCAAATACCAATCTATTGTAACAATATAAACCTCTGTGAGTATTAATACACGTCCATTTTTTCGACTCATCAAGTTCCAATTGTAAATAAGCTCGTGAAAGGTCTAATTTACTAAATTCTAACCCTCCATGAAGCTTGGCAAACAGATCCTCTATACGAGGAATAGAATAATTATCTATATATAATACCTTATTTAAGGTAACTGAAAAATCACCACAAATTCTCACATCACCATCAGGCCGCAGTACTGGAACAATAGGTGTGGCCACATCAGAGTGGTCCACTTTCTCCAATATCCCCAGTTCTAACAGTCTGTCTAACTCTTTATCTATTTTAATTTTTAACGCTAAAGGTACAGAACGAGGTTTGAAAAATTTTAACTGAGCATCCGGTTTAATTTTTAAACTTATCTTATATTTATTAAATTTTCCCAGTTCATCTTTAAATAATAACGCATATTTACTCATAACTAAGTTAACTTCGTTGTTATTTACATTTACATTGTTGCAGTCAAGGCTACACAAATGTATATTAAATAACCTCATGAAATCTCTGCCCAAAAGTGGTAGCCGTTTTTCCATAGCAGAAATGACAAAAAATTTAACTGGGTTAGTGCGACCGTTAAATGTTACTGGCAATGATATACAACCTGCAGGTGCTATCTTAACTCCTGTATAAAAATTAAATACTTCAACACATGACTGTAAACGATAATTATCGCCTCTGAACAGCTGATCAAATATTACTAATGGTAAAACAGACACTGCACTACCGCAATCAATTTCACATAACAATTGCTTATTGTTACATATGAAAATATGTCGAAGAATTGGTTCATCCTTGGCTAGATTATTAATATTGAATAAGTTATAAATACCTTCTTCAAAGTCATCAGCATCCGCAGCCAAAAAATTGTTATTATTAACTTTAGATTTACACATCTTTTTAAGATGGCCTTTTTTGTGACATCTTTGACAGGTATAATTAATGAATCTGCATTTCTCCTTTGTATGGTTTTTATATCCACACACTTCACAACACTGAGACCCCCGTGAAACACTTTGCGATGGTGATGCACCGTTGTCGCTACTACCCGGCCGCTGCTGCTGCACCGCGAACACAGGATGTCCTTGCGTCTCCATACCAACAGCACCGGCTGCGGAGCCGCCAACTCGCGTCGTCTGCACTGCGAGCCGGGCACAACGCACGCTCTGAGCCAGCTCCAACGCTTTGCTAAATGTCAAACTCTCAATGCTCTCAGCAAATAGTTTCTCTTTCTCTCTCGTATTTTCTAAACCTAGCACGAACCGATCACGTAATGCGGTGTCTAATTCCGATTTAAAACCGCAAAATTGAGCTAAATTACGCACTCGCGCCGCCCATTCGGACAAATCTTCGCCTGGACGTTGTTCCGCTTTATAGAAACTATATCGTTCAGCGAATGAGCTTTTCTTCGGCTGAAAATGATTGTTAAATTTTTCTAGAAGCTTACTGAACTCCACCTTATCCACATCATCCGGAAATGCTAAATCTCTAGCAACGCGGTATGTTTCTTCTACTAACGCCGTTAGCAAAATGGCCCGTCTTCTCAGTCCCGCCTTATCGGTGCCATCATTGATATTGTTAGCCGCACAGTACTGAGTAAACCGGCTTTTAAAAATGCTCCACTCTTGAACGCGATGATCAAATATGAGATTTCCGCCAAACATTGTGAAAACTCTTTGTTCTTCCCCCATGATATCATTTATGTAACACTTATTACACAAAATTTAATACAAATGGGTTTCATACGCGTGAATTTGTTTTCGTCGCCAAAATATCATGTATTTTGGGAATAGTATTATTGTAAAACACCAATTTAGAGTAATCGCTTTAATGGCCAACAGACAAAACTAAAAACAAAAGAACATCTCTTATCAAAGGCGAACTCCAACCTGCCAGTACAACCAAAGAGGCCAAACGCCATACACTACACATTTATAAATCATTTGCTGTAAATACAAAACTTTTAGTAAAACATACTAAAAAGACTACTAGCAACTACAAAAACCATTTTGTTGTCGTAATTTTTTTCTCAGTGTGGTTTTACAGTTATTGCACAAAGTGAACATTTAGTAAATATTAGGTAGGTATCTACAGAAACAACAAGCAGCTTGCTTGTTTCGTCTCAGTTTTAATAGTGACTAATTTTCGTGTCAAAAGAGTTAGAAAGGAATTGTTGGTGTTTTGATAACGAATTTTGTTTTTAATCTGTCGCCGTTATCCCAAGTCTGTGTTTCGCGAATAGTGTTTAAGACTGAAAATAGTGCTTTAGAAAATGGAAAAGTGAGTGAGTGAACTGTAAGCCTGGCACTTACGAGCTATATACGCTATGCATCACAGGATAGTAGGATTTTTATGGTCTTTATAGAAAAAGAGCGTGAGACGTTTAACGACTTGGTTGAAATTTAAGAGGGCTCTATGTTATGTGTACTGTAAAACTTTCAATATATTATGTAAATGCTAACTGAATTGTGTATGTATTATCATTCATTTATTATTATTTATGTGTAAGTATGTGTCTCTAAACTAATTATAAATAATAACACAAAAAATAACATTTCCCGCACCCTGGCATAATCGGCCTTAAAGCCCTGAGCTCAAATGTTAAACACAGGAAATGCTGTATTGCATTTTCTTTACAAGTTGCCTATCATCAGGCCTAATTTCAAAACCTTTCACACGTTGAATTTCACAGATGCAAAATTATGTTATTTTCTCACACTTCACGAATTTTATATTAGCTAAATAATGAATGCGATAACCAGTGAAATATGAATAATATAAAATGTAAATACAAAGCTTAACGAATCTTTTCTTAGAATAGAAATATAATAAACACCTCCAAAGACTTTTTGGATAAGTATAGAAAATAATATGGCCGTACTGTATGCTTATAAGTATTATTTTATTATCAACCGGACTATTTGATTTAATTTCTTGGGTATAAGGTAGTTAATCATAATAATAAATGGCTATATAATAAGTAACTGTCTTACTGTCAATTATAAATTCGTAGTGAAACATTTGGGATATCATTATTTTGTCACTTGCTCGAATATGTATGTAGCTGCTATGTTTAATAACACGGTGCGTTTCTATAAGTGTTATAATCGCCAGAAATATGGCTAATACACCATTTATATTTATGTAAGGGGTTTCATTTAGCGCATATAAAAATTTAACACAAGCAAGAAATATAAGTACTAAAACCATGATTGCACAATTAAGATTTAACATAGGTAATTTATTTTCTATTTGCTAAAAAACACGATCATCAATTTGGTAGCTATTCACGCAAGCATAATAAACACTTTTTTACGGTGTATTTCAAAACTCATACAAACGAGAAAATGAAAATATAACAATTGTTTTAATAAACCAGAACTAGAAAATTTCACGCACATAGTATTTTTTATTTTAATTGCTGCGGTGGACGTGATATATGTAGTGGATATAACTGCAGTGTAGAATGCAGTCTGTTGCCAAATAAAAACAAATTAGGTAGGTATTTTGGTTGATATCAAAGACTAAAATACCGAAGTAAATAGAATACTAATACCACGTAAAAGTATATATTGAGACGTGTTCAGATTGGTTTTGTAATCCCTACTGAAAGTGCGGAAGTCCTCAGTCATCAAAATTTACGACGAAACCACTGCCATTTCGTAACACTGCAGTCTCTATCCACTGCATCGTCTCCCGTCTACGTCAGCACTAACGTTCGAGACAATGTTTGGTGTCAGCTTTATCAACAATTTCGAAATAGGTTAACGATTAGCAATTCTGTGTACAATTAAAAATATCACTTATGTCATTAGTTACTAGTCTAGGTAGATGTAAATAGTTCAGACAAAGGTTGCGTCATTAATACATCCATATAAATACATGATTGATGACGTAATCGATGTCTCCAATAGGTATACTGCAAGCGCTAATTTTAATAGGTAGATGATTCTATTAAATAATGTTTGTTACACTGAAATAGATAAAATGAATGCAATTTGTGTGTTATTTCTGCCCTTACAACTTATAGGTTACCTAGGATGGCTTATTGGCCGTGGTGCCCCAATAGTTCCCTCAAGGGCACCAATATGTACATACTTTATTTGCATTGCAAATCTATGTTAGTATTAACTGTAGATGCATTGAGCTAATTATAGGTAGGTAGAGATCATTATCTGCGGGGCTTATGGACGAATTTAATGAAATGAATTTTTTTAGAAAACACAGTTCAGTCTTATTAGGTACCTACTCAGATTCGCCTTTGATTCATCTTCGAAACGGAAATCACGGAAGCAAACAGTGAAGCGTGGCGCTATCAGTCCGCTCACGCTTCGATTTAAACTTTCCATTTGAAATGGTCGCGTCTGCCTTTCTAAACTTCCGCTCTGCCTTTGAGGTTTCTAAGACGGAAACTACTTTTTACGATAGGTTCCGAACCAGTCCTTTTATTTTCTCTCTTCGCTCGCTATTACAGATACAGTTTTACGTGCTGCTTTGTGCTGCCTTTTGTGTTGGCTGAGTTCTGTTTGTTACAGCCGTATACGTTGCCGTTGTTTTTACAGTTTCATTGGCATAATAACTTTTATTATTCTGTTGTGACGTGAATTAAAGTAGATATATAAAGTTTTAGCTACCTATAAACAACTTAACTTTGTACTTTACATACCCAAGTTATAATCTCGAATGCATTAGCGAGTTCAAAGTCCAGTAAAGTTAAATCGTTTTCATAATAGGTATGCGTAAATGATCTTCAAAGAGATATGGAACTTCCCGAAGGTCTGATGCAAAACTTAAATAACTTTAATACGACGTAGATAGGAAGTTGTAGGAAAGACGAGTGCTGAGTTGGATGCTAACTTGCCAGCTTTTGATTCGCTAGCACTGAGTCCCAAACTTGTGGCCCCAGCCTGAAAAAGGCCGTTGGGAAGTCTTCCGGTGGATGAAGTTCCCCGCGTCTAGCCACCGCCTTTGTGCCCCACACTCAAAGGAAACGCAATTTAAACTACATGCGGGCTCGGCAAATATTCGCTCCCTTTAAACTCTTTCCGTGTGAATTTGAAAGTTTCGTTGAAGGCTTGATATCGCAATGGCCTCCGCTCCGAACTTTCAGCAATAACAATTAAACAAATCCGAATTAACGGGAACTTTTAGTGAGCTGTGTGCAGTTCGTTAAAACTCTATAATTGGGGCTCGGCGGGGGACACGGCTGCGGGCTGGCACTGATGCTGGACACGACGAGCTCCAAAGGATTAGCGAACAAATTGTATTCTATTTGTCACATGCACAACTTAAGCAACATTATTGGAATAATAAATTCATAATTTATTTTTAATCTCATTCGTAGAAAGTTGCATTAAAAGTGTATTTTTGATCTAGTCTCTTCCAACATTTACTTAGGACGACAAAATAAAGAAAAGATGGAAATAAATTATTTTGAATCGTTTAAAATAAATTTAAATTGTTATATACGATGGCACCCAATTATCAATTTACCTCTAGATAGGTAGGTACTGACAAGTGACAAGGATTGTTAACTGCATGTTGCTTAGAAGCTGTCTCGTTCTTCATAATTTAGGAAACTAATCTGAGACAAGATTGATGTTACCTGTCTAGATAACGTTGCTGTTATGTTACGGTTATGAATTGCTCTAGTAGGTAGGTACGTAGGTACTATTCAATTAATCTTAACGTGGCGTAACAACAATTAATTTGAGACCCGGATATTCGGTCTCTGAAAACGCATTCCAAAATTCCAATAACATTTACACAGCAAGTATAACAGATTAAGATCACAGACAACCTCAAGATAATCAATAAAACATCTACAAAGCCTGTACTAGTTACTATATTCCTGTTATCAAATTACATTATGTCATCAAAACAACACTTAATGCGGCGAAAGTTGCTGAGGCCCTTTTGTGCAGAACAACAATGGTAGCATTGTCTTAGCCTGTCTCGCCGTGTCCACTGGCGCTCATTCCCGCTATAATTAAGTTTTTAACAAAGATAAATTAACTGAGAGATACGTTTAGAACAATGCTTCGGGCGAATATTAATGCTGTAACATAGAGATAATCAGATATTTGAGTTTTAATGTAATGGAGACAGATGACTCTCCGATGTACCCGGATATTGGATTAAAACCTGAAAGAATGGGGTTTTAGGACAGATTAGCGTTGTGGGGAGATTTTGATTAATCTCTGTTCCCGTTTTGGTAAAGAATAAATGAGATTATGGGTTAATTTCAAGGTTCTATGAAATAGATTATTATTCATACATTGTTTGGCGCAAGCTTCCATCCGGAATAGAAGTGATTACATTGTGTAAATAACATGAACTGCAAGTTTCGTCAGGGTGACGTGACATTCGCGTGTAGCAAGTGATAATAAAGGTAATGTTTAATAGGCATCGGAGCAAAATATAACTTTCTGCTAAAAGAAAAGGAATTGCCGTGTCATGACAAACGATATAACGGATGAGTCTACCTAACAGTGTAAGTAATTAGGTTAGCGCACTTGCGTATTTCTTTAGTTCATTAGCGAATAGTGAGTCGAAACAGCTGGTGCTGCGAAGACGGACCAATCCTTACGCCAATTAACAGTTGTGAAACTTTCGCCGTGTCACGAGGTGAATTAAGAAATATCGAGTCGGGAAAAGTAAATTAGACTAATTTAACTTTTGCTACCGTGTTTGGAAATATTTGAACCGGAAAGGGGAAGGATGAAGGGTTTATTTTAAATATTTTGGTTGATTATTAAGCAGTGATTGCCAAATTGGCAATTGGATTGGCCTTGGTAATAAAAGAGTAGGTATTTTTGAACAAGTCATGTTTATAGGTTTATTTTTGCACACGACGTATATTTTGAAAATGTAATAATGTAGGTTCACCAGCACTAGTAGCACATCTGACCTTGACATGACAAAACGCGAGATAAATCGATTTAGTCTCATTCACTCCTATTCATTAAGAAAGAGAGAGCGACTCGGTGCGACATAATGCGTGACAAAAGTCTTGTATGCTAGGAATCTTTAAATAAGTTTTGGACCAACATCTTTAGTGGACCAGTGGACTTACTAATTTTCAGCGTATAAAACTACTGTAACCTTTACTTCCACTCATCAATAAAATATTTGCGCTTGAATAACCTGAATCTATAATAATCTGGCTTAGTTTTGTTTGTTCTGAGTCTATTGTTTACTCTTAAACCGTACAATACATGCGTATTATCGTGGATTTATTGATAGCTTATTCATCCCGTTCAAACCAATTTCCCTGTATAAACAAGAGTCGTTTGATTGTGTTCTGACCTTATTCCTGTGACTGTATATATACACCTGTATATTTTAAAATGTGTATAGGCCATAGGGACTGGTTCATTTAGATATGCCTAGTGCCTACCTAATATAAAATCAATTTAGATACTTTTCAAAACAATATGGCATTGAAATCCTTAATCAGCGCTTATAGCCTGTAAGTGATCCTGTTGTACCTAGTAATAAGATCTGGATCTCTAGATCCTGTTATAAAAATTCTAGATATTTGACGGCTAGTGTAGTTACCCTAGCCGCCAAACTTATAGAACTTTTTTACTAGTTTACAAAGCATTACTTGGAATAAAAGTGATTTGTTAAGTCCATAATAACTTTCTATAAATTTAGGGTTCGGACTGGGATTAGAGCTTAGAGTAACCCAACCCTAATAATAAAAAAATCGTTTCACCCCGCAATCGCATTGACTATTCTCGCTACAAAATTCGGGTAGACCCTTTCATGGAGCGTACTTTAAAAATAGCAAATTAAATGTGCTCGTTGTGTTGCGAGGGTACTATTGTGTTCGTTCATTGTGTAGTGTTGTGTTACGGTTAGTTTACTTTGTTGGTGATGCAACTTCGATGTGCAATGGCCCGTGAGGGACAGCCAACGCATAGTACCTACATTTTATTATAATAATCACAATTAAAAATATGTTCTGGATTGTTCTATGTAGGTACTCATTTAGATCGACCTCTGTAGGTATATACATCTAAAGGTCAGTGATTGAAAGTGACCTTCAAGTAGAAGGCATGCTCTGGGGTTTTCAGACTTTATCAAGTTTTTCGGAAAATTCTTGGGTGTTTTCAGTTGCCCAAATGCTTTAATAGGTAAAAAGCGTATTTTAATAAGCGTATTTAAGGTCACGTTGGGTTCTGACTATCTGGTGAAACGTGGGCTTTGAGTTGGTGGTAATTAATACCTCCACAATGTGGTGGTGTATGGCCACTCAAGCCTCTGACTATCCCCGAATGGGGATAAAAGTCGTGACGTAAATTTTTTTTTTTTACGTATTTAAGGTACTTAATATAAATATGTTACAGCGATAAGTATTAAAAATCACATTTAAAGTTATGGAAAAATTGAATTAGTACTATGTTCAGCATTTTTATCTGTAAAAGGATAAGCGTATCAAATATTAATGAGAGTTATATTAAACTTTAAAGTATTTTTCAACAATGGTTGGATCTAATTTAAAGTTTGGAAGTTCAGCCACCCTGAATTTAATAACAATGGACCCTCATCCCACAAAGTTAGCTTGTTCCCATTATTTAAGTAACCTACTTATTTATACCGAACGAATTCTAGATCTGATAAAATATTATGTAGATATCAATTATACGATAAAAAAAAATGTACTAACTGTGTGTATTGGTAAGTCAATTTCTTACCCGCTAATAGTTTATCTATATCAACCTTTCATTTGATAAAACTTTGACACAAAAAAAATAAAATATGTATACGGTCGAATTGAGAAACCTCCTCCTTTTTTGAAGTCGGTTTAAAAAGGACAATCTTTCGAATAGTGTATTTTTTCCAATACACACAGTTAGTACATAATTTTTTTATCGTATGATTGGTTACATACGATAAAAATTACAATCGAGGCTTCATATTCCGAAAATACCGCCCATCGCACGGTGATACGGACAGACCGTTACTTGCCCCAAGTGCTGCGCCAGATTAAGAGCTTACCCGGCTGTAGCCAAACAAATTGGCCGTCTAATGGAGGATAGTGTGGGCCTCACGTCGGTTTCAGCCCCGCCGCTGATAATCCACAACAGTTAGAGCTTCAGACTCTGATTATTCAGTTTGATTAGGAAGCTGCGAAGTTAGTTCAAGCGTCGTGATTACAGACATAGAGAGGCTAGACAACGCAAGTTCATTAGATAGTATGAAAACCGAGCGTGTCACCACTGCCACCTTACGATGACCTTAACCCAGCCATTTATTGATTTGCTCAACGTAAACAGAATCGATTCAATCGCTAAGCGTCAGTGAGCTATCAGAATTACGACTAAATCGATTCGATGACAGAGGAATGAAAATACAAAAGTAATAATCGCGTCAAGTTTGCACTACAGTGCAAACTTCTTTGCAAGCTTGGTCGGACGGTTTGTGTTGTCTAGTCTCTCCATGTCTGTGGTCGTGATCGACCGCTTGCCGCAGTGGTTCCAGCATAGGTCGCTCTGCTCTCTGCATCGAGTGGTTGCGGGTTCGATTCCTGCTAGAGGCAAATTTCGGAAACAGCATTTTCGTAATCTGTCACTGGAATCGCCCCCAGTCCATTTATGGTAGCCATAGTACAAGCGTTGCTTAGTTTGGGATCATAGAATTGGTGTGTTAGTCTAGTGATATTATTATTATTAACTGCTGGCCACCACTTCGAATGGGCATGAAAGTAAGGATTAGTTCAGATACAGTGTTGTATGCAACTGATGCATTCGGCAGGAATGTTTTCTAAAACATCAAGTGCGCACAATATCCGTTATTACCAATAATCGTGCGTTTTAAGTAGACTACATATGACACATGGCTTGTTAAATAAAATGTATGAATATGAGCATTGTAGGTATGTATGTACATTGAAATGTCGTGATCCAATAAGCGGCGTAAAGGAGCGGACACATGATTGCATCGATAGCTATACGAGCTGCGAGACTGCCGGCAATGTCTCCAGCGCGACGCCCCTACTACGACCCGCGTCATTACTGATAACATCGGCAACTCATTGGTAAATGTTTAAAGGAAATTGCGGGTTTCACCATCCATTGTACTCGTAAACCTATCGTATGTTCCCCGCTGCATCATTCAGTGCTTATAGTGAAGTTCTTTATTATGTTTTTTTTTCTATACGTAGGCACCTTATACGATTTCGTAAAGTTAAGTACCTACTTACTTAATTAATGTCACTGAATTTAAAATAAGGTACAGGCCCTAGGTGCCTATTATTATCATCTTAGAAGGCGCAAGGAAAATATTTGTAAACAGGAAATCCCATTGTTTGAAACCGATGCGACACAAACGTCTATATCTAAAGATGCGATAGGAAACAACAGTGTAGTTGGGGCCGAGCCGGTCTCATCAGCTCGCTAAACGACAAAGGACCTTGATCCTTCCTTTTGTCTGACACACAGAACGAGCAAAAAATTGTTCACTCAGTTTCCTCCCGTATCACACCGATGGGACGTAGAGCGTAGCTTTAAATCTCCCGGGAGTGCGGGCAATTACGAACATTCTGATTTTATCTGGTTTCTACAATGTACATGTACGTAAGCATCCACGTTTATCTATTCCCTAGAGGAACGAATCCTTTATTGGTAGAATACGTAGAACATGTTTATCGAAGAACGGAAATTATTTATGATTCCAAGAATGCACGCTCTGTTTGTTTTTGGGGATTTGACGCTTACTAACTTTGGCCTGCGGATTCACTGGCTTTTAATTTTTAAATATTTATTATTTTTGAAAAGCAGTCATAGCATAGCCGATTGGTTAAGAACGCATCTTGCGGGCTTAAGTTCCTTGGTTCAAACCCTGGCCACACCTCTGGATTTTTAGAAATCTATGTGCGAATCATAACTTTAATATGATTATCACTTGCTTAAGGTGAAGGAAAACATCGTGAGGAAACCTGCATGTCTTAGACATGACATGACATGTGAAATCCACCAACCCGCACTGGGCTAGCGTGGTGGATTAAGGCCTGAATCCCCCTCGCATTGTAGGGAGGCCTGTGCCCAGCAGTGGGACGTTAAAAGGTCTAATATTATCATTATTTTATTCTCTTTTAATAAGTCTACATTAAAGAATATCTTATCTAACAATCGGATTCATAATAACAGAAAAAATATGGCACTTCGGCCCGCGGGTGTAGTAGGTATTTCCTATATGCGGGCCGAAATGACCCTGTTAAATAATGTCACTTTTGAAAAGCGATAGTTCAGCCCGCCGCAGGTGCTATGAACTGCGGGCCATAATCAAAAGGCATGTTTACAGGTCCCTAAAAGGTCGGCGCCGCATCTGCTCCCCTTAAGTTGCAGATGTCCTGGGCGGCGGCTTCCACTTACCATCAGATGGACCGTCTGCCAGTGTGCTATCCTTGGCAATAACAAAAAAAAAAAAATGTCCTGTTCCCAATGTTACGCTTATTGTATTTCCTTGTCTTGCTCAAGTTATTATTGACGGGCTATAAATTTCAAATGAATTAAAACACGAAAGAATTTTAATAAATGTCAACCGCGACTCCTTGATGTATGGGTGTTGTCGTGGGTCCACGCCTCGTCGGGTTTTATTAACGCTGCGTCAAGTGGCTTTCATAAAATCGGCCCTTCTTGTCGAATCACGGCGGCTATCGGCTCACATCGCTTGTAATATCCCATAGAAGATGAATAATTGGGTATTGGGCATTGTGATACGGGACCAATATCCAAATATTGTTCGACGTGGACAAAATACGTTCCGGTTAACCTTTTCAAGGGTTTGTTCTTTCAATCGAGGGTTAGCTGTCATTATAGGGTATACCCTTGATTAGGTCCTAATAGTAGGAATAGTAATCTAATAGTAATCTATAGAGATCGACTGATAACTATAACCATAATTAGAATTATTTGGAGCAAGTTCGCAGTCTTCGCGTGGACGTATGCATTTCAAAAACTTGTTAGATCTCTCTTATTGCACTACAAATAAGTTTAACCAAACGCCGAACATTATCGTCCTTCATTGCACATGTAGTATAATACATAGAACTAGGGGCTCCTTTGTTCCGCTGAAAGCATGAAGTATGAAATAATAGCAATGTTCCTTGTTCTAGACAATTACTTGTCTCAACAGTGTTATTAAATCATGCAGATGTGGCTTGGGTGAAACATGCTAGCGCATTGACAAAATTAAATAAATAATAAAATAAATAATATAACGTCACGACTTTTATCCCCATTCGGGGGTAGTCAGAGGCTTGAGTGGCCATACACCACCACATTGTGGAGGTATTAAGCCAACTCAAAGCCCACGTTTCACCAGATAGTCAGAACCCAACGTGACAGGTGGTGAACCTTGTCGCCGTGTATACAGGAACTGACAATTACCTAATCCCGGGGGATATGTAGGTTTCCTCACGATGTTTTTCCCTCACCGTAAGCGAACTGTAAATGATGATGTTGACAAAATTCTTCTAGTTTATATATAATTTTTTTACTAACTAACTATAAAAAAAGTTATTCACCTATAATTAAATAATATCACAATTTTTAATATACAATCAAAGGAAGAAGGAAGGAGGAAGGCGGGGAGAGGAGGAAGGCTAAACTAATTTTGTGCCTCACATCACGCTACAAATAAGTTACATATTCCACAAACAAATACCTACATCTAGTTATCCAGACAGGTACCACCTGAAACGGTATTGTGTTTCAGAATATATTTGGCATAGTTGGTAAACTAACTTAGGTATTCGTATACTGTAACAATCGCATAGTGTGAGGGCGAAATTCGGTCACATTCACGATTCGACACGAAACAATACAAGTCAATTCAGAGTTATTGTGGACTTGTGGTTATGTTACCTCAAAGATGCCAAAAGTGATACCCTGCCTCACCCGAGCACTGTCATTTTCCTCGCCTAGTTTGGCCTAGTCATGAGGCAGAACTATAATGTTGGCTAGAGTCTTCTCTGTCTAGAGTGTAGGTAGGCAAACCCTTTGCCTTGCGCGGCACGCGACTGAGTCAACCCCGCGCGCCTCGCGAAGCATGTGGGTGAGCAGCCTCGCGCGGCATGCGTGTATTGTAGACCCCGCAATGGAAATATGGTCGTAAAAGTTACATAATAGGCCTACAGGTAATGTAGGAAAAATAAATTCGATAGATTTCGTTCTGCGACATTTCAACACTACCTACTTCCAATATCAGGACGCAAATACTTGTGATACTAAATAAACGAAATCAATGTCACCTGTTACCAAGCTCACTTTCACTTTGGTTTTTTAGCCGCGTTGGTGCTATGCAAATATTAGATATTTCACGACACAATATTCCGTGGCAATTTACAGGAAAATTGGACAGAGTAGCAATTGATATTCCGATCTCGTTCGGGAATTTTCGTAGGGATATCTATCGAATATAGTCCTGATTCGCAACCGGTGCGTCCACATGCCTCGCATGCCTCACCCGAGCACTCATGACATGTCGTGTGGAGATCGGTATTTTAGAATGCCGAACTTGTTGTAGGATTTCTCGAACTTATAACCGATCTCAACTCTATGGAGCGCTGGCTCAAGTTATATTTTCGAAATACGCGTGCGCGTGAGGTCAGCACTGGACTGGGTTGAAACTAGTGTCGGCACTGTTATTGTATGATCTTATTAATGTTTTGTTTTAGCCTTTTAATTAAATCGTTTACGCTGGCCAAACAATATTGAAAATTTCCTCTTTATTCACAAAACCAATTTTATTCCGCTATAAATTGATTATGTAGATAGGCAAGCTTTCCGCCTTTTTAACTTTACGTGTCCAAAAAGCTTCGTCCTAAAGAGATTCATTTTAATTACGTTTTCCACAAGAAATAACGACTCGGGGAAATGCGGCCTTCACCTAGCTACCAATCTTCATTAGATTCATTATTTCCGTGTAAAATTGTACGTTATGTGAGTTTTTTGTACATTTCTGGGTAAGCGACACGACTTTTTAAATTAAAATATTTTCTGCTTTAACAATAATTATTCTAAAGGTCAACGCTCATCTAAAGACTCGGCACCCGACCAGTACCGCCTCGTCGGTCAGCGTCCACTAACTGAACCGGAAATTAGTGGATCACGCGTTGACCACGCGGCGTTCACTCGTTGACCACGCGGCGTTCACTCGTTGACCACGCGAGATCCACTGGTTGATCACGTGACGTTTATGGTGACATCGCAGCCAGCGTCCGCCCGCGGACCACCTGTCGACAACGAGTGGACGCCGAGCGACGAGGCGGTGCTGGTCGGGTGCGGAGCCGTTCGATGATGGTGGCGCAGCATATGTACAGGTACCTAATGGGCAAATAATGAAAGAGGTGTTGTTAAGTGATTTTCGAATAGTTAGTTCATTTTGATTGTTTGCTTATCCGAAAATGTTTGTTATTACGCTTTTAGATACCTAATATCATAATATACGATGAAAAGGTCAATGTTTTTTAAACGATTCTTTAAACCTATTTTAAACTTAAATATTTAACGTGAACACAAACAACCACTAGACCAACAAAGCTCTTATTAAGACGGCCAGTTGCGACGGGCGTCGTATTTACCCAGCCGGGAGTCAACATCTTCCAATGGCAGGGGAACCATCGGCGGGTCATAATTGAATTGCGAAAGCCCCGTGACGGACACCGGAGACAGTTCATGTCAGCTAAGCGACGCTGGACGGCTAATTGGAGCAATTCAATTACATTAATGTGGTGAAATTAAAATGCTTACAAAAAAGTGGCTTTTGATCTTGTATTTTTTTATGCTTAGAGAATTAGTTAACCTACTAACCTACTTCCTAAAAATATATAAGTAGCGTTCGTTGAAATATATGTACCTATTTAAAATACACAGCGAACATGATAGGCATAACAAATCTAGAAATATGCTAGAAAATCAGATAGCTATGTAGCTAGCGTTTTTAGTCTCCCAGTATTGAAGCGCTCCAAACGCACAAACATCAAGCTTTCCGCCACACTAAACAATAAATGTCGCGGCAGTCAATTACATTGTTTGTTCACTCAAGTTATCCCTGAACTGTCGCAGCAGCGCGTGATGGAACGTTCGCTGTTGGTCACAAAATAGGTACAAGAAATTGACCGCTGTTTAGAATTTACTAGCCATAGGTGTAGGCCAACTACAGACAATGAATGTAGGTATCCTAATCAAAAAATTATTTTTATAAAGTAAAAAAAACCGACTTCAAAAAAACCTGGATCACTAAAAAGCCTGAAATAATATTTCTATTACCACCTCTGCCTACCCCTTTGGGAAAACCAGACG
The DNA here is from genome assembly GCA_947859195.1 of Drymonia ruficornis. Classification (NCBI taxonomy): domain Eukaryota; kingdom Metazoa; phylum Arthropoda; class Insecta; order Lepidoptera; family Notodontidae; genus Drymonia; species Drymonia ruficornis. The sequence continues at coordinate 10,315,611 of OX401906.1, forward strand.
TGATGGTGTGTTATCGAGTATTTGCGGTCGGTGCCAATCTATCTTCTTACTTTTATAGTAGGTATACTTGGCATACCAAGATTGGCACCGACTCCATCGACTGTCTATGGTCTCCATCATTAGACCTGTAATGGCACTTATAACCCATATGGGTGCAAAGTTCTCTCCAATACAAATTAATCAAGCCCAAACACCAGGTAATTGCTGTAAATCGTTGAGGAGTTCTCTCGGCTGTCTTTTGACTCCATCATCAGACCCCTAATGACAGTCACAACCCATCTAGGTGTAAAGTTCTCATCAATACTAATTAATCAAGCCCAAACACAAGGTAGCTACTGTAAAACGTTGAGGAGTTCCCTTGACTGTCCCTCGTCTTCAACATCAGTCCCCTAATGACAGTCACAACCCATCTAGGTGTTAAGCTCTCATCAATAGAAATGAATTAAGTCCAAACACAAGGTAGCTACTGTAAAACGTTGAGGAGTTCCCTTGACTGTCCTTCGTCTTCATCATCAGACCCATAATGACAGTCACAACCCATCTAGGTGTAAAGTTCTCATCAATACAAATTAATCAAGCCCAAACACCAGGTAATTGCTGTAAATCGTTGAGGAGTTCCCTAGACTGTCTTTCGGCTCCATCATCAGATCGACTCCAGACCTTCATAAAATAGTAGTAGTAGTAACCAGACGTGATGGTGTGTTATCGAGTATTTGGAGTCGGTACCAATCTTGGTATGCCAAGTCTACCTACTATAAAAGTAAGAAGATAGATTGGCACCGACCCCAAATACTCGATAACACACCATCACGTCTGGTTTTCCCGAAGGGGTAGGCAGAGGTGGTAATAGAAATATTATTTCAGGCTTTTTAGTACACCAGGTTTTTTTGAAGTCGGTTTGTTTTTTTTATAAAAATAATTTTTACGTAATTGTTTTTTTTTTTCTTTATTTACCCACTTAAGCGCCAGTGACATGCGATCAGGTACGAGCCATATTGGACCAGGAATGACTTCGAATTTCCTTCCACCTAATGCAGCTTCTACAAAATTAACCCAGTTCCACTGCAGTGTTCGTACCATAGAGATTTTAATTAGAAGAGACGTTCTTAGTAGATATCTCTATGAAACAACGCGTGGTCATTTTCCCGGGATGCGTGGCATCTTGTTACCGGTAAATAGCTGAACTACTCGCTTCGTTTTATGTCGATGTTGGTACTCGGCCGAGTTGCTTGGACCCAGTCCCCTTAGTAATTGGTCCATGGTTCGTACTTACAAACCACGCATCTCCTACCAAATTCTATTAGGTTCGAGCATCTCCCACACGACGCTGCCGGCTGCTTTCTAGGACCTGTCAAAGCGTGTAACAACGTCACAGAATGCGGCTTATAATTGATTTAGTAGGCACGCGCTCCCGAGTGGCTTCGAACCAATTACTGCTCCTCGAACTCACATAATGTAAACAATACAAGTTTTATTGGACAACTAGCTTTTGCCCGCGACTTCGTCCGCGCAGAATTTAAATTTAAAAAATTCTGATCCCGGATCTCTTTTCCCGGATCCCGTATCCCAGATATCACGGATCCCGTATCCCATTTCCCGGATTTCACATCCCGGATCTCGTTTCCCGGGCCCCGTATCCTGGATCTCGCTGCCCGGATCCTGGATCCCGTTTTCCGGATTCCGTTTGCTAAATCCTGGATTCCGTATCCCGGATATCATGGATCCCGTATCTCGTATCCCATATCCCGGAATCCCGGATCTCGTTTCCTGGATCCCGTTTCCCGGAACTCGTTTCCCGGATTCCATATCCCAGATATCACGTATCCCGTATCAAATATCCTGAATTTCGTATCCCGGATCTTGTTTCCCGGGTCCCGTATCCCGGATCTTGTTTCCCGGGACCCGTATCCCGGATCTCGTTTCCCTGATCTCAGATTCCGTTTGCCGGATCCCGTATCCCGGATATCACGGGTCCCGTATCCCATATCCCGGATTTCATACCCCGGATCTCGTTTCCCGGGTCCCGTATCCCGGATCTCGTTTTCCGGGTTCCGTATCCCGGATCTCATTTTCTGAATCCCGGATCCCGTTTCCCAGATCCCAGCTTCTGTTTGCCGGATCCCGGGTCCCGGAGCCTTATCTCTGATCCCTTATCCGTTTCCCGGATCCCAGATCCCCTATCCCGGATATCGGATCCCGTATCTCGGATATCCCGCATCCCGTATCGTATTAGCCCGTAAAAGTCCCGTCAAAATCGGTCCAGCCGTTTCAGAGATTAGCCCGAATCGGTACCGCTATACAAATTTTCATTCCCTATTTTACACCCTCGGGGGATGAATTTTCCAAAACGCTGAAATTAATATTGTTTATTTGTAAAAAGAAACCTAAACACCAATTTTCATCATTCTAACTCAAAAAATTACGAACTTCAATACAAACTTTCATCCCCCTATTTTACCCCCTTAGGGGTTGAATTTTCAAACACCCTGAAATTAATATTTTTTATTTTTTAAAAGACAACTTATCACCAATTTTCATAATTCTAACTTTAAAAATGACGGAACTTCCATACAAACTTTTATTCCCTATTTTACCCCCTTAGGGGTTGAATTTTCAAAAACCCTGAAATCCATATTTTTTATTTTTTAAAAGACACCTAATCAGCAATTTTCATAATTCTAACTTCATAAATTACGAACTTCCATACAAACTTTCATCCCCTATTTTACCTCCTTAGGGGTTGAATTTCAAAAAACTCTTTCTTAGTACACCTCCACACATCAAGACAAACCCACCCGCCAAATTTCAAGTCTCTACGATCAGCGGTTCAGGCTGTGCGTTGTCTGTCAGTCAGTCAGTCAGTCAATCAGGACTTTGATTCTTATATATTTAGATTACCTGTTGGTATTTGCTCAACGGATACTACATGGCCAATAATTGTATAATTGGCATTTTGAACGGTTTCTGCAAACCATCTTAGATTATTAGTGATGTTTATTAAATCCAAAAAAGGGTTTATCTTAATTCTTTTATGTTTTTTTTAGAAAATAGCTAATATAAATGCATTATTTAAATAAGCCGCTAAGGCGCTATTTTCAGCACTATAGTGGATTTATGACGTTACACAGCAGCAAATAATCATCAAAGTCACAACTGTCATAATTGAGTAAGCATTGGCCAGAGCCGTGAAACTAATAAAAAACATTTGAAACGTTTCCATTAATTATTTTTTAGTCTGTGTTGTTTTCGGCCCTGATGTGGTGTCATATGGGAATTTGCAAGGTGTTTTAAAGTCACGTGACTAAAGGTGAAATAAAGATAGGATTAGGATTACTTAACAGCTTTAATTAACTCAATACTCTCACAAATTATTTACCTATTTGCATGCGCAACTCAGTTCGTTAAACTGTCTAGACGATGCTGTTAAGGAAAGCTAAACAGACACTCCATGCAAAAATACGTTTTACATCCCAATAAATATTACATGACACTCCATAAAAAGTTTTTTTCTATACACTACTAAAAATGTCATGCGAACGAAAAACTGTTACTACACTTTTTATGATCCATAAAAATCCCGGTGTTTGGTTAATCCGGGATATTTATAACCTGTTGGAATTTTCATACAATATTGGTTAAATTTGTTATTCAATCAGTGCTTCAGTACACATAGCAGGTAATAAATACGATAGAAACTCGACTACGAAATAATATATGTATTTTGAAAGTTCAATTGATTTCCCGTGTGTCGCCATTGTCCGTCGACATACGCACGAAAAATCTTTCACGTTTGATTTACAGTTACAGGTAGGTACCTAGCTATCGATATTCGTCTACGAACGGCTTTTTCTAAGCCAAGTACAGACGAATGTTGAAATCGAAATAAAGATAGGTATACAAATAGGCGTATCACTCAAGTTTACCCCACACTGCCACCAATTTAAGAGTTCAGGTGTTCAAAAATAGAACTAACATTAGCGGTAAGAAAATGCCATTGTTTTTATCAATTTTGTGAAGACAGTAGCGACACGATCAACTGAACAAAGAAGTTTGCACTAGAAAAAACGGTGGAGGTCACAGTTCCTGGGAGTAAGTGAACTTCATAAGTCGTCGTTCATTCTCGTTCTGGTATGTTCTCAGCATTACATAAACTAATCTCCAACATTCGTAAAGGTAACGAATGGACATTTTTTTGTCCTGTCTGTCTCCGTAATTGGTGGCACCCAGCCGGATAAAGCCGTTTCACGATGTTATCTCACAAAGAGTTATAACTATTGCTACCTGTCCCAGGGATATTTCTTTAGCTACGCTTTCTTCAAGCGAGTAACATAGAAAAACAGTTCTGGGTACAAGAGTCTTTAGGCAAAACAATTCGGGGAAAATACCTTACGACGTAATTTCTCTACATAATTGCTGTTTCTATTTCTGTCACTTATTGAATAAACAAGAGTAAAGTGGTACTTTTTAAAGTAAGGACACACAACACCTACGCGGGTTCTTTAAAATAATTTCAGTCCCTTCACAAAATATTTAGTTAATTCAGCTTTTACACCCGAGCTTTGCAATTACAGGCCTTAAATACATAATGGGATGCTTTGCTAAAGGCTGTCTCTTTTCCAGGATTCGAGGAATTATCACTTCTATTCGTCAAAGGAGGCAATATTAAGCATTTATAAGTCAATTTAATAGCAATTTGCAGTAGGTATTTAAATATGTAAAGCGTGACGCACCTGCTGGTATTTAGAGGGGTCGCCCCCATAACCAAAAAGATTCCGGGTTCGATTCCCATTAATTAAAAGTTTTAGTACAAGTCTATAAGCGAACGGGTTCTTTTTTATTCGATTCAGGGCTTGTTTCACAATCCTTAAAATTTGATGTGTTGAATGTTTTTCCATAGAATATATATTTATCAAAACATCAAATTTATTTAGTTAATAAACTTTTCTGAGGATTGTAAAACAGACCCTCAGACAAAGCAAGCCGTCGTCCAATATATTGGACCAGGCACAGAACATCCGTGCCGTGCAGTGGCAATAGCCAAGAGATTGTGCTCACTTGACAACTGAATCCGTTCAGTGGGATGTCAAAGAGAAAACAGATCGCGCTGACCGAGTCGATTCAAAGATCCAACGACCTTTGTAGCCGATGAAGTGTGATGAAATATAGTGGATGTGCGATATGTGAACAGTTTTACTGGGTGACTATTGATTCAAAACCGTGGCAGTGTATTTAGGTCTATAATAAAATAAAATAGGTATACAGGGTAGTGACGACATCATGACAATAATTGAAACCACATACTGGGTATCACATTAGTAGTTCGCACATAAAATATTATTAAATAGCTACGTCCAGAAGTGTCACATGCCGCGCGAGGCTGCTCACCCACATGCCTCGCGAAGCACGACATTTGCCTCAGTCGCATGCCGCGCGAGGCAAATGGCGAGGCAACTGACACTCTAGACAGGGGAAGGTATACCCGATCAATCAGTTTGACACGTTTGACATCGTTCTGTCTCACGACTGCCAAACTAGGCGACGCAAATGTGAGTGCTCAGGTGAGGCAGGGCGCGCATTTGCCTCACGTGAGGCAAGTCAAACACCGCGAGGAAAATTTTCCTCGCGCGGCATGTGACACTTCTGGACGTAGCTAATTATATTCAAAGGTATTGCCACGGGATTGCTTTATTATTTGGACTATTTTAACTTTACGCCTACAAAGATACACACCGAAGCGATGTTGCCACGCTTGTACTTACAGGTCAGTCTATGTGGTCGGTAGACGTTTATAAAGGGTGGTGTGTTTCGTTTAGACTATTTCCGCATTTAGTTTATTAGAAAATTTGAAATTTTGGACTTTGATGTAAACCTAATTTTATAATTTTAATGTGTTGTGATTGACTAGCAGGGATCGTGTTTTAATTTATTGTCATTATGTCGTCACCATCCTGTATAGTTCCTATGTTCTTTTTTATAGCCAAGGATGGCACCCTGGCATGCGGTGCACTGATGGTAAGTGGAAGCCGCCGCCCAGGACATCTGCAACTTAAAGGGAGCAGACGCGGCTCCGACCTTTTAGATACCTGTAAACATGAAGAACGCCATGTTATAGTGCAAAAGTGTCCTGTTGTAGTGTTCTTCAATTTTCAGCAATCTACTTACATTTATTAACTTACTCTTTCATACATAGATCCAATTGCATTAAAACTTTTAATTCAAAAATTATTATGACATAATCACTCAAGGAAAGCGTCAAAACATTCAACGCTAAATTATTCAACAATAATGAAATACAAAGAGTGAAGTGTTGAGTTTCATTAAATCTCTTCAGAAGTTATTCAAGTCATTACCGCACGCGATGGTTGATATAAGAAGGGTGAGTTCGCATCAAAGTTGGCGGAACCCGCACTGCGCTGAACGCTTGCACGTGATAAAAGCCACAACTTTATATTGCTCTCTCTATGGATAATTAATAAACGTGTGGTCTTGATTCACTGATATACTTTCGACTCATTTGGAAATTTGGAACTAATTTGGATATCAAACAGAACTTTGCGACCTATAAAACCTATAGGTATAAAGGTATGTGTGAAAGGATGCCCTCCAAAAAACAAAACTAATCCAAGATCATAAAAAATAAGCACCATCAAACATCATATAGGTACCTACTATATACAGGGTGTCCCAAAACTTTGCCACATGGAGGGGAAGTACCTTAAATATTGTAGATAGATAATTTTACTGAATGAAGACTTCATTTTTATTTTAAAAACAATACGAACTGCATTCAAAGATTTTAGAAAACTCGCTTGCCACACTCGGGAATCGAACCGGCTAAAATCCGAAAAAATAACACCCTGTTCTTTTATGGCATCAATCGATAGGATCAATGATAAGAACCAAATCTCTCTAACCAACATAGTAAATTAAATGAAAGGAAAACCATGAAATCGAAAATTATAAATTCATGAATTCAAAGATAAAGTGTATCCACAAAAAATGGAGCTAATTTAGAGCAAAAAATTAGTTAGTTTACCATTTTTTATTCGTTAAATTAAAATTAGTGAAGATTTTATGGTTTCCTTTCATTTTGAAAACTCGCTTGCCACTCTCGGGAATCGAACTGGCTAAAATCCAAATAATAACATCCTGTACTTTTATAGCATCAATCGATAGGGTCAATCATAAGGATAAAATCTCTTTAAGAAACATAGTAAATTAAATGAAAGGAAACCCATAAAATCGTTACTTATTTTAATTTACACTTATTTTAATTCTTATAAGTTAAGATATCACGTTTTTCCTTTCATTTAATTTCCCATGTTTGTTAGAGTGATTTGATCCTTGTGATTGAATCTATCGATTGATGCCATAAAAGTACAGGGTGTTATTTTTTCGGATTTTAACCGGTTCCATTCCCGAGTGTGGCAAGCGAGTTTTCAAAAATCTTTGAATGCAGTTCGTATTGTTTGTAAAATAAAAATGAAGTCTTCATTCAGTAAAATTCTCTATTTACAATATTTAAGGTACTTCCCCTCCATGTGGCAAAGTTTTGGGACACCCTGTATAACTATAGTAGGTCAGGAACGAAGAGGCTCAGCGAAACTTTGATACGTTTAGGCGTAATCCCGACAACGTTACCCCCCCCCCCCCCCCCCCAACTATCTCATTAAACGGCCAATTTGTTTGAGGCCCGCTCTAATCGTTCGGCTTGGCGAGTTATCGCATAAATAATAAACTTGATAGAGATGATTTAACAGTATACAACCCAATTTATTGACTTTTTAATTTTCATTTGATGTCTTTTCCAAAAGCTATATCTTGTGTGGTTTGTAAAATTGTAATGTACGTGTCTAGTGCATGCTTGTAATGCGCCTTCTGGCGTGTTTCCAGGAGGCACTTGTAAACAAGTTTATGGGAGAATTATCTCAAATGACTATCGGTTCTCGTCTGCATAGTCGCATGTCGCTCCATAATGAAATCGGAATTTAAATTCGTGATTCAGATTAATTATTAATTCCCGTTTAATTATTTTGGTATTTAATTCGTTTTTGAGATATAACACAGAATAGCAATCGACATCGGAATTATGATTTTTAGATAGGTAGCAGTATTATATTTTTATGATAAGTATGACAATGTATTAGCGTTTAATAGTTTTTCTCACAGAGTAAAGACTAAAGAAAGAGGTGCCCTTATTAGATATTTGTATGAAACAAAACGTGGTCATTGTTTTTTCATTTTACTATTTACCGGTAAATAGTTGAACTACTCGCTTCGTTTTATGTCGATGTTAGTACTAGGCCGACCACTCGGCCGACTTGCTTAGGGCCAGTCCCCTTAGTAACTGGTCCATGGTTTTTCTCATAGCTCGTGTAATATCTAATAAATAATTAATAAAACACGCTCAATAGATACCCATTCATTACAAATGGTAAATCGTGTTCAATAAGTCCGTTCTATTTGAACAGTTGGCCGATTCAACTTTGAGTCAGGTTTAAATGTGAAATTCACTGGCCTCGATTAGGTCACAAAGTCACTTTGACTAATCATGCGGATTTATTATGTGTTTATGAGTGTAGTTTATACTTTAATCTTCTATCTCTACCTATGTACCTATATAAAATTTAAAGTCCTGATTGACTGACTGATATATCAATGCACAGCCTAAACCACAGGTCCTAGACATGAAATTTGGAGGGTGTATTCTTTGTGACGTGTAGGTATCCCAAAAGGGTTTTCTTAAATTCAACTCCTAAGGCTGTTAAAAAGGGGATGAAAGTGTGTTTTTTTATATTGAACTGATTGATATTGATATATTCTGCGTGAACCAACTCGTGGGCAGAAGCTAGTCAAATTATAAAACAACATGACTATTTTTATGTTTCCAATGTTTCCACGTAAGTATTCTTTTTTACTTCATCTTTCCTTTCAAAGATTCCAAACACCAATTCAATAGTTATTATTATCATAATACTAAGAAATCTTACCAAGATTCCACTGTTCAAAGTAACGGCAGTGTCGAGCAGACTGGAACATTCGTAATTAAGTTTTCAATGGCGCGGAAATGTGGTTTAACGGCAAACACGGGGAACAAACTAGTTTGCGCTCACGACAGACTAACCTAGCCCGCCGCAAGTTCCCAACTCGCTTACCTGTGACTCGGATCATGTAATATTCACATTTTGTAACCGACCGATCGTGTAGAGAAAGAAAGAAAGAAAGAAAGAAAAAACATTTATTCGACACTAATCGCAACAAGAAACAAAACATAAACATAGGTGACAGAAATAAAAGGGTCAGCGCGAACTGCGCCGAAAAGGTATTGGCTCAGCATGTGCTGGAGAGGAACGAGACTCCCCCAGCGCTGATTTTCAGCCAAACCCTCCTCAGTGGGTCATACGTGTCACTGACTACCCAATAGTAAATAAATAACAAAATACCTATATATAATGTATAGAAGGTACGTTTGATTGTAAGTTGGTTTGAAAGCATTCTAAATTAATCACTCATAAAGCGTGTGTAAAATCGATAGGTACTCTTCTTGCTGACTATACCATACGTATAGATCCTTCGGGATTTAAAATTCAGAAATCCAATCAGAACTCATCAAACCCAGTTTTTTATAAACACCACGACCACCATTTTTATAATATTTGACGGGCCCGTTAGCGTGGTTGGCGCGGAGGCGCCTTTCACGCTGCAAGTCGAAGGTTCGATTCCTACCCGGGACATGCATTTGTGTGCATGAACATGTCTGTATGTCCGGAGTCTGGGTGTATGTGTATATTAAGTATGTATTTACAAATAAAAAGTAGTAGGTATATGTAATAATATCAGTTATCTGGTTTCCATAGTACAAGCTCTGCTTAGTTTGGGATTAGGTAACCGTGTGTACAAAAATGTCCCAGGATATTATTATTATTATTACCATTATATGAGAAAATCACGAATTTAATAACACTGTTTTACTGGAAATCTAGGTACTTATTCAACTTTCCCCACTGCCATGCCATGCGGTATACGGTAATGTCGACATGGCGTTACGACCTTTCCTTCCTCCCAAACCAAATTAGACTATAAAGACATGTTTAATCTCCGAAACTGCTCGTATATTTTATTCATTACGGGCACAGTTCCGCTCTAGAATTCACCTTTGTGTGGCTGTAACGATAATGTAGCCTTGTTCCGTATTGTGTCTACTAAGCACCTGTACTGCTGTTGTCTGCCAGATGTAATAGCAAGACGCTGCACGTTATTCGCTAATCTGTTCAATGCTGAAACTAGATAGGTAGTGTTTGAATTCCGCTATTACCTTTTTATATTTGGAATTTAGCTGAAAATAGAAAAGTTACGGCTGCTAACTGGAATCATGGTTAATTTGCATATCACTCGAATGACTCGCTTCTCAAACGTTAATTACAGAAATGTTTAACGTTTTAATTAAATTACATGCTAATGGAATCTTCGCTGAAGTGTTATCCAAACGAACGAAGATGTTGGAGTAAGTTCGTTAATGATCTCGCCAATGTCTAAGTCAATTTTAATCGAATCAGAAAGTCGTTTTAAATCAGAAAATCCAATATGACTTTATTAATGGGGCTCCAAGTACCGATGCTTGTAAGGTTTGACATTAATTACTTTTTAATTGAAAAACTGAAAATGTAAAATAAACGGGCTCTGTCTAAACTGTTTGTATTGTTTATAGGATAACTTAATTTAGAAGAATTTATTATATTCTCCGGGAAAATAATTAAACTTTTAGATAATTTGGAAGAATGAATTCCGTAGTACTTAGTAAAGCACAAGAGCAATAATTTTTAAGTGAAGTGGAAGCAACGTAGCATGATAAAATTTTGTTTTAAAATTCAGTAGGTACCTTTGGTGAATATTGTTACGTAGCAAAAAATACCCTACGAATTGCCCTAGGTTACAGATGAGCCAATAACTTTCAGCCGAAAAGGATTCGATTAAGTAGCACAATGAAAGATAAATAGTTCACAATTTGTTCCATGAATCGGGTCCCGCATCCATAAACAGTTGCAAAAGTTATTTTTCTTTATTTTTTATTATTCATAATATTACACGACTATTGGATATAACGATATAGGTACTTATTTTTTGCCAAATTGCGCGTTTGTAGAATATTTATTTATAGAATATAGTCTACATTTAACAAATAGCAACGCTGAAGGAATACATGTGATCCAATCAGCGGCGCAAAGGAGCGGACTCACATGATTGCATCGATACGTAAAGGACGAGCTTCGAGGCAGCAATATCTCCAGCCCGAGGCCTCTACTACGTGTCGTGTCTTGTGACGGATATAACTATTAAGGTATTCTCAAAGAAATAAATACCTACAGAGAGTCATAGAAAAAGACCAGACGTCTAATATTGCCTGCGACGTGCATTTACTTTGAGCTACGCGTAGTCGTGCTACGCGTGGTCGGGCTACGCGTAGTCATACTACGCATGGTTGGGCTACGTGTAGTCGTGCTACGCGTAGTCGGGCTACGTCTAGTCGTGCTTTGCGTGGTCGAGCTACGTATTGCTACGTGTGGTCAGGCTACGCGTGAACGTGCTACGTTGCTCGTGCTACGTCTGATCATGCTACATACGCACAAGTAAGGAACTTTAGTTTAAATTTATTTTCTATACTTATAAGACCTCTATTATTTCTGAATACTGTGTCTATAAACGCCTCCGTATCTGGTATTCATTCAGATATATCGCGATTAAATACAAAAAATAGTAGGGGACGAGCTGGTTCTCGTGGTTCGCTAAACAACAAAGGACCATGACTCTTATACTTTTACATATGTTGATGTAGAAAACAAAACAATGTAGGTCACTAATTAGACTTAAGAATCTTAAATAACCGGAGCCTAAGTTAACATGTAAATCACCAATAGATATATTGACCTGCAAGATCATATTTTATGTGTACCTATGTAAAGTAGATAGGTAGGTACGTTTTATATTTGCAGTTGAGGAAATATTTACCAGTTTTGTATGTGAAAGGTGAGAGGGCCTATGTGTTTGCTCATCCTCCTCCTTGACGGTCGACTGACGACCCAATCCATCAAAGGTTATCCCTTGACCCGTGCACTCCTATTTCGAAAAGGTGACATGATCTCATCTTATGGAAGTAAGTACATTATCTATGCCGCTGCCAACGAAAAGCGATGGGAAAATAAATAGTTAATTTTATTAAAAGTGTTTTTATTTTTAGTTTTCTCCTTCCTTTATCTTTCCGACACACAATATACCACGCATTTATAAATGGCCGCCCGAATGTTATTGAGTCCGGCGGTGTCCCACTCAACATTTCCTGTTGCTTCTCGTCGTGTCGATAATTTTGTTGACCAGTCGTTTTGCAAAGGTTAATTGTTAAAAGACCCGACGCCTAATTTTAAATAAATTACTTATAACGTATGCGTTCATCGTTATAAGTAATCTCGTCAGATTAAAAAATGTTTTAAAAAGATGCCTACAATGTTTATATACTAGTAGATAATTTCCATAGTGTCCCTATAGGATGACTATAATGGAACGCTTCTTAGCGCCGCCATACACGGACTGCTTGTCGACAGCTCTAGAGCGCATCGACCGCATCGACCGCCCGCCGACTGCTTGAGCGGTCCGTGTATGGTGAATGTCAATTTTGTATTGAAACTGCGGTCGACTGCAACCAACTGCCCTAGAGCTGTCGACAAGCAGTCAGGTGTGTGGCGGCACTTAGCTTCGCTTATTTGAACCGCATTTGATTAAATTCGATTTACTTTCGGACGCCACTACAAGAGAATCCATTCCGTTTCCATCCGATATTTAAATTGAATAAAGGTTTACGTCATTCGGAATCCGAACCAACTAAATCAGCTTTGAGGTATTACTAGTATTATGTCATAGACGTAAATTAGTACGGATTGATAACATGACCGGAAAATATATTTACATGGCCTAAATGATTAGTGGAATAAATATTGGTGGTAGAGCCAAACTGTAGCCAATTGACTGCAAGTGATGCCTATGGTATTCCAAGCATCTATTGGCTACGGTAACTGCTTAACATCAGGCGGGCCGTACGCTCTTTTTCCCACCGTAGTCAAATAAACAAAATATTTTTGCCAAGGTTTTGTACCTACCAAATAAAAATTTCGAAAATGGTTGACAAAGACGTCAATTTTCCACAATCATCATGAATTTTGTAAGCTTAGGCACTCAAATATTAGGCAACGTACTTTATACTAATAAATATTCATGTTAGTACAATAATATCCTGTTTCCAGAGCACATTTGCGTTTGATACATGGCGCGGGCTGAGCGCTCCGTTAGCGCCGCGCACTCGGACACTGATCTTAAGAACCGCAGACAAATTGCTCAACTTACAACACTTGCCACAATATAACACATTATTATACATATAGTCAGCCACAATGTATCATGGTGCATCGTTAATTAGAGAGAGACAACGGCTTTTCATGTTCTGCCAAGTAATCCGGCAATTTGTTAATAAAATAGATATTTTGTAGAAGAGGGCGCGGGAGGGGAAGGTAGTCTTTTCATTAAATTCCTGCGGTTTCGAAGACACCTTAGCTTTTCCCCGGGACTGGTCGAGGGTCAAACCTTGGCATCAGTGTTGGACACCATTGTCAATCGATCATAACCAACTGATCCCATCAGTTTAGTCTTGAAAGCGCTAACATACACGGACTGCATTTTGCAGTCCGTGTATGTCCATGTAGTCCGTGTGCAGTCGACGGCCCGCGACTGCACACGGACTACATTTTTGCAGTCGGAAGTGACAGCTCTATTGCAGTTGGTTGCAGTCGACGGCACGCGACTGCACACGGACTGCATTTTTGCAGTCGCGTGTATGGCGGCGCAAAACGTAACAGACAGACCGAAAGACAGAGTTACTTGCGCATTTATAATATTAGTATAGATATCTTATCATTTTCTTTATTCATTCCTCAGAATACGAAAGAAAACATACATTCCGCGTATCAGCCGATTGTTATCCATAGAACTTGTAGAGTCAACAAAAAGTAATATAAATATTCAGCTTTATGTTGGTATTATACTATGGAGGTAAGAAGGAGCATAAAATGGAATTAGTAGTGCTTTATATTCACGAGGTTAGCCAGTACTCGTGATTAAAGTCGGAATACAATTACGATGCCAGCTATCCAAGAAGACCGTTTAATTGCACTCGCATAAATTTACTTTTGTACAAATAATAGGCCGGCGGCCATTTTATGGGCAGCTCGTAAAATTCACAGGCTTCGTCTGCACGTTGAATGGAACCATTAAGTTGTCCTAATTTGGTCGATATTAATGCTTTTAGTAATAAAGTATTTGATTTAGTATTGTTTTGTGGCGAAGTTGTTAGATAGGTACCAAAGTTTTGACTTGGGGTTTCCTGATAAGGATGATAGGATAGGGCCTTTCAGGATGATTTTGTATTTTTCATAGCTATTTTAGGAATACATATTAGTACTTAGTGCTGCGATACACGCGACTGCTTGTAGCTGCCCATCTCGACCGCTTGAAGCAGACGCTGCACGGCGAACAGCAGTTTCAGTACAAAATTGCCATTTACCATACACGGACTGCTCAAGCAGTCGGCGAGCGGTCGATGCGTATTTCCAAAATATAACTTATGGCTTTTGCCCGCGACTTCGTCCGCGTATAATTTCAATTTAAAAGAAGGGATCCCGGATCCCGGACCCCATTTCCCGGATCCCGTCTTCCTGATCCCGTATTCCGGAAATCCCGTATCATGGTTCCCGGATACCGTAACTCGTTTTCAGGCTCCTGGATCCCGTATCCCGACTCCCGTATCCCGGACCCCGTATCTCTGATTTCAGATCTCGTATACCTTATCCCGGATCCCGAAACCTGTATCTCGGATTCCGTTTCCCGCATCCCGTATGGCTAATCCCGAATCCATTTCCCGCATCCCGTATCCTGACTGCCGTATACTTGATCCTAGATCCCGTTAGGTTAGGGTTAGGTTCGAAGGTTACGACGTGGGTTACGTGTTAGGTTACTGGTGACCCTAAATGCACGGGGCTCCGTCGACCTTGTGATGGAGTAATATGGCTGACAAGTGAATGTACCTACTTATTCTGTGTTGACTTGTTGGCTTACTCCAACCTGTAACCGATCATAACTTTATGGAGCGCTGACATTATAATTTGTAAATACGCCGCTCTCTGACAGGTCGTTTCCACGAACGTAAATGAATACTGGACAGCTTACTGCAGCACGAAAAACGAGCCGCGTGAGAGGGGCCCATAGTGGTACAGTGTCCCTCTACTAGGGTGTCCACGCAATAATAAAATTTTAACGTACTTATTGTATTATATAGGTACATGAGTAACGCACATGATTGATATTTTATAACTCTAACGGAGGTTTCTCTATGCCTGTCGTAGATATAAAAGAAAGAACCTTATTACTATGTTTCATCTTCGCGTTGGTAGCCACTCTACAAGTAAAATAAACATTTCAAACAATGGATAAATAAATAAATATCTCCAGACAATACATCAACTATTAGGTCCCAAACTAAGCAACGCTTGTACCTACTATAAATACCGTCCAATGGACTGGAAGCTATCCCAGACCAGAGCAAATTACGAAAAGGCTATTTCCAAAATTTTCCCCGACGGGAATCGAACCCTCAACCAATCGGTGCAATGAGCCCAGCGGCCTACGGTCAAACCACTGCGGCAAACGGATGACAAAGTCATGTGGTTTTATGGCCACCCTAGCTGAGCATTATTACCAATGTTACCATCTAAAGATAAAAAAAACCGATCGTTTTCAAAATATAATTAATATTCAATATTACTTGCTATAAAAAATATATGACTACAAATTAAAAATAATCATTATGAATCCAACATGTTTCGACAAAACAATAGTCACGACACGATAAATAATAAATTAATTTATTTGGTTGATTTAAAAACTACCAATCACTACCCAACGATAATATTATTTTGGCATGGCAACTAGGAGTGAGAGGGACACGGTCCCAACTGGGGCCTCTCGCTCGGTTCGTTTATCTGTCTAAGAATTGTCATAATAGACCTTAAGGCAGGAGAATAAAGTTGAATTTCTTAATTTCTTCTTAACCAAAAACTCAAGTCATCAATCCTTCATTATACATCCGTGGTCGCTTCAGATCAAATCCCCAATGTGGCCAGATGACCATGTGAATTTTCCCAACTTTTTCGAAATCCCTCCAAAGATTCATTTTTTGAAAAAAAAAAAATTAATTGGTTTTGCTCATTTAGGAGAAATACAAAATCAAAAATACTCTCTTAATTTTTATATAAGTTCAACTACATATTTATAAACAAATATTTTTATATTCCATTTTATTTTACCTGTTTCAGTGTTAATAAACATTTATCACATTTTCGATGTAGGAACAAAATTGAACGGGTGGACCGATTAAGATTTAGTTTTTAGGGGTCCGTACCTCAAAAGGTAATTGGTAAAGGTATTGTAATATGGTATTCACCCACTTACTACGACGTTTTCTACGCCTTCTCTTGCGCAATAATAGCAAAAGAAGTAGTGTTTCTTCGTCAGAATCCATGTTGCAACCGAATGAATAGCGGTCAAAGTCAACGGTAACGTCGGTAACCATGGTTGTAGTTGTAATCATGAAATATAATCGTCCTATGTTTATGGTTAACACTATGGTGATTTGCTTTTATTCAAGTCCGCATTCTTAGTAACGAGGAACCGTACTAGATGTCGCTAAGCCGCTAGGGCAGAGATTCCCAAACTATTTTGGCAAGACGCCCCTTTTCCTAAATGAACTCAGCAAAAAACTGTGTGATTCAGTCATTCTTATAACAAGTTGGTATACGTAATAGTTACAACTTATACAGTATCTTATAAGTTTCAAATAAGAACTTGTGTTAATTAATAGGGGTCGATTTTTTTCCCTAAAAATATAACGCCCCTAAAAAAATCCCATCCCACTTATTTACCCCCTAAATTTGACTCCTTTAAAATTAGTAAAAACTATTTAGGAGGTTTTTTTTCTAAAAGTGAATTTTCGGGGGAGTTCGAATAAAATTGGTGGGAAATTCACATGGTCATCAGCTGGCCACACCGGTATTATATAGAATGCAACGCGCAGGCGCGCGGACCGCTACAAGCAGTTCGTGTATCATCATCATCATCATCATCTCAGCCGAAAGACGTC
This sequence comes from Drymonia ruficornis, assembly GCA_947859195.1. Lineage (NCBI taxonomy): Eukaryota > Metazoa > Arthropoda > Insecta > Lepidoptera > Notodontidae > Drymonia > Drymonia ruficornis. The sequence goes on from OX401906.1 coordinate 10,332,847, forward strand.
CACTGCTGGACATAGGCCTCCCCCAAGGTTCGCCACAATGACCGGTCTTGCGCTGCCCGCATCCAGCGGATTCCCGCGACCTTCACCAGGTCGTCGGTCCACCTTGTGGGAGGCCTACCCACGCTACGCTTTCCGGTGCGCGGCCGCCACTCGAGAACTTTTCGGCCCCATCGGCCATCCGTTCTACGAGCAATGTGCCCTGCCCACTGCCACTTAAGTTTTGCAATCCTACGGGCTATGTCAGTCACCTTGGTCCTTCTGCGTATCTCCTCATTCCTGATTTGATCTCGCAGGGAAACTCCGAGCATAGCCCTCTCCATTGCCCTTTGGGTGACCTTGAGCCTTCTTATGAGGCCCATTGTAAGCGGCCATGTCTCAGTGCCATAGGTCATCACTGGCAACACACACTGGTCGAAGACTTTCGTCTTGAGACACTGCGGTATTTGGGACGAGAAGATATTGCGTAGCTTCCCGAACGCTGCCCAGCCGAGTCGGATTCGTCGATTGACCTCTTTCTCGAAGTTGGACCTACCTAACTGGATGGTTTGTCCCAGGTAGACATAATCGTCGACAACTTCGAGTGTAGAGTCTCCGATCTTCACGGGAGCAGGTACAACACGGCAATTCGACATGATCTTCGTTTTGCCCATGTTCAATGGGCAAAACGTTCGTGTATGGTAAATGGAAATTTTGTATTGAAACTGCTACTCGCCGTGCAGCGACCGCTTCAACAGTCTTCTTCAGTTACAACTTCTCGATCGACTAAGCGCGGCAATACACGGACTGCTTGTAGCAGTTCATCTCGACCGCTAGAAGCGGTCGCTGCACGGCGAGTAGCAGTTTCAATACAAAATTTCCATTTACCATACACGAACTGCTTGTAGCGGTCCGCGCGCCTGCGCGTTGCATTCTATATAATACCGGTGTGGCCAGGTGATGACCATGTGAATTTCCCACCAATTTTATTCGAACTCCCCCGAAAATTCACTTTTAGAAAAAAAACCTCCTAAATAGTTTTTACTAATTTTAAAGGTGTCAAATTTATGGGGTAAATAAGTGGGATGGGATTTTTTTAGGGGCGTTATATTTTTAGGGGTAACCCAATCTAAACAATCATATTTAGTTGCCCTAGCGTAGGGATTCCCAAAGTGGTCGATATTGGTTACATATCGACATAAACGAAAACTGATTTTGGGGGTCGACGACGTCTAAAAATCGACCCCTGTTAATTAACACAAGTTCTTATTTGAAACTTTCAAGATACCGTATAAGTTGTAACTATTACGTATACCAACTTGTTATAAGAATGACTGAATCACACAGTTTTTTTGTTGAGTTCATTTAGGAAAAGGGGCGTCTTGCCAAAATAGTTTGGGAATCTCTGCCCTAGCGGCTTAGCGACATCTAGTACGATTCCTCGTTACTAAGAATGCGGACTTGAATAAAAGCAAATCACCATAGTGTTAACCATAAACATAGGACGATTATATTTCATGATTACAACTACAACCATGGTTACCGACGTTACCGTTGGCTTTGACCGCTATTCATTCGGTTGCAACATGGATTCTGACGAAGAAACACTACTTCTTTTGCTATTATTGCGCAAGAGAAGGCGTAGAAAACGTCGTAGTATGTGGGTGAATACCATATTACAATACCTTTACCAATTACCTTTTGAGGTACGGACCCCTAAAAACTAAATCTTAATCGGTCCACCCGTTCAATTTTGTTCCTACATCGAAAATGTGATAAATGTTTAACACTGAAAACATGACATGTAACAAATTATATGCTAAATGAAACAGGTAAAATAAAATGGAATATATAAATATTTTTTTATAAATATGTAGTTGAACTTATATAAAAATTAAGAGAGTATTTTTGATTTTGTATTTCTCCGAAATGAGCAAAACCAATTTTTTTTTTTTTCAAAAAACGAATCTTTGGATGGATTTCGAAAAAAGTTGGGAAAATTCACATGGTCATCTGGCAACATTGGGGATTTGATCTGAAGCGACCACGGATGTATAATGAAGGATTGATGACTTGAGTTTTTAGTTAAGAAGAAATTAAGAAATTCAACTTTATTCTCCTGCCTTAAGGTCTATTATGACAATTCTTAGACAGATAAACGAACCGAGCGAGAGGCCCCAGTTGGGACCGTGTCCCGCTCACTCCTAGTTGCCATGCCAAAATAATATTATCGTTGGGTAGTGATTGGTAGTTTTTAAATCAACCAAATAAATTAATTTATATTTATCGTGTCGTGACTATTGTTTCGTCGAAACATGTTGGATTCATAATGATTATTTTTAATTTGTAGTCATATATTTTTTATAGCAAGTAATATTGAATATTATTTATATTTTGTAAAAGATCGGATTTTTTTTATCTTTAGATGGTAACATTGGTAATAATGCTCAGCTAGGGTGGCCATAAAACCACATGACTTTGTCATCCGTTTGCCGCAGTGGTTTGACCGTAGGCCGCTGGGCTCATTGCACCGATTGGTTGAGGGTTCGATTCCCGTCGGGGAAAATTTTGGAAATAGCCTTTTCGTAATTTGCTCTGGTCTGGGATAGCTTCCAGTCCATTGGACGGTATTTATAGTAGGTACAAGCGTTGCTTAGTTTGGGACCTAATAGTTGATGTATTGTCTGGAGATATTTATTTATTTATCCATTGTTTGAAATGTTTATTTTACCTGTAGAGTGGCTACTAACACGAAGATGAAACATAGTAATAAGGTACTTTATTTTATATCTTCGACAGGCATAGAGAAACCTCCGTTAGAGTTATAAAATATCAATCATGTGCGTTACTCATGTACCTATATAATACAATAAGTACGTTAAAATTGTATTATTGCGTGGACACCCTAGTAGAGGGACACTGTACCACTATGGGCCCCTCTCACTCGGCTCGTCTTTTGTGCTGCAGTAAGCTGTCCAGTATTCATTTACGTTCGTGGAAACGACCTGTCAGAGAGCGGCGTATTTACAAATTATAATGTCAGCGCTCCATAAAGTTATGATCGGTTACAGGTTGGAGTAAGCCAACAAGTCAACACAGAATAAGTAGGTACATTCACTTGTCAGCCATATTACTCCATCACAAGGTCGACGGAGCTCCGTGCATTTAGGGTCACCAGTAACCTAACACGTAACCCACGTCGTAACCTTCGAACCTAACCCTAACCTAACGGGATCTAGGATCAGGTATACGGCAGTCAGGATACGGGATGCGGGAAATGGATTCGGGATTAGCCATACGGGATGCGGGAAACGGAATCCGAGATACGGGTTCCGGGATCCGGGATAAGGTATACGAGATCTGAGATCAGAGATACGGGGTCCGGGATACGGGAGTCGGGATACGGGATCCAGGAGCCTGAAAACGAGTTACGGTATCCGGGAACCATGATACGGGATTTCCGGAATACGGGATCAGGAAGACGGGATCCGGGAAATGGGGTCCGGGATCCGGGATCCATTCTTTTAAATTGAAATTCTACGCGGACCAAGTCGCGGGCAAAAGCCATAAGTTATATTTTGGAAATACGCATCGACCGCTCGCCGACTGCTTGAGCAGTCCGTGTATGGTAAATGGCAATTTTGTACTGAAACTGCTGTTCGCCGTGCAGCGTCTGCTTCTAGCGGTCGAGATGGGCAGCTACAAGCAGTCGCGTGTATCGCAGCTCTAAGTAGGTATATACATTCACAAAACGTTTGCTGTGTTATTAATACTTGATTACATACTCCCATGGAGGTTGTTCAATAATTACGGGTATAATAATTAATCTACATTTTACACACACAGACATTAAGCTACACATATCTCCAAACAAGAATTTATATTTGAACGAGGGATGTACGATCAACACATCCAAACTACGTAACTACTACTACTACTACAAACTAGATAATATCGATGAGTATGTACAAGGCCTTACGTTATGTTCAATTTCTGATAAGTTAGCCCAATCTATTGAGCAACCATAACAGCCCGGACACGACTTCGCGCGACGACGACGGGCGGCAGCGTTTTTTGCTAAAATGTTTTATCGCGCGCGTTGCCGCTGACAGCGGCAGCTCGCGGCGTCATGCAACATTTTAGCAAATAAACGCTGTCGCCCGTCGTAAGTGCACAGTCGATTTATTTTTCCCATAGAAACCCGGTCGTACCTAACTATAATCGAAGCGAAAGGGGTTAAATAAAAATGAACCCGTTCCGTGACGTGCATGCATCGAACCGCGATAAACAATTCGACAACTAGTCAAGCCAATACACAGCCATAACATTCTGTAACCGCTTCAAAAACATTTGTCGTATCACCGTGATAGATTTATCGAGGAAACGAATATTTGAAAACTGTATTCGCAAAGGCAAAGTCCTTTAATAAATGTCAACCGCGGCTCCAACATGATATATGGGTGTTTTCGATGGTCGCACGCCGCTCGCCGTAAAACGCTGCGTCAAGTGGCTTTCATAAAATAGGCCCTTCTTGTCGAATCACGGCGGCTATCGGCCCATATCGCTCATAATGACCCCATAAAAGATGAGTATTACTACTTGCCCTTTGATGTGAGAGAACCAATAGCCTCCACTAATTTAATAGCACGGCTTCGCTTCTTGTCACTAAGACAATCTCTGTTTAGGAGGAGACACTTTTGTGATGATTAAATCCGCAAATAAATTATAATAAAATGAAAATAATATTCATATTATTTATTAAAACTTATTACTTATTAAATAATATGAATATTATTATTCATTTAAATATTGACCTGAAAGTCATTTGTTTTATTTTATTAATAAATCTCTCAAATCTTTTATTTACAGAGCAGTTCCGAGTTTAAACACTATAAGAACCATGTACCAGTTAGGTACTAAGGGGACTGGCCCTAAGCAAGTCGGCCAAGTGGTCGGCCTAGTACTAACATCGACATAAAACGAAGCGAGTAGTTCAACTATTTACCGGTAAATAGTAAAATGAAAATAAAAAACAATGACCACGTTTTGTTTCATACAAATATCTAATAAGGGCACCTCTTTCTTTAGTCTCTACTCTGTGATACGAACTAATAGTCGAAAATACTAGTTTGTGGCAATTTTAACAAGTTTAGACATTCCAGTCACGTGGCAAGCAGAGTGTATCAAAGCATTGTATGTCAATACTTTGTGATCATGCCGGCCGAGAGCTGCCAACTCAAAGCTCTATCTAGTAGTATCAAAGAATTAGTATTTTTTTAATTTAACATTTAGACCGTTCAACACTAACTCACCCAGGCAGTCAATATTATTATGATCCCTGCGTGTTGAACTTCTACAGCTGGATTTTTTATAAAGCTGCCTAAATCCGCTTAACCTACTACATATAGCCGCCCGTTAAGCCTCTTTGTTAGTTTTCTCTCCCTCTTTACAATGTACGTTGTACAGAGCCAGACTAAATAGGTACCTCTAGAGATGTTTGTTTTGTTCCTCAAACGATACAATCGTTCCTCGCAGTTTCGTAGTAGTCTTTCTAAACAAGTAGATTGCAAACAAAATAATACGAGTTGTTTTAACTGAGTATTTACTATGAGCTTCCATTTTTAACAAAAGAATAATCATGAAATCATGATTCAAACTCTATCAAAATAGTTTATATTGTACTGTATAGAGATTATTGTGTATCTTAAAGTTCAAGTTAGCGTCGGGCCTCATCTACGCGCTGCGCTGCGTCGTCGCAGGTGTCAGCGGGCGAGAGACGAAGCGGGGAGGGTGACGTGCCAGTACAAAATCTTGCGACGACGCAGCGCAACGCAGCGCAGCACGTAGATGGGGCCCGGCTCTTAGCTGTCTTTAAAATTTCGGTAGGAGGTACCACAGAGTAAAGACTAAAGAAAGAGGTGCATTATTAGATATATGTATGAAAAAAACGTGGTCATTGTTTTTTCATTTTCATTGTTCTATCTACCGGTAAATAGTTGAACTACTCGCTTCGTTTTATGTCGATGTTAGTACTAGGCCGACCACTCGGCCGAGTTGCTTAGGGCCAGTCCCCTTAGTAATTGGTCCATGGGAGATACTTATAAGAGGTATGGGCCCAAACGCTTGTACTAAGGCTACCTTACAATGGACTGGGGGCGATCTCAGTAACATCCATACCAGGCCAAATTACTAAAAGGCGGTTTCAGAAATTTGTCTCTGGCGGGATCGAACCCGCAATCACCTGATGTAGTGAGCCCAGCGGTCGTCAAACAACTTACTAAGTTTTTCTTTAAAAGTAACATTTTAAGTCGAAATAGAAAATGCTCGCCTATAGGTACATTGACAATTCCTTCGAGGAATATAAATATTGTCAACAAATTGTATCGCCTGCGGAAACTTTGGCTTAGCGGGTTTCAAATACGTGTTCTTGAAAGTCCAGACCCGAGGACAGAGCCATGTGTTAGTTTACGCTGTGTTAGAGCTACGTTGTACAAACCAGTCATACATTATGAGACTCGTGTACAATATTGTAAAAGTTTCATGTGTTCGCTGAAGCTGTTAAAGGATCGGTCCGCGTCTTAAATAATGTGGCTTTTGGAGAAATATTCAGTTACGTGTATGTATAGAGTTTAAATTTAGTAACACTTTTGTTGTACGGTGTAAAAAAAATATGGGACTAAGGTGGCAAACAAGCATACGGCCCGCCTGATGTTAAGCAATTACCGTAACCTATAGATGCTTGCAATGCCAAAGGCATTGCTCGCACGTTGCCGACCTGAAGGGGAGTGGACAGAGGGGGGAGGGCGGGTTGACATTCCGGCTCTCTCATCACACGAAACGCAGCTGTATAGCTACTTTACGCCGATCTTCTGTGAGAGGGTGGTACTACCCTAAAATATAAATAAAGAACTTTTTAATCTTTCTAAGCTTCCTAAGAGAGGAATTTAACTATTACTTACAACTTATATTATACTACAGAAGAAACAGTCTAAGTAGGTTCAGTACAGTAGATGCCTGAGTGTTACATATATCTGGAGCCGTTCATTCCTCAGCCATTTCTCAAATGTGGCTTTTTCCAATCTCAGTGCAAAGCATTAAAAAGCTTCAAGAGCTCTCCGCTGTAATGTAAACTTGGGATATTGAGGGAATTCCCGCGAACGATCGCGGTTGAACTCGACCGAAGGCAAAGTTTAATAAGATGTTTCCTGTTCATCATCAAGGATCCCCTTGCACCTGCGTAGGAAAATATTCATGAGCGAATACATGAATATTATATTTTAAATATAAAGAGACCACACTTCGTCCGCTGGTTAGCTGAATAAGGATATAAAAAGATGTGGATCAAGATTATAACAATCTTTAGGGCCGCCACAGACTTGCTTCTTTTAGCATCGGCGATCGGCGATTTTGATGCTACATCTCGCTCGTTCGCGATCGAAGTAACGCGACGCAGCATCGATACGGTCGCAAAATCACCGGTCGCCGATGCTTAAAGTAGCAAGTCTGCGGTGGCATGCAAATCCTGTAGTACGTTAAAAATATCCAAGTAAGTAGGTGAATACTTACTATGAAACAAGATCTGGGGAGCTAATTGCGCCACTATGCAACACTGTAAAAGCAATTAATTTTTCTGATTTTCTAGCAGAATCCGCAACATTTCCGTGAAATTTAATTTTACAGAAACTTTGCGGAATTGCTAAGGATTCTGCTAGAAAATTAGAAAAATGAATTGCATTGGCAACGGAAATAAACATTGGCAATGGTGCCACCATTAGACCCCTGAAAATTCTAGATTCAGGACGCAGGCGACAGTACTACCGAAATAGATAATAGGGAAGCTGCCTGTTCCTAAAGATAATTTAATCGGTATAAGAGTTCAAAGAAACTTGGTACCGTTCGTAAATCATAGGTTAGTGTTATCACAGTGCTGCGGAATCCATTAACCCGTAATCGCTACTGGGGCTCCATAATTGAGATCGTTAATGAAATAGATTAAATTATTTTGTGCTACGTTACACAGCCGAGTTGGACCCAATGTTTATTTCCGAAACGTTAGTTGGGTCTTAATGTACCCGAAAACGTTTTTATTTTGCTCTGTTTTCAGAGTAGAAAGCAGAGAAAAACATTATAAAAAAATATTGTCAGTCATAAATAGCTACATTTTTCATCCAACGTGAGTTATCAGCTCATGGAAACCCTACAGTAGGTAAGAATAATATTGCTACAGGCACATAGGTAGGTACAGTGCGTTGCGATCTATTGACTACCGAGATAAACACGTTTGTAATCCGAGTTTTCGTAAGGAAATTCAATTAAGGAAGAACAAGGAAGTATTTTGGAACAAACAAACTTTTTTATGTACCTACCTATTGGTTTGTGGAACTGCTTTGTGCGTTCCGTTTTGATTAAATTTTGCGACGGTTGACTTTTTATCCGAAAACAAAGAAAAGCCAATTCATAACGAAGTATATAGGAACACGTGCTACCAGGTATATTTACTTATTTATAACAAGATGAGATCATTAATAACTTACTTCAGTAGTACCTAATAGATAACCGGAAGAGTACCTCAAGTGTACAGCTGGCGGCCCTGAAGTCTGGTCTAGAGGCGTCGTAGTACATAAATGTTTTCCATACAAATCATCTATTGCGACGTCGCCGCTAGAGCTAACTTTAGGGCGGCCAATTTATATCGCACGTACTGTTTATATTTACCTACACTGTAGTTATGCTCGCAGTCTGGCTAGTTGAATTTTTGTTTGCCAACATAGTAAAAGGTAATAGAAACAATATTTTCACTTCCCTTTGCTTACAAATAAGGATAATCGGGACATAATCCGCAGTGAATAGCAGGATTTATAAGAAAGAGAGAAAGCTATAAAAGTAATAATTGTGCTTAGTTATGATAAAATTCGTTAACCAAAATCATAGAAATAATGTAGTAAATTGTTGATTGAATTGATTGTAACGTCTTTTATTTAGAAATCAGGACACATCGATTATTTAGAAATCAGGATAAATAGAATTAAATTGAGTGAATACATAATATTATAAGGGATCTTCGATAAATAATAATCTTTGTATATAGAACCATTGATTTGGGTTAACATGTCAGCAGCAGTTAATGGGGCCAAGGGCGAAATCTCTCTCGCAAACATCAAAGGACAAGCTAACTGGTGCGCCGCGCTTCTGATTTGGGCTCCACTTAAACTAGTTCAGTTTATATTCTTACTTCTTAGGTTAGGTATAAGAGATTCATGATCCCTAGACTCCAAATGGTTATTACATCGTGGATACACCTATCGGTCAAAAATTCCAGAAAATATATTTGTAGAATTAACCGTGAGTAACGTCACGACTTTTATCCTCATTCGGGGGTAGTCAGAGGCTTGAGTGGCCATACACCACCACATACAGAACACTTACACAATTAACCGTGAGTATAATTTTAAGGTCGGATTTTAAGTTCGCGGGAAACCGCTGGATGCAAGTGGCACAGGACCGGTCGTTGTGGAAAACCTTGGGGGAGGCATATGTCCAACAGTGGACGTCTTTTGGCTGAAATGAATGATGATAATTTTAAGGTACCTACAACCTGACAGTAGCGTTTTGTACAGTAGGTAGTTATGTGCTCAGGATTTCTGAGACCTTTGTAATACATGTAGGTTCTAAAATAATATATATTATTTTCACTTAATATAAATAGAACGTCTAGATGACGCGACGGTACAATTAAGATAAAAACTTCAAATGAACACCGTTCACAAACAACTTTCATAATAGCAGATAACTATGTGAGATATTAAAATGAGAATATATAGGAGCTAAAAGTTAGTACCCAACATTGTTTATTTTACTCTGGTTTATTTTATCGTTACAATACCGATCGATTAAACTTCTGTGTGCGTGCAGTGTAACTACATATTTGTTTTATCAAAAACAAAATACACATTTTATATATTTCGTCTCCCAGAGAACCAACTAATGGGACTACCGCTGCCCGGAGTTAGATAGAATATTACAGGATACTGACTGTCAGATCGACGACGAAGTTTTAGTTGTTATTACACCTCTATTTGTTTATAGTTAAATTCCAACCGTATCAAAGATTATCCAGATTTCCTCAGCAGCATGAAGGAAGTCATGATATTTCGGTAACCAACCCTACATCCGACTGAGCCTATAGTAGGTACCTATATCGTAACGTGATTGGATGTATTTACTAAAGAGCTTATTACACTTGGCTAAATTTAGAAGCCTAAATTCAGAAGCTTCTAAATATTAAACCATTCTAGCTTCTGAATAGCTTGCTGAATGCGATTACACTTGCCTAAATTCAGTAACGACTAAACTAAGTAGCCTAAATTTAGTTAAGTGTAATAACCCCTTAAATAGGCTGCGACCTTCTGTCTGGATATAATTATAAATATATTTCAGGTAGGTAAGTGTATGCCGAATAGTAACAAAATAATATTAACGTTGAAAGCGCCATTAGGAAAATGCTTTACCCTTTTCATTTAGTCAGGCTTTTGAGTTGACATAAACAATTTTCCTAGCTCTTGAATAGCTAACAACCATTGAATAAATTGTTTGTCAAAAGGTCAAATTAAGTTCAGGGGCCACCATCTGTTAGAACTAAGGACACTTAAACTCTTTGACAAATGGCTTTAGTAAACGTTGAAATACTATTGCCACGGCTTTATGTGTTCTAAGTGAGTGCTACCGATTAATAATACTTGTTATTTAGTTTGAACTTTGTATCAAAAGAATATGCGAAATAAATAGGTAACTTATTTTGTTATCGGCTGGACACAACAACGATCCCTTGTTTTTTAACCTTATAACCACATACTGCATTGAAATTCAAAATACATTCAGTATAATATGAATCGTAATTTCAGTAAAGGATTCCCTTCTACTGAATTATATTAAATAGGTACCTATGTTACCCAAAGAATTTCACGTCAACGGGCAATTATTTTTATTTCATCAAAACATTTCATATAGGTACAACGAAAGACCTTTGTGTCAAGTCGGCATTTTTATTCCATCTAGTTAAAATATTCGGAGCTATAAGCATAACGAATAACTAGTCAACAAATACGTTTAACAAAAGAGCGAGTCATATAATCTGCGGCGTCTGCACTTATCTAGCGTTCGAAACGCAACAAGGCAGTTTAAGTAAATTTAGCAGCAATTTGCAGTATGTTAACTGCACCGGCGGCGCTTATTGCCACTCCACTCCGTTACACTCACGGCCGGATGATATTGCTAATTGGGTTTCCTGCAGGAAATCGTATAAAGTTCTACTAATACTCGAGCCTCTGATGGTAATGGCACATAGTTCTTGTCACCATTTATTTTTAATTACATTCAAGCTACTTTATACTTGAACAATTTACTAATTTAATGTTGTACAAGAAATTCGTCCTAATGAACTTAATCTCGTCGCATTAGCTATAGCTATAACAAATAATATTAGGCTTTTCATATTCGGAAGTAATTCCATTACCAAATACTGCCATTAATTGTTTATAACCATTAATTACTAACTGGAAGAAAAATATAACCTCTATAAAATTCTACTGTTTGCTCAACGACGCATGCAATATTTGTGTCCTCATTCGCTTATGGCAATATTTATTGTGTTTAGTTTTTAATATTCAGAGAAAATATTCTTGAACAAAATTAAATATTGCTGCTAGCAACGTAACGACAACAAGAAGCAAAATAATAATAATGTTATTAAAGTATTATTAGACAACGCTCACAAGAAAATCTTACATAAGTAGATAACGAATGTGTACTCGGGGAGAAATAATTAAATTTGTTTCTAGTGAGTTCTATTTTGTAAGGGTTTTGATTCGCGCCAACAAAGCGAGCGTCGTCGCTGGCCGCAAATTGCGGCCTCATTGTTTGCCGCAAACAAACATTCGCGGGGCTCGGCTCCTTCACGCACAAAGCCGCTCCATTTGCGACGAACAAATCATTTTCATTGCATTTTCTTTCAACGGAGGTAAGTAAATACAAACGAAAATACGAGGTAAGACCACCAGTTCGTTACTTGTTAATTAACACAATGAAGTGCTTAAAGCCAGCTTCGATCACTGATCGGTAAACGATCGGAGGCTAAGCAACGCTTGGCAAGGTCAGTCAGTGATGGGTGACCTCAGTGGCAATTGAACTGAGCATCTCAGTGTTTCGGAGGGCACGGAAAAGTCGGTACCGGTTAGATAACCGGATGCTTAGTTAGGCAGCAGTCGTTAAGCCTTGTTAGAGGCCTTCGGGCGGTTGAATAACTCTGTCACCAGGTTGGCCACTAACCATAAGATAAGAAGATTAACACAATAAAACCTGCTCTCCTTTAAGTGTTCCCATTCATTTTTTTAAAAGCATGTTCTTAGTTTTCCGGCAGTTCTCTGTGAAAGTACATAGTTTCCACTGTTCGTGTGAATTCTCATAACATTGAAAACTCAAAGGCAAGTGAAAATTGACATCGAAAGCTAGCCACGCCGTTTTCAATCGACAAAACCTTTATAGCCACTATACGGATAACATATTGCGACACGTTGAAATTTTCTTTTCTTATTTGAGATTAGTTATTGAATGTCGTTTGAGGTATGAGTACTACTTGATAATATCACAATTTTCTTTTTCCTGGTAGAGTTCGAGGCGACTCTACCTCTAATTGTAAGTCAATGAATATCAATAACGTCTCTCATCTCTCATGTACTTAATTCTCTCGATTTCTATACGGACTCGTACAAAGTGATACTGGCGAAGTTTCGCAAATAAATTAACTGAAGCTCACAGAGGCCGGCTCTGTCAAGAGCGGCACTCGCTCGACTCTTGCTTTGTTGTCGCAGGCTTGTGAGCGCTACACTTTGTCTTGCCAGTTGATATTAGACATTTGTAGACGCGAACTTCAGTATTGATTTTGAATCGTAGCGATCACGGAATAAATCATATTTACTGGAAATGGCGTGCTTGTAAATCACGACGTATGAGTAGACTTACGGCCAAAAAATACGCGCTAATGTTTTATAGTCGCTGGCATTATCATGTATGGAAAAAGTAAACCAAGCTATCAATATTCCGCGTATAAAACGATAAGAGAATTTAAACACTTAATAATATTAGGCACGGCCCGTGCCTATGGAATTACCTTTCCTTAAACAAGGAGAGAGATAGAGAAATCTATAAACAACAATAATAATATAACGTCACGACTTTTTATCCCTATTCGGGGGTAGTCAGAGGCTTGAGTGGCCATACACCACTACATTGTGGAGGTATTAAGTCAACTCAAAGCCCACGTTTCACCAGATAGTCAGAACCCAACGTGACAGGTGGTGAACCTTGTCGCCGTATATACAGGAACTGAGTATTACCTAGTCCCGAGGGATAGGTAGGTTTCCTCACGATGTTTTCCCTCACCGTAAGCCAACTGTAAATGATTCGCATAGATGAAAATTCATCCATTGGTGAATGCCCCACCGGGGATCGAACCTGGGACCTTCTGATTGCTAGCCCAACGTGTTCGCCCCTAGGCTACAGTCGCTTAAACACTTAAAACACTTAAATAAAAAGTATCACCAGTTCTTAATTGTGAGCTAATTTAATTCTATTTATTTTGGTGTTCTGTGGTTGCATTATTATTTGTTCGAAGTACAGTAAAAAGTACTAGTCGTTATGTTACGTATTACAAAAGTCATGTATGTACGTAGTATTGGTAACACGTAGATCGGTGTTAATTAAGCCGGATGCTGCAGGCAGGTATGGACGGCTGGTAATTGGATTGGGCAACAAGCTCATTGGGGATTTCCTGGACCACGGTGGGTTCAAATCTGAGAGAAGGTACGAATAATACGTAGGAGACTAAATCCATTTTTTTCTGGTATAGTACCAGTACTGATGCCAAAAGATTGATTATCAAGAATCCAGCTATATACCTAAACTGTTTCAATAAAAATTTAAAAAAATACATTACATGAAAATTTATTTATTTGATAGCAGTACGCAGATACAAGACAAACTAAGTAAATTCGAATTTAAAAAGAATAAAAGATAAAATTAGCACTTTTAGTAAATAATTTTGAATGCCAATTATTAAAAAATATTTTTTTTATTTACATATACGTAATCGGCATTAAATTTGTAATCAACTGCCTGCTAAGCAGTTTGTCGGCATTGAAACTGATGCCCATGTCTATTTTCACGGTATAGTTCCATTTTGTCTGGTATGGAATTCCGAAATACCAATGTAATATGATATACGAATGTATTAGAGTGTTAATTGAACTGGATGTGGTTAGCAGTTACGGCGGCAATATTAATTGGTTAAGCAACAGGCTCCATCGGGAGTTATCTACGTCACATGCACTAAACGTACACGGACGCATAACGCCCGATTCTTGTGGCACGCATTTAGCATTTGACTCTTGAAGAATGTGTGATTTGAACTCTATTTTATTGTGCAATGGTGCTAATTCCATTGTCACACAAACTTAATTAAGCGACTCTTAGATATTCGTAATGCATGAGCAGGACAGCAATATTTTTGTTTTGCCTCATGCAGTTTCGACGTAATTTGTGCTACGTTACATTATATAAAAAATCTTTCGCGAGTTATTTTAAAAAAAGTTTATGAAACGTAACTTTTCTGTAGCCATCTAGTACCTTACGAACTGGGATATTTCCCAAATTATTTTCCAAACCATTTTTATTTTCTTAGATCATCTTGTAAGCGTGGGAATTTGAATAGCTTAAAAGGAACACTTGTGTTCAGCCGACGCGATGATATGTCATTCTGATTTAGGAGTCGCTTAGAGAAAGTCGTGTGTACTTATGATTATCATCATAATATTTAAAATTAGCTAACTAAAGTAAAGAGAAGTGAATAAACTACAATGTAGAAGCTAACTGAAACATACCTCAGTTCTGGAGACTTGTAGTAAATGACGTCCATTTGGCGTATGTGAAACACAGTAGAGTAGGCATGGCAATACAATATGCCAAAGACGACGTGTTGGCTGTACATTAAATTATTATAAGCTGGCAATACAATACAATTACCGCATATAGGTAATTCAATTAAGTTTTAATGAAACAAGTTCGCTCGTAGCAGCCTGGCAAAGGGATCATTCTGAAAATCTTATTTGCGATAAGGCGAGGGGCGCGATTATTTGTTGGTTTATGTAAATTGTCGGTGAAATACTCAATGAGGCGTATTAAATACGTTGTAAGCCTTTATCAAGAGGGTCGCAGGCATAGGTATTGGCTTTCTGCGCAGTTTGTGACGTCTCAGACCGTGCCGTATTATTTGAATTTCCATTCAGCGATTTCGTTACGAAATATTTATTTTTAATGTGAATGAATTATTATAATCTTATTCTTTGAATCTAGCTTTTTTCAATCTAATTGATCAGTATGCGTCGAAACAAATTTGATGCCTACCAATCTAGTTGATAATATCCCGCTTCCTATCTAGTTTTTTGTGATAAAAACCATTTTCCAAGTTGAATTTTCTGAGCTGATGAAAATTGACTTAGATTGGCAAATTCGTTAACCAACTTTCTCAAATGTCTCTAAGCGTTTGGATAACACTTCTGAAAAGATTTCCATTAGGCACCGACTGTACACACGGGTAAGTATAAATATTTATAAACAACTTTGAATTTGTAGTTCTTAGGGTCTTTTCTTTTATAAGTATCATTTCTCTAAAAGGACCTACCTCTACTCTACCTATGATTTGAAAACATCATGATTTTTGAGTAACCAATATTTACTAAATCAAATGCCAAATCTGATAACTGATTAGATTTTAACAACTTACAGGATATTAATACCACATGAGTACTTCGTATACGTCAAGTGATGGATTCTTCATCAACAAAAGTTTAATTAGGTCCCGAATGTACCTACTTACAAACGAGTTGCCAAAACTAGTTAACGGACTTAGTAACTATAAGTAATTGAACTTATCTCGAGTTATGATGAAGCGGAGAAATGTTACTTCCTCAGCAAGCAACTTACCATTAAGTTTATTTTTTGTATACCTAGCGTGTTTTTAGGATTCGCGCACATCTTACGTATAGTTTGATACTTTTGTCGGAAATATTCTATTGATATCTTGTCTTTTGATTTTTAGCTGTCGTTTTCCACTATTATGAGAAGCATGATTATAACTGAAAAAACGAATTACATTTGGACTGTGCAAAGACCACTTTATTGGAATGCCGTTACCAAACAGACGGTGATATTCTCTCTAATAAATTACGATACAAACGGTAGTACAAACCAAAGTATGCAAGTATAACAATGTAAAGGTTAATTTAAATTAGACGCAGGTAGCTATATCAAATAGGAATGAGTATGGTATGGTTTCCTTTGTACGTTCGGTTCCAAGCCTCCCCGCTCTCGTTTGAAGAATCTCGACTTTGTGTCGGCGTCGCGAGTTCGCTGCACGCTCACATTTCACCTGGGGTTCTGTTCTGTGTAGCCTTGTTAATTACACGTGGCAGTAAATAACATTGTAATTACTTGCGTTCCTACACAGCCTCTGACGCATTAGGTGTGGTGCTTGAATATTTTACGCAAGTCATTTATTAAGTGCGAATTTAACCAATTTCATCAGTATTTTATCAAATAAATGCTCAACCAAAATTTGTGATCATGTCTATTTATTTTTCGTAGTAATTACCTGCTTCTTGATAAGCCTATGTTTGAAACTATAATTGATCGGTCAACACCAATACCCCACAGCAAAATGTACTAAACCTAATTAACATAAAAGTAGGTAGGTACTGTCACTTGACTGTTACCTATTTTGTGACCTAGGTATAAATAAATTATTGACAGCCTACACCGAATCTTTGAAAAAAGAAAAACACTCACAATTTCCAGCAATTTCCATGTTCCATTATTTCGAACGTACAATGATAACCCTGCAAATGCTCTTGCAAATCACAGCAGCTTCAATGAACACAGTTCATAAACGTCGCGTTGAATTTCATAACGCGCTGTCAACGGCAATACATCGCGGATTGTCAACTGTTTCGAACGTCACGCGAACAAACGAAGCGTCAACAATCAAAAAGCTGACGTCAGCCTTGTTTCAATAACAAGCAGCGCGCCCGCAAATGACTCGCCGATTCATAGGAGCAGGTAAACTGCAGAGTCATTGCATTGATAATGCCCTGATATTGCATCGAGAGTAGGGGTAGGTAATAGGTAAAGTAGGGGTAGGTTTGATGTGTTGTTTTGAGATCAGCAGATTATATCTACCTACACACTACACTTACCTAGACATTAATTCGTATTTTCAACCCCTCCTTAACCCTGGGCTGTATCACACCTGGCGACGGGTTTGGCGACCGTCGCCAAGTAGAGTCTTGTCATATTTTGACATAATTCAAGACGAATTATTGGCGACGGTAGCCAGTGACGTCGCCGGCCACGTATCCAAAAAAAATGGTATTACCTGTCAAATTCAATACGAATTCGTTGGCGACGGTGGCTGGCGTCCCGGTGAGATAGAGCCCTAATAGTAGTCAGTTGTAATACCTACTGAATATTAAAATCACACAATCTTTTTATGCCGGCTATAATTTTCAGCCAAATCCTAGCACCACCGGGGATCTGTAGAATGTTCGGGAACAATTGAAGTGGCATAATCGAATAGAATATATTCGTCATAAAGGCTGATAAACTGTGAGTATTCCGTGAGGAGCCGCCATAAAGTTCAACCCTTGGGAAGGGTTGAGGCGGCTCGCCTCGAATTCGTTATCGCTTGCAAGATAAGTGCAAATACGGAAGAAAGTCGATAAGATTGAAATCTTCGGTATAAGAATTGCAAAGTAGGATATAGTCACGGTTTTTCAATTGATTTCAATTTCAATTGACTATCGATTTAGGTCAAACTATTGAGCAAAGATATATCTTCTTTAGGAATCTTCCTCTAGTATTTCTCTTTAAGTGCACTATTTGATTTTATTACTTACCTTATCTGTGCACTTTATACAACCGTGAAGAATGAGAACGCAGAGTCATGATATACGACCCGCTACCGAGACGAGTCGTAAACTAGAACAGCTGTTTGATAGTCCCATCCTCGCCTGCTGATATGGTTTAATGATGATTTCTGACACTTTATCAAGTAAGTACTTTATAATTTTTGATACGAATGTATTGATAAGGAATGTTGCAACCCTACGTCAAACTTGTTTTCGGATCGGTTAACTTTTAGATTCTAAATAATTGTCGGTACATTGTGATTTATTAGGAAGTTAGTAATTATAAACCTATTTGTTTTCCAATTAATATAAAAAGTTGGAAATTAGTGGGGAAAATATTGCTTTAGCTTGCTTTTATTACATTATTTAACTTTAAATACTTACACCGGCAAGAAGTCTGAACTAATTTGTAAGAAGCTCTTAACGTTTATGTGAAATGTTTTAATTTATAAAATAAATGTTCCTATGCCTACAGTAATCAAAATCAAAACTGTTAGTTTATAACATACATTTTTGTTTTACAACTTTATTTATTTAGATCGCCCAATTGAAACTTTTACAAGGAACCCGGCGGTATGAAGTTGGCGTGTAAATAACAGTGTTGCGGTATAATGACATGTATTTCACGAGGCTCATTCCGACTTGTTTTATGCGAGCGTCGCGGAAGGTCATCTAACTTCTCCCGTAAACGGGTTCATTGTTGCTCGTTAAGTAGGTGTGTGCCGACGAAATTACTCTAGATTTGGATCATTGGATCACGCACCAGATTTTTTGCTTAATATGATTTTGTTATTTATTGACTAACGTTAGCGTCTATTTTCTTTCATCTTCTCGAGAAAGAACAAGCTGAAAGTAACTAAGGTGGAAGTGTGTACCTCTTACTCCGAACGGCAACGCCTGAATAGAGTTCATCGTCCGTGGACATCCAAGCAGAATTGATCACAATCCCACTAGGAGCCTCTCTCGGCTCGAATTTTGTGCAACAGTATCATCATCTCAGCCAAAAGACGTCCACTGCTGGACATAGGCCTCCCCCAAGGTTCGCCACAATGACCGGTCTTGCGCTGCCCGCATCCAGTGGATTCCCGCGACCTTCACCAAGCCATCGGTCTACCTTGTGGGAGGCCTACCCACGCTACGCTTTCCGGTGCGCGGCCGCCACTCGAGAAGTTTTCGGCCCCATCGGCCATCCGTTCTACGAACAATGTGCCCTGCCCACTGCCACTTAAGTTTTGCAATCCTACGGGCTATGTCGGTTACCTTGGTCCTTCTGCGTATCTCCTCATTCCTGATTTGATCTCGCAGGGAAACTCCGAGCATAGCCCTCTGGGTGACTTTGAGCCTTCTTATGAGGCCCATTGTGAGCGGCCACAACAACAACAACAACAATTGGATGCAACAGTATGTCATCCAGTTATTAATATACAGGGTGAAATCGAAATCGTGGGCAATATTTTAAAATATGACCCAACACATGATTCAGAATATTTTGGGAAAACAAATAAAAAAATCTATTGATAAAAAAATATTGCTCGGTTAAGCAAATAAGCAAACCATTTAACTGTTATACCTTACCTGGGTAATATTTTTTTATCAATTGATTTGTAGATTAATATTCCCTAAATAATGATATCTGAATATCTGAATTAATTGTAGAATCACCGTTTAAAATATTGCCGACGATTTCGATTTCACCCAGTAGATTCATGAATTAATATGATCTTGATAAACTAAACTAGCTTATCGAGCTTCGATCCAAAGCAACAGGCAACTTAACAAGCCGAGTAGATCCATAACTCCACTAATACTGTTAAGGCAAACGCTAAATGTATACTTGGTAACACGCATTCGGTTCTACAACCTCGTCTTGGCAAACATTTCGAGATCTCTCGACTAGATGGGACAATCTATTGTGTACACAATACCGCATCTATTTTAGGAAAGGTTTTGACTTTCGGGGTACTTCTAGTAAGATATATAGGTATAAACGTTATGGTGGTAGAGCCAAGCTGTAGCCAATCGACTGCAACTCATATATGGGCTGGCTCGACCGGGGTAGTTACACCCTCTCACAGAAGACCGGCGTAAAGCAGCTATTACGGCTGCGTTTCGTATGATGAGTGAGAGAGCCGGAAGCCCAACTCCCTCCCCTCCCCTTCCTCCATCCCACTTCCCATCATCGTCATCATCAGGTCGACAACGTGTAAGCAATGCCTTTGCCTTTGGTATCGCCAAGCATCTATAGGCTACGGTAACTGCTTAACATCAGACGAGTCGTACGCTTGTTTGCCGCCTACTACCATTGTATAGTAGCCATAATACAAGCGTTGCTTAGTTTGGGACCATACAGTTGCTCTCTCTGGCTCTGACTCTGGCTATATATCTGGCTTGTATTTACTAACTTTCTCGAATATTTTGTTAGTTTGGACTAGTTTCACATGACCTTCAACCCTTTTGCATATAACTAAGAAAAACAATGTAATTCACTTAAGCGGGATTTATTGTTTAGTGTACCGGAAAGCTGTGTGGGTGTAGTGCGTGAAACCGTGTAAATATTCCGCTCTCGTGCAAGTTGTACAGGGTATGTCGGCACGGATCAAGCGAAACATCAGAGGTATCAAGGAGTAAAGTCAATCTTGCGGATTCCCGGGCTTTCTGTTGAATTCTTCACCTTTCGCGTTACTTCCTGTAACACAATTTGTTTATGTTCCCTATACACAATCTTATACCTACTTACCTACTTATTTTTTATGTTCTCAATTAAAATATAAAAATGTAGGAAGTAAAAAATAATAAAAGGTACGTATACAAAACTCTTTTTAATCAATACACGAAGCATCCAATCATTCGTTTTAATACCAATATTGAAGCCACCGAAATTTATGGGGATTCCATCACTCTGTAAAGGCCAATATACACCAGCGCAGAAGAGACGACATAACTCGATAACAGCAATTTTTTTACAAACGCTTAATTTCAGTGGAAATGTATGAAATGTTATGTATTTATTCGTTGGTAGAGTTGTGGAGCAGAATATAAGTGTGTACCGTGAAGGAAACGTCCCCCGGGACGGTTCCGCACCATTTCAGTGAGCCTGATCGGTCACACTGTGGGTACCCATGTCATAGCTCCACTCTGCTCTAGCCCCTACACATCTCAAATTCGTTTTCTTACTTCACTTGTCTTTTGCCCATTCTACTTTGGTGGATACCAGCCCTTACTGAAATAAAATTACTCGGCTGACGCTTCGCAGAGGATTATTGAAATAAAAAAATAAAATCAATCGCTGAAAGATCAAAACCAGATATAACATGACACTGCCAACCAACCGTGCTATCTACAGCCCTTCATTTGACATGAATTTGAACAGTGCTATACCTACATAATATACTGTTCCGAATCAAACCACACGCATCCTACTAATATTATAAAATAACTAGCTGTCCCGGCGAACTTCGTACCGCCTCAGAATTAATAAATGTTGTAATTATTAACTTATTAGCCGAAAAAGAAGGAAACCTCCCGTTCCACCGTTCGTCGCCCGTTCTTCTCCTTTCCAGATTTTAATGTTGTAGTTATTAACTTATTAGGCGAAAAAGAAGGAAACACCCCGTTCCCTCGTTTGTCGCCCGTTCTTTCCCTTTCCAGATTTAAATGTTGTAGTTATTAACTTATTAGGCGAAAAAGAAGGAAACACCCCGTTCCCTCGTTTGTCGCCCGTTCTTTCCCTTTCCAGATTTAAATGTTGTTGTCACTAATATTTTTTTTATTTTTTTTTATTAACCTATTATGTCCCACTGCTGGGCAAAGGTCTCCCCCATCTTATTCCATTCATCGCGGTCTTGGGCTCTCTCGTACCATCCGTCCAGATGAGCGTCAAGGTTTTCGCGCCACCGCTTTTTGGATCTACCTCGGCGACGACGTTCGTGTTCTGGGGTGGGCGTTGGTCGCTTTAGCCCACCTTTCTGAGCTCATTCGGCTCAGGTGACCCGGCCCAGGTCCACTTAAGTGCAGCTGTTTTCGATCCTACATCCGCAATACGGGTCATTAACTTATTAACCGAAAAATAACTAACCCCCGTTCTCCTGTTCGTCGTCCGTTCTTCCCTTTTCCCGTCAAATATAAAAAAAATGCTGTAACCCCAGTGAAATCGTGCCCGTGAAATAAATTTGCAAGATTTTTAGATGGCGGCTACATCTGACACCGGCGTTCATTACGCCATCTATTGAAAGTAATTTGAATCATACGTAAAATATGGGTTTTTAGCGCTTTCCGGGCAATTTTTCCAATTTTTTTAAATGTATGAACCTTCCTAGAACTTCACGGAATAATCTAAAAAAATAATCATCTAAATTGGTCCAGCCGTTCTCGCGTCAAGTAATGACATGAAATAGGGATTCATTTTTATATATATAGATAATAATAATATCCTGGGACATTTTTTACACACGGCTACCTGGGGGCTTACCACAAGCTCTTATTGCGATTCAATTACAGGAACGTATTAACGTTTCAGCGACTTTTTGTGCAATGACGTACCTTATTGTCATGACAATAAGAAACGTCATTAAAACGTCGTTAAAACGTTCCTATAATTGAATCGCAATAAGAGCTTGTGGTAAGCCCCCTGATCCCAAACTAAGCAGAGCTTGTACTATGAAACCAGATAACTGATATTACTACATATACCTACTACTTTTTTATCTAAAAATCTAAATGAATATAACGTCACGACTTTTATCCACATTCGGGGGTAGTCAAAGGCTTGAGTGGCCATACACCACCACATTGTGGAGGTATTAAGTCAACTCAAAGCCCACGTTTCACCAGATAGTCAGAACCCAACGTGACAGGTGGTGAACCTTGTCGCCGTGTATACAGGAACTGACTATTACCTAATCCCGAGGGATAGGTAGGTTTCCTCACGATGTTTTCCCTCACCGTAAGCGTACTGTAAATTATGCACATAGATGAATATTCATCCATTGGTGCATGCCCAACCGGGGATCGAACCTGGGACTTTCTGATTGCTAGCCCAACGTGTTCGCCCGTAGGCTACTCGCCCTACTAATATTATAATACGATAATAAGTCAATGATTCCGCAGTCCATCCACCACGTAGTGGGAGCTACTGCCACAGGAGTGCCCAGGCCCAGGATTGGCCTAAGCCCACTAGGTTGTGGACAGACCGCGGAATCATTATCTTATTATCTTTTGATATTTATACCCGTGCGCTAAGTTGGCTTGGCGAAGTAGCAAACCTATATATTTACTTGCAAAAAAAAAATACTCGCTACATACTTACCTCATATGCAAAAGTATATATTCCACAAAAGATATAAGGTATTCCTGGGAGTCCGAAAGTTAATACAGGAAGATAAAGTAACGCCGTTACGGCAGTCCCTAGAGTAAAAACTACACTGGTAATAACGTTATTAATGGAAATGTATGTTTTTCCTTCGGCAGTAGCAGCCCCATTTGCGGTATGACGTTTCTGTTAACCCTCCTGAGGTTTGCAGATAATACTAGTAAATACTTTGTTATTATGTATTTCATTAAGGACTTTCTCAACGATCACTTATTATTTTGAAGCGCATTTGCCTTGTCAATGTCCTCTTAAAACGGAATAAACAAATAGATGCTCTTTTAAAGATCAAACAAAACTTTCTCAATCAGTGAAAAACTTTTAAAGATTGTTTTTCTTACGTCCTCAGTTGTCTACGTTTTCCGACAACTCACAACTTTTTTGTACTTGGAAGAATCAAAGTTCTTCCAAAGGTTTTGTTTAACTTTCGTCCACAAAGTAATCAGGTGAGGAGTTTGGGCATTTAAAAAAATTTGAAGGATTGGCTAAATGGTTGCTATACTCTGATTTTTAATTTCGTGGACTAAAATCACAGCTTTTTAAGTCAAACGTAAAATTTATTTGATCTGTTCATCATTGTGTGGTTTTTATGATTCTAGTTCAAATTAATTCAATTTTATTTACTAAAGAGAACTATAAGCAAGATTACTCATAAAAATAGATTTAATTTAAATATAAACTGTCATTTATAGCAGTCATTTTAGTCCACGAAATTAAAAACCAGAGTATAGCATAGGTATGAATAGCCCCCGCCCGAGTTCAAAGAACAGCTGTACATGTATGATACTACAGCTGAAAACCAGCGCTGGATTCGCATTAGGTAATTGCGATCCATCATTATGCTGAGCTATTCGCCCTGTTGGCAAATTGTTATATAAAGTTGTGTTAATTAATAGACTATATTTATATCTTTCTTATGTCAGTATTTTAGCGATCCTATTGCTATGAAACTGGACATACTCCCCCTCAATGAGAGAGGAATGTGGGCCTAGTCCAACACAATAGCCTAGTAATACCTACAAGTTTAAGTCCTGTAGGTAAATCCTAGTGCATGTCTCCCGGAATAATTCATTTGGTCCAATCCGTTCGGATTTGGCGGAGTCGGGGGAGATTTATGGATTTCCGAAGTCCCCGTAAGCAACGTACGGTCAAGACGACCCGCTGTGATCCACGCTTATAAATCAAATTCCATCCTTCCCTGTTCAGATTTACATTTATATACGCGATATTTGCCCCTGATTAATGGAGCTATGTGGAAAAAGGTTGCTTAAGAAAAAAATATACAAACAAAATTAAATTTAAAAAGTTTGTTTAAAAATAACTCTGTATCTGTAGCCGCACTACAGTCTTCATTTTACGTGAAAATCTTTATCTACGAGTACCTAGATACCTTTTTAATAAGCCAGGTACATCAAGGCTTTCACTATAAATTTCCCATAAAAAAATAAGATTAAAAGCTTTTATTCGAAATACCGCAAGGAGTTTTAGAAAAAATTGTTGGTAAAGGGTGTCGTCCATTTTTAATCTTGCATAATAAAAAATCTCAAAAAGCAGTCCTCAATGGTCCCCATAGGTAGGTCATAGACAATAATTTGTATTACCGGTAGAAGTCAATAAAAGTAGCTTTTACTTTATTATTCAAGGGTTATTTTTATAATACAGCCAGTATTAAAAGTACTAGGGCTTAGTGTTCGCAAGCAAGAAAATTAAACCGGATTAAAGCGCTTTATATTTACGAGGTAGACGCTAGTCCTTATTACGAGAATACAATTACGCAGTTCCAACAACTTAAGGAAACCTACCCGTTTAATCGTACTGACGTAAATTCCTTTCTGTACATAATATGTTGGTAGCTGGTTTATGGGTGACTCGTAAAGTTCACAACCCTACGGTCGCAGGATATACGGACCCATTATATCCTACCCTAAGTTGCGCGGTATTTTTATTGCAATTAAAGCTTATTTAGCGCTATCCCGATAAAACTGAATAAACACCAATATTCGATTGAGAATGTAATAATAATCGTAGCGTTATTTTTTTGATCCGCTGTAATATTGCATTCACATAGTGTCCTACTCTATGCAACAACGGAAAATGAGTGCGTAAAATATTTGTCAACCAAAATAGGTATTGATTTGTTGAAATCCCTTTCCTTTTGAGGGTAAGCAACGCCTTATAATTTACTTAATGAATATAATTTTGTAATGTACTGTTACAATACAATTGCTACGTACGCATAAATATGCGGGTTATTTGCATACAGAACACATAATACGATGCCACCCCATTAGCGAGTGAGTTTCCTGTATACTCCTTCGGAGTTGTAATTCAGCTCGACATAATAATGTATTAACATCCGGCCTCCTAATTACTCTCTGCCTTATACCATTTATATTTGAACAACCAGCTTTATTTGTGAGTTAAAAATAAGATTCAACCAGCATAATTCTGATACAATCTTAATTCGTGTAAAGTAGTTAAATGCCGTGTTATACTGACAGGCAACTTTCAGTGATTTCATTATGCAAAATTCTAACCCCCTTTATAAAATGTTATGATGGACTTACATTGGCATTACAAATCACTTGTGTCCCAAGAAATGCTTAGTAAAACCATTGTAAACATGCCAAAAAACTTAATAATATAACAACATTGCAATAAGTTTTCGTGGAAGCTCTGATGAAAATGGTAGATATACAAGGACCATTAGTTACACAACAACAATTCAATAGCAGAGAACAGACGCGAGAAAAAGTGTGAAACGTGTCGCGTCGGGAACGCTCCGCGAATGGTCCCCTCGGGCCGTCCGATCTGTTGCCGCGGCAAATAATACGCCAGACTTCTATCCGGTAAATCACTTTTCAATCTTGCGAATAATCATATTTAAATCGACTCTATAAATGTTGTCGTGTTAGAACAGGATGGCTCGCTTCGCACTTGAAATTACCTTGTACATTCACATTACGCTTGATGCCTCTGAATAGTGTAGGCAGGTCCCACATTTATTACGAAATTTGTACTTACCCTTCTGCTTGTATCCAAATAATATATTTTTTACCTATTACTTATACTATAAGTTGATAAAGTTGCAGCAGCTCCATTTACAAAAATCATAGGTAAAACGATTAAAGTAGGTACATATTTTCAGTGCAGAGTGCCAAAACTTTATTTATATATCTATGATATTATTTTCCAGCGACTGATCACCAAACTTTATTTTATAAAACTTCTTAAAAAATCTAAAATTTAGCACGCGCCTTACAAAGTCAGAATATCATCAGTGAAATGTATGAAGCCTTGTCGTGTCAATATATGGGCTTGTATATGTTTAAATCATATTCGGTATCGATTTCCCATGAAGGCGGACGAGGCAAGGATATTGGAGAGAAGCACTGCAACTTCTGATAGGAAAAATACAAAGCCCAGACGGTTCTCCCCCTGATATTATTTTAAAAGAAAATGTTCCACGTATCATATTAACAAGAAAACAGAATCTACTTACTGTATGCTATGGAGATTATTTTTTCCCAGTATAAAAGTCACTTCTGTCGCTAGACCCTTCAAGAATGGTTAACCAGGATTAGATTGATGGGTTTTTAGGGTTCCGTACCCAAAGGGTGCCAACGGGACCCTATTACTAAGCCTACGCTGTCCGTCTGTCCGTCCGTCTGTCAGCGGGCTATATCTTACAAACCGTAATAGGTAGAGACTTGAAATTTTCACAGAATGTGTATTTCCGTTTCCGCTACAACAACAAATACTAAAAATGAAATAAAATTTAAAAATAAAGGGTAGTCCCTATACATTAAACTTGATATTTTTGACGTTTTTATTCTACGGTGGTACGGAACCATTTATGTGCGAGTCCGACACGCACTTGGCCGGTTTTTTAACATTAAAATTACTACTTATATGTAGGTATTTTTTGTTTACATAAATATAATATAATAATAATGTTGCCTCGCCTTTCCGGATCGATGTATGATGCATGCACGCGGCATATGATGCGGTATTTGATGAGTAACCGACCATTAAGTACCTCAGATTGAAATGCATGATATCTTATTACATTGACAACACTGAACGTACAAAATCCTTGAAAAACTTCCAAGCTCAAAAATCTATAATGTTATCTCTTTATTTTCGCAAGTATGTTTATGAAGGAACTCATTTCTCTAGGGATAACTGAAAACGTATGCTCAAATTGTAGAAGCCACATAAAATCAGAATATTCGTAATTGCCAGTACTCTCTGGAGACTTAAAGATACGTTCCACGTCCCGACAGTAATATGGAAGAAAACTGTGTGGATAATGTTTTGCTCGTAAGAGAAGGAGGATCAGGAGGATCCTTTGTCGTTTCGCGAACTGACGAGATTAACCATTACTTTATTCTGTGGATTAAATGAACGGTCCTTTTGCTCGTCTTTAATCCCACACACACATTTCCTCGTAGGTGTAGGTACAAAAGAGCTTCAAGAGATAATAAAAGAACAACGTATTCTGCACATTCCAAAAAAATGACAAAAACCTACGTAGCACATTTTCTGGAAAGTGCTTTTTTTTCTAGGTATAAGCATTGGAATCAGATTTCCTAAGTACGATACAAAAATACTGATACCTACTTTACCCAAGAAATGCCCAACATAATTTTAATTTCCTTAATCGCGTTGAAGCATTACGTACTTTGCTTAATTAAATCGGGGAAGAATTTCCTTGTAGCCAAGTCAATAAATACTAGGAATCTCCAAAGAGTTTCGAATTTTCGGTGGCACGGCCGAAATCGAAGCGAGGCCTCCCACATTAGATGGGTAATTTGTTTGGCTACGGCCGGTAATCCTTTAATCCGGCGCGCCGCTCCAGGCAAGTGACGCCTCCCCGGACCTCGCGTTTAAATCGTACCTCCATTACTTTAGAGATTTTTAAACAACTTCAGGGGGCTTACCACGAACTCTTATTGCGATTCAATTACAGGAACGTTTGAACGATTCAGCGTCTTTTTGTGCAATGACGTACCTTATTGTCATGACAATAAGAAACGTCATTGCACAAATGGCCGCTGAAACGTTAAAACAAAACTGCTATTAGAGGTGGTGGTAAGCCCCCAGTTCGATGGATTGCTCAGCGGTTTTCAATTAAAGATTGTAAACAAAAGAATTTTCATAACCTATTTGGTATAGAATTAAGGGTACCTTCTTGCATATATCGAGATGAAGGGTCACAATTACAACCCGTTTATAGTACCTACCTATCTATTGGCTCAAGTTGTGCTCATCTACACTCTACCAACCAAATAAAATTATTGAGTAACTGAATGATACTAGGTTTGTTTATCGCTTTTTAGCAATTAATTAAAGTGTAATTTATTTCGTGAAGTTTAATAAACATCGTCACCTTGTCCCAAAAATAATTGGATTCTCTCATTCGGAACAATTTTCTGATTTAATTAAAATTGACTTTGGTAAGATCATTAACGAAATTCTTAACTTCGACATTCTCATGGGTAACCATGCATGCCATTATCGATTTTCATAATTAGTGATCCGTAGAATGTTCTATAGGTACCTACTTATTTCATATTTAAAAATTATGGTTGGTTAATACCTCCACAATGTGGTGGTGTATGGCCACTCAAGCCTCTGACTACCCCCGAATGGGGATAAAAGTCGTGACGTTATATAATAATAATAATATCCTGGGACATTTTTGTACACACGGTTACCTGATCCCAAACTAAGCAGAGCTTGTACTATGGAAACCAGATATTATTACTGATATTACTACATATACCTACTACTTTTTTATTTGTAAATACATACTTAATATACATATACACCCAGACTCCGGACATACAGACATGTTCATGCACACAAATCGCTCCTACATTGCATTGCATTGCATTGCATTGCATTGCATTGCATTGCTCGGGTAGGAATCGAACCTACGACCTGCAACGTGAAAGGCGCCTCCGCGCCAACCACGCTAACGGGCCCGTCATATTAATTTTATTTTTATTTTTATTAAAAAAATATGTTTTAAGCTAGGAAGTGTATACGTACCTAGATCTTAAATCAAATGCTCTTTTAAATATTCCTCCCTTTGTAGGTCTTGTTTTAAATTTATTTAAACATCTACATACACACACAAGCTTCAGTGTAGGTTTAAAAAAATACAATCGTTGTTTCATGTGGAGTTTTTATTACTTGGTACCTATTAATTCCTCGCTAGCTTTATGCATATTTTCAAATAGCTCTACAGATATCATAAATATTGCAGTAAACATTAAAATCCCGAGTGATGCACCGATGTTTGGTGTGTCTGTGTGTGTTTACCTAAATGAATTTAAAATAAGACCCAGAAAGGGAGGAAATGATAATTGAACAATTCGAAATCACCAAACTTCACATAGGTCAAACTAAATGTTTCAAAATGTATAACCGTTAGTAGTCAGTCCTGAAACAATTGAAAAACTTATTACAATGACCTAACTTCACGAAAGCGCTCGTAACAAGCGTTGGACTAACTTCATAGCCCCTTATCTGTTTCCAACAACCACACATTTTAACATCCAGCTAGTTTGGTAACTAGACTGCCAGTTAGCGTATCGCTGTAGCCAAACTTCATCAAGTTGTCTAATTAAACGACAACATTGTGTGAACATATAATTGTTTTCACCTCTTTACCACAATAGATATTGGTAGTCCTGCCTATAAATCACTGGATTATGTAGGTTTTCTGTTATAAAAATATTCTTCAGTAAATTTTATACATATTATAATTGCTCTACTGCATACACTTATTCAGAATAACGAAGTTTTTACCGTGGTGGACACATAAACTGTGTAATGCTGCCCATACATTGTACTTATTTTACTCGAGCTCTACCATCTTTAAAAAATTTGCAAAGACATTCAAAAGAAATTGTGGTATTTCCAGAGAATTCGCGGTTAATTAGACATGTTCGTCTTTTAACGAGTTCGGTAGAGTCGTCTCTTCTATTTTAACTCATAAAAATATCACCTTTATTCCAATAAAGATATCATAATCAAGTATTATACCTAAAGGTTACATACATGATTCAATTTAAAGCACAATATTGTTTTGTAATAATGCATCTCTTGGACATGCTAAATGTAGATCAATATGTCAGTGGAGCACGCACAGTGTTATGTAAATGAGCTTCGCAGTTTTTAATTAACGCTTGTGTCATCGTCGCCTCCATCCGCCGCTACGGAGAAAATTCTCAGAGCACAGCTTTACATTTAAATTAGCCTCGCCATACACGGACTGCTTGTAGCTGTCGGAACCGACAGCATTAGAGCAGTTGGTTGCAGTCGACCGCATCGACAGCCCGCCGACTGCTTGGCGTCAAGCAGTCGGCGACCAACTGCTCTAGAGCTGTCGGTTCCGAAAGCTACAAGCAGTCCGTGTATGGCGAGGCATAGTCATTTTTGTTGAGATTAGCTGTGTCATACCAGCGACTGTCTACGCTTCCACTTCTGTCTTAGAAGTACGTACCCTTTGATATGACGATATAATAAAAATAAAGTAAATGCCATCATCATTAAGTCCAATTTTAAATGTCCACGACTCGTCTCCAGCTGCTACCTGTATCCATATTTTACGATCAATGCAGCCATCAATCTGATATGACTCTTTTATAACCGTGCCGTTATAATAAACATCCTGACGTCACTATTACCCCACATATCAATCGCGATGAAGACATGTCTTAGCTGTGAGTAGGTAATCAACATCAAAGCTTTTACTGCCAAGTTTATATCGACAGTGAACAAGAGAGGTTGGATGCTATTCGGATTTATTTTTCTTCAGTTAAACGTTACAACTCAGAACTAACTAAGCTTTAAAATGTTTGTGAGTACCTAAGTGATCGAAATAATATAATAATGTTAGCAGGATGTATGTTTTCTTCTATGTATTCTTCTTCTACTATGTATAATGACGACATGTAGCGATAAAATGATGAAACTACCTACCATAAAATGCAGTGGAATAACATAACCTGAGTACTAATAACAAAAATCTTCACAAATCAAAGTTACTAATCTTGGAGTGTGTCCAATTCTATCGGAAGCTAGCAAAATTGCGAAGACCCGGGCATATGAAATGTTCATTTGCGCGACTAAGATTATTGTGAAAACGAATTCATTCCACTTTGGCTCTGACCTAAAAATCAATCCACAAAAGAATATTAGGTACTATTTAGACTTGTTAAAAAGGCCTATATATTTAAGCGAGTACTGTATATTGACAATAATACAATCGGCAAAGCCCTCGAATCCAAACAGACTTGTAGGGGATTTCCGAAAACTCTCATAAAATGTCAACGTCTATGTAAGACTAATGAGATTTAGTTCAATCGCTAACTAGTACAAGTGGGAGTCGTTCGTTAGCTCCGAGGGCCCTTTCGCACTTGTCGACAGCTGCCGCTTTGATGTTTGCCGCCGGAAGTGAACAGACGCCCTTGGCCTCATTAACTGGTGTTGACATGTTAACCCAAATCAATGATGGTTGAGACGTGAAATTGTAACATCAATCTAAATCTATCAAATATTGGTTGAACTGAAAGATTAGTTATTCTATTCCACCAAGCTAACTAGACATTCGGGTATAAATATCAAATAATAATAAGTCAATGATTCCGCGGTTCTTCCACCACGTAGTGAGAGCTACTGCCACAAGAGTGCCCTGGCATTGGCCCAAGCTCACTACGTTGTGGACGGACCGCGGAATCATTGAGTTATTATCGTTTGATATTTATACCCGAGTGCCTAGTTGGCTTGGAGGACTAGTATGTAGAGACGCTATCTATAATTTGAGCCTGATTCTAGGCATGCTCGAACTCGGACACAGCCAATAGTGAACATAATTATGTTGGCATCTCCTCAGTCTGTTGAAGACAGCGGCGGTGAGCCGAGTCGAGAGACGCGTCCATGCGTTTAATTTGAAGCCCTATTCAGCCACGTCCAGATGTCTCACATGCCGCGCGAGGCAAATTGCCTCACGAAGATAGACTTGCCTCGCGCGAGGCAAATGCGCGTTCTGCCTCAACTGAGCGCTATCATTTTCCTCGCCTAGTTGGGTATAATCATGAGACAGAACGATGTCAAACTGATTGCTTGGGTATAGTAGGTACCCTTCTCTGTCTAGAGTGTAGGTTGCCTCGCCATTTGCCTCGCGCAGCATGCGACTGAGCCAAACGTCGTGCTTCGCGAGGCATTTGCGTGAGCAGCCTTGCGCGGCATGTGCATGTTGTAGACACGCCTATGGTACACGATCATTGAATTTCGTGTTCACCTTCGAAATGATGCTGTATTAAACCTGGGTATGGTTTTTGATGATGAATTAAACCGGTAGCCATATCATAAATACACTACTAAACTAATATTCGGGATAGCTTGAACAATTTTACTTGCTAGGTTGCACATCTAAACTTAACTATGTATCCGGTAGCAAATAACTTTGTTGAAACGAACCATCGCGCGATGGCTGTGACACTTTGGGATAACTTTAGTGAACAAACAATGTAATTCACTTTCGCGGGATTTATTGTTAAGTGTGGCGGAAAGCTCGGTGTTTGTGTAAGGTACCTATGTGTGTGGATATTATGTTAATGGGTGAGTCCAAAACAGGCGTGCGGCGCGCCCGAACAATCATTTTATGACATTATAATAATATCTACGTGGACAGACCCAATACTGATTGCTCGGCAGCGTTGCTCGCCACGTTTAGACGCACCTCAGTAATCAGCTCAGTAGTGTAATGTGCTGACTACTATAACTACTATGACATATAGAAATATTTCATGTAATATATAGTAGGTACTTGTTTATAAATAAGGGAGTTGCATCCGGTCGAATCCTCCGTAAGCATTTATCTCCGGATCGAACTAATTCGATATATCCTCGTTCCTGGTAGGTAAATATAGGTAAAAGCAGCGTGCCCCCCGGCCCAGGTCTCCCCGAATGCCGAGCACATCCAATATAGCACTAACAGTATTTGCAAGGGTGCGCGCGGGCGAAGTTAACAATTTATATTTTTACAGGTGAGCGCTGCGGGATATTGCAGTCGCTTCTAATTTCCGCCCGAAGGCTCTCAGCCGATCCGTCGAGACTCGAGTTATTACTTGCATACTTTAACATCAATGTTTTACTAAACAGTATTTAATTATGTAACGGCGATACAAGAAGTGCTTCCATTATCAGGATTATATGCTCCTCTATGTTATGATTCTCCATATAGTAGCGTTTAGAATCTGCTTTTATCAGAAGATGTAAGTATTTTAGCCTATAAAGTGACCCACCGCTGAGCAGAGACCCCTTTTTCTCTCCACAGGTCCTTGCCAAGGATAAATTGGCTTTTGTTATTTACACAAACATACAAATAAGTTGCTACCTACCCACCTACTCACATAATGTTTGCTTTGGTAAGCATACATTAAAATAAATAATTTTCCAAAAAATATTTATTGTAGGTACATAACTAATTATACAAATAGTGACATAACAACCTACGGCTTTGTAGCTATAGATTTATAAACCGATAACTATTCAATGTATTGATCATATAGTAATTGGGAACAAAGTCTCTAATTAGACAACTGTTGTATGTATGTGTACCTACAGATACAATATAATCTGTTTCTATTAACGATCTCAATTACGGAGCTGGGAATAGCAATTACCAGCTACCTAATTGATTCCGTAGCTCTGTGATTTCCAATAACCTGTGACTGAGTTACCGTAACGAACTTATTTTACTCCACTTCAGGATTTTAGCGTTATTTGCTCAACAAATACTAACAGGGGGCTTACCACCACCTCTTATAGCAGTTTTGTTTTAACGTTTCAGTTACTTTTTGTGCATTGACGTTTCTTATTGTCATGACAATAAGGTATGTCATTGCAAAAAAAGTCGCTGAAACGTTAAAACGTTCCTGTAATTGAATCGCTATAAGAGTTCGTGGTAAGCCCCCTGGTTTCATTTCATTTAGGTATTTGATGTTTCATCAACAGGATTTGTGGTAACCTAATTTTAATTGAATAAAAAGTAATTATGTGTGAAATTCGCTACATTCAGTGGTGCGCTGAGCACAAGTTTAATGAAAACGATATAAGAAAATTACTATTCCTATCTGGCTTATCTGTGAATGTTAAACCATTAAGTTATATAGATATAGGCACAGATTTAGGAGCTACAGATGGAGCGCATAGAACACGAAAGTGAAGCCACCAAAGCAAATACAAAACAAAAAAGCGAATACAATCTCGCCCTATAACTACACAACTTTACACGCACACAAATGTATGTTTCCCTAGTGCCGCCAGGCCTCAGTCACTCTGTGGTTTCGGTCAAACTAGCTCCGATCGGTTCGCGTACAAAGTCTGTACGCAATTCAATATGGCCGCCGCGCTCCTGGCGTGAACACGCGCTATAACGTTTCGCGCGCTTTTGGTTGGTCGCTCGCGTTGGAATTATTATTTTAAAATTAAAAATGACGAGCAAGACGAACTGTGGCGTATATGGCTGTCTAAATAGTTATAGAAACTGCAAATTGTCTTTTTTTTCTTTGCCAGCTGATTGTAAAAGGTAATTGAAGCTAATTGAAGTTTTATTTTGTTATCTATACTAATATATAAAGAGGGAAATGCTGACTGACTGACTGACTGACTGACTGACTGACTGACTCATCAACGCCGAGGCGAAACTACTAAAGTTAGAGACATGAAATTTGGATAGTCGATATATTTTGTGACGTAGACAAGCAATAAGAAGCGATTTTGGAAAATTCAACCCCTAAGGGGGTTAAATAGGGGATGAAAGTTTGTATGCAAGTTCGTCATTTTTCAAGTTAGAATTATGAAAATTTGTGTTGAGGTGTCTTTTTAAAAATAAAAAATATGGTTTTCGGCGTTTTTGAATATTCAACCCCTAAGGTGGTAAAATAGGGGATGAAAGTTAGTTGGGAAGTTTGTATAGATGTTCGTCATTTTTGAAGTTAGAGTTATGAAAATTGGTGTTTAGGTTCCTTTTTAAAAATAAAAAACTTGAATTGCTGCGTTTTTGAAAATTCAACCCCTAAGGGGGTAAAATAGGGGACGAAAGTTTGTATGGAAGTTCGTCATTTCTGAGGTTAGCATAATAAAAAATTTGTGTTTAGGTTTCTTTTTACGTATTAAAAATAATAATTTCATCTTTTTTGAAAATTTAAACCCTAAGGGGTTAAAATAGAGGGTGTAAGTTTGTATGGAAGTTCGTCATTTTTTGAAGTTGGAATTATAAAAATTGGTGATTAGGTGACTTTTAAAAGATAAACAATATTAATTTCAGGGTGTTTGAAAATACATCCCCTAAGGGGGTAAAATAGGGGATGAAAGTTTGTATGGAAGTTCGTCATTTTTGTAGTTAGAATTAAGAAAATTTTTCATTAAGTGTTTTAAAAAAAAAAAAAAAATGCGTTTTTGAAAATTATACTGGGTATGGGATACGGGATACGCGATATGGGATACGGGATTTTGTATATGGGATACGTGATACGGGATACGGGTTACGGGATATGGGATGCGGGATGCGGGATGCGGCATACGGGATGTGGGATGCGTGATACGGGATACGGGATACGGATACGGGATATGGGATACGGGATACGGGATACGGGATACGGGATACGGGATACGGGATACGGGATACGGGATACGGGATACGGGATACGGGATACGGGATACGGGATACGGGATACGGGATACGGGATACGGGATACGGGATACGGTATACGGGTTACGGGATACGGGATACGGGATACGGGATACGGGATACGGGATACGGGATACGGGATACGGGATACGGGATACGGGATACGGGATACGGGATACGGGATACGGGATACGGGATACGGGATACGGGATACGGGATACGGGATACGGGATACGGGATACGGGATACGGGATACGGGATACGTGATACGGGATGTGGGATGCGTGATACGGGATACGGGATACGGGATTTGGGATCCAGAAAACGGAATTTTTTAAATTTATATTCTGCGCGGACGAAGTCGCGGGCAAAAGCTATTTAGATATAAAAAGAAGCTCATAGTTCAGTGCAGTAGACGTTATTTACAAGAGGTAGGATCGAATAGTGGAATTGAAGCGAAAATATGTAATTTGGAACAGAATGAAATGACAGTTTTTTACGGTTATACCACGTTATACCTACTAGCATCGATTACGGAATACCTACCTACCTTAATTCCTTTCATAGTTGACGAGATCCATCGTGTTGCCAGTTTTTCTACTTACCTATATTCGTATTAGACACTTACCTAAGTCGATATAAGTAGATACTAGTTGCCGTAGCGTTTTATGAGCACTCGGCCACCGGCGGAAAAAGCGAGTGAGAGAACTATAAATTCAAGGTTAACGGTCATAACTCAATGAGCGACTTGCACTTGCTGTTGCTTGATATTCTACTATGCATCCATGCTATGCTATTGCGTATTGTTCCCATGCTATTGCGTGCTGTTATATGCGCTAATTAATTTACTAAAACATATTAATTTCACCACTCCATGTCCATGCTTACCTTCAGACTACATTTTTAAATTATTTGTTAGATTTCGCATTTATGCTGCCATTAAATTTAATAACCGCTATTTTAAAGACAAAAAATATCGAAGGCATTACATTAAAGTGCAACAACTGTAATTTTTTAAAATGTATAGTTTTAATTAACATTTAAATACAAAAATGTTGGTACTATTTTATTTTTATTAATTGTGACAACCCTACCGATTGAAGGTTAAGTAGCGTGCAGCAGCGTGCGGCAGCGGGACGGCGAATTACATACGCTAACGCGTTGCGTCAAGGCACAATTTAGATTGCGCGCGGTCGGGCGCGGCAAGTTTAGGTAATAATAATAATTTAAAATGTCGGCTTTCTTCAAGATCAAAGGAGTGCAACTTCTGTACTCCTTATCTATTCTGTGGTGCCGCTCCTAGTTGTCACGCACACATATAATGCTACCTGGCTTCACTTCGTTTGTTGCCAAGACTACATCTGTCAACTTCTCTAATCTGTGGATATAGGTATATTAATATTATGACCGTTCAAGTCGCCGCCCCGCTGAAAAGCAACGGAAACCAAAATGCTTTTAAATAATGCGTTACGAAAAACACGAGTGAAAAATCCGCCGTTCGCCCAGTCCTCCACTGACGAAACGGAAAGTTGGCAAGTAGTGAAAACTTTCATAAGACTGTTGTTGTTAACTCCAGCCCCAGCTCTTGTCTCCCAAATCAAAACTTTCCCATTTACAAGAAACAGAGTCGAATAAAAACGGTTGTAAACATTAAATTTAAAAGATGGAAAATGTGGACAACGGACGTACTATTTATCTAAGGAATTCGTGTAGCTTTTAAATATGGCGTTAGTGTATCAAGCATAACAACAACAAGGTTATGAGAATAACATTTTTAGCCACTTATTAAATAATTAGATATGAATAATAAAATTATGTAAGAGTAAAGAGTACCTAATAGATATAAACGCTTCGCGCTCGCTGACGCCGAACCTCACATTAGATAAAGATCACAAAAACCTATTGTATTTTGACAATTCTTTCGATATTTATCCAATGTGATAATATCTATATCCACCCGAGAAACGCCCCCAGGGCTCAATCCCTAGATTGGCCCTGAGTGAGCTAGCAGGACTACTATACCTAATAATGTGACATTGCTAGTAAATCTTATAAAAAAAAGCCTAACTACAATCTTGTAGTTATAACACAGTTATATCATATTATCCTGTATAATATAATATTGTAACATACATAGTAAAATATATCCTTCATGTATTGAAGAGATTGTTGTAGGATATCCAATCCTACAGATTGTGCTATGGAAATCCTGGTGTTTACATAAATGTATTCGGAATTATTCATTCGGTCCAATTCGTTCAGTCGCGGAGTCGGAGTCGGCCGAGATTTATGTCTATGGAACAACACTAAGCAACGACTTTTGTGCTCCAGAATATCGAATTTAATTTATTGTATCGAAGTGATTCTTGTAAGTATATGTAACTTTATGTACAGTGTTCTGATAAGTTTGGTTATAAATATACCTACTTAATAGCCGTCTTTCTAATGGATACTATTAAGTTCCCTACCTAATAATTGATACGTTTTTTGTAAGAAAACATACTATACAACTTGAGAAAACACTCCTTAAACACCTATTTATTATGTCTTTGTACTTATAGGTAATTAAATCATCGGTTTTATACCAGTGATAAAAGAAACATGGTAGACTCATCACACGCAAAAGAATAACTCTGTCCTAGAGCAGTTACTAAACTACACACGTGGAGATACATAGTTCCTATTATTTATTTTTAGTAGGTATACGAAAATTGACCATTTTATTTCTTTTATAAATTCTGTGTTTGAATAACCCCGTAAGTAAGTATAATTATTGAAGATGCCAAAAGTGTTTGGCTTTCACGCAATGACTAATGGTCTATCCACACATAGCAGGGCCGTGCCCGGGACGTAAATGAGACTGTGAACGATTTATATAAAAATTGTACACCCCTATATTTTTAGCTCTTGACGGATCATTGTCCGTACACTTCCCGGGCACGGCCCTGATATGTGTGGATAGTCCTTAAAGCTCTATATTATTAACCTTTTTATCTATAGATCATAAGAAGCTCAGGTATACCTAATTATTTTTAAGACAGTTGGATTAATTACAGCAACCCTTTCTAATTGACCGTTCACGTCTAACCCAAACATTGCCTTGTCCATCATTGCCTTGTTTCATACCATGCCAATAACCTCGTCAACCTTGCACAAAATATGCAAATAAATCTTCAATCATAGAAATACTGATCGAAGAAAAAAATACGTAATCAGTAAAGGAAGTGGTATCATTTCCCATAGACTTTTTCCTAATATAGTTTGTCGTTATAACCGCCTTAGGCCGATTGACGGGGTGGGCAGTAAAACCGGCATTCTTATTCATGATCATGTTTATGTTCATTGATATGGGCTCGTATAAATGAAGATGGCTCCGAACGCCATATAAAACGACGTCCCCAGCCAACTGGGCAGGCGGATCCGTATTACCTGGCTATAAACTTTTCACATAAACTCGTATAATATGTACTGCATAATCTGTTTTGAACTTTACATTCTGTGTGACATACCTACCGACTATAGCAAAACTTAATTTCTATAGTTCAAATTATTGGTAAACTCTTTCCTTTTGCGGAAAATGTCCTGTAAAATAATAAAAATTGCTAGAATGAGGAAGATTAAAAAAAAAATATCTAACGACTAACAATGAAGTTCTTTTGAAATAACTTATAAAATGGCAACTTAATAAATACATAGGTATATAGGTACGTTTTTAAAGTTTTGAAAACAGTACTAACTACTGAGGTACCTATGACGTCATAACTTAGTAGTTTTAGGAAACTTCCTGGCAATAATTTAATATTGTTGAAAATGTTATTTTACAATCTCAAAGCCAAATGCCAAATTCAATACTAACTAGTATCTGCCATAGTTATCCCCATCACCTGCCTTAGTAGATAAACCCAGTCAGCAAAAACAAATGTTTGTTCGTATTTAACAAAATATGACTTGTTCTCTTGGCAAGCACCGGGCCGGCCGCGCAATGCAAACTAACAAATTGCCGTCTCGGCCTTCAGAGCCGACAGTATTTCCAAGTAAACGTCTTGAAAAGAGCTTGAAAATTTTCCGCAGCCGTCAAACTTTGTCCACTATATTAAATTCGATATTTCCCGACGAGACCGTCAATTATTGCGCGAGAAAATATTCATCTAGATACTATTTTCTAGATTTAACTGGAGAATTATATCGTGTTCATTAATTTTCAGAGTTCTGAGTAGACCTACACACTTAAATGTCATCGAATCCATAAAAAAAAATTAGGTGAAATTACATGTTTAAAAATAAATTAAGTGTGCGGTCGGGGTACCCCCGCCCGTCAGGAACGAA
Organism: Drymonia ruficornis; assembly: GCA_947859195.1. NCBI lineage: Eukaryota > Metazoa > Arthropoda > Insecta > Lepidoptera > Notodontidae > Drymonia > Drymonia ruficornis. The sequence goes on from OX401906.1 coordinate 10,373,240, forward strand.
GTTCGTCCTGCCCTTTCTTTTTCTTTTATTTTCTTGGACGCTAAAACTTCGTTTCAACTATAAATAAGTACCTACATTTGTCTAGACCTGAGCCTGAGAGATTTAGCCAAAATTATTTATGTTGATCGAATCCGACGCGATGTTCCCGATTTACCGAATGTACCTACGCCAAATCTGTAGGTACTTAGATTTGGCGTAGAAAGCTTTTCTTTTCTTTATGTAAAACATTTGTAGAGTTAATAATAAACAGACAAATCTATTGTTTCTGAATTGTCTTGACTTATTATTTCAAGTCGTACGATTAAATATACAAGACAACAGAAATGGATGCTAAAGTTTGTTTAACAAATAAACATAGGCACTCCCCGCTGTTTTGTTTTGATTGCGAATTGATTGCCATGGGGAAGGTTGCTCTTCCCGTCGAATATGGAAATGGACTCCATAAATATTCACGAGTCGTGCACATCCCATAGATTGAAATAAGTAAGGTTAATTAATATCGGACTATAGGGACACAATTTTTTTAAATCCTTTAAAGTCGAAAGTGGGTTTTCAAATTAAAACATAAAATTATCGTATGTATTTCCTGTTGCTCGAAGGCAGCAAATAGATATATTTGTACCTAGCTTAGTTTTATACCAAAGATCTTATCTAATTTGGTGCGTTCAGATGACTCGCATGCCTCGCCCGAGATGTCATTATGTCTATGCGTTCCGACGTAAGAAACCGAGTGCTCGAGCGCGGCATGAGCCCAATGTAGACGTACTCATTTATTTTACTTTCACTTTCACTAATAGAAATAATATACATATTGCTTCAGTTGGTAGGTATGTAATAAACGCTAACCAAACCTTTTTTATTGCAATATTACATTAGCCTTAGAACGTTTTACGCCCTAAAATGCTTTACATGATATCATAAAACAGACTTACAGAGAATTTCAATCTGTTTTGTTGACGTTAGAACAATAGAAACGTACCTGACTATAATCGGAGGGCTTAGTAAACAGCTCTAGTACTAATTTACTTTCTACTAGTAGTCAAGGTTCACCACCTGTCACGTTGGGTTCTGACTATCTGGTGAAACGTGGGCTTTGAGTTGGCTTAATACCTCCACAATGTGGTGGTGTATGGCTACTCAAGCCTCTGACTACCCCCGGATGGGGATAAAAGTCGTGACGTTATACCTATACCCTGTACTAGTAGTACCACCCTGTCACAGAAGATTGGCGTAAAATAGATATGATACAGCTGCGTTTCGTACGATGAGTGTGAGAGTCGGAAGCCCAACACCCCATTCTCCTCTCTCTCTCCCACTTCATTTCAGGTCGGCCGCGTACGACCGCCTTTTGTATTGCAAGCATCTAAAGGCTATGGTAACTGCTTAACATTAGGCCTTACCACAGAGTACAGACTAAAGAAAGAGGTGTCCTTATTAGATATATGTATAAAAAAAAATGTGGTCATTGTTTTTTCATTTTCATTGTTCTATCTACCGGTAAATAGTTGAACTACTCACTTCGTTTTATGTCGATGTTAGTACTAGGCCAACCACTCGGCCGAGTTGCTTAGGGCCAGTCCCCTTAGTAATTGGTCCATGGGCCGTACGCTAGTTTGCCAATTTGTAGACACTTGAATATAGCTATATTTTCGACAAACTCTCACATGCAACGGTCTCTCAACACGATCCCTCACTTATAAGAAGATGACAGTTTTTAATCGTATCTATATTCTATATCTATATACCTACTAAAACGAATCAGAAGTGGATTGGACAAAATTCCTCGTTTATGAACGAGATCAGAATATCAATCGGCTCGCTGTCCAATTCACCTGCAAATTGCCGCCCAATGTTATTCCGAGACGTCTAATATTTGCTCCACTCTATATCTGTGTAAAAGGTAAATTGGAAGACCAGGATCAGATAACAGGTATTTTTATCTGATCCTGGTCTTTCAATTTACTCGTGAAACTAATATCCATAGACACCTGTTGCCCGTGATATTAGTTTCAGAAGTGGCACTTTGGTTTTTGTACTTTAGAAGCTTCCTCACGGAGCTGGAGATTACTTATACCCCATTTATTATAACATTAGAAATAAGAGGCTCGTAGAAGCAGGGATCCAAAACATTTTATTTCAAAGTCAAAACAACTTTTATTTAGAGTGGTTACATTAAAATTGTTTTCACATAAAACAATGCTAAATACTTCGATAACCAAAATAAAAGTACTTTTTATACTATGTTTTATTTATAATAACATCGTATCACACATTTTAAGCTGACAACAAAAAATTAATGAAAAAAAAAAATGATGGTGAATGACTCAATGACAAACACTGACAGAAAATTATTTACGTCAATTTCATAGACAACATAATCCGACAAAATTAGAAATGCCCTGCTGTCATAACCTCTGAACGGATTAGGTAACATTTTAGATTTGTTAGGATTATAGTGGAACGAAACACGTTCCCGGTATTGTTCACCCCTGCTTCTTTTAGGTTTTTAGCATTGACACTTAATTTTAAATTGGACTGAAATGATAATATTTAAATGAAAGACAATTTATTTTATAATATAAATACTTAAAATAATTACAGTTAGGTGTGACAAGCTGGTATATAAATAGATTATAATAAATTCGACGTCAATCATAACTGTAACATGTTATTTGTAGTTCTGTTACAAAGTGGACACTAAAAATAACCTTTTTTAACTTCTGTCTAATGCTATAATAAATGGAGTATAAACGCTACTCAAAAGCGTACGTTTTTATGTATGAATTAAATTGAGTGGTAAGTCCAACTCTTCTCATTCAAGACTTAATTTGATATCAAAGTATTTCCCAAACGATACACTTACTAATAATACTTTTGGTTCATAACTTCTAATAGGCCCCATTATTTTATGCGTAAATCACCAAATCGAATCTACGAACTTTATTGAACCTACTTCTATTTCATGAAAAGTGTTAGGGTGGGCAGACGTTATTTTTTACGAGATTATTGTTCCTTCATAACATAACGGAGGCTGGAATGTTTATCTTTTATGAGCCATCATCGATACGGACAAGATAGCAACTACGACCCGACAGAACGGTTATATAAAAAAATGCTCGAGTGAATAGGCATCTTCTCTACATACCAGACCGCACAGATATCTAATATGAAACATCGGTTTTATTATTAAGATAACATTAGGTACATACACATCTTATTACGGAAGATGCTTTTATCAGCAATCGCCATCACACGCAATACGAATTCCAAAGTCTTCGTACAAGTAGGAAACTATGTACAAGTACCTAACTTACGAATTTAATGTTGTATGTTTAGATTATTTATAACTTTCTAATAGCTGTAACGGTGGCTGTAGTTAAATATGTACATACCTACTACATTTGCAAGAAAATATTTTTTAAAAAATAAATTATTTCCGTCCCCAATTTCCTCTCTAAACAATTTTTTTGTTCCTGCCAAAGGTTCCTGAAAACTTTTTCACAATTTTACCTCCAACGTTTACCTCCATTTAAGCAGGCGAGCGTGAGAGCCCGTCATTGCAATTTTAAGGCTTAATATTTCGCTAACAATGAAATAGAGTTAAAGTGCTGCAAATGCTGAGTGCAGTTTTAAATAGGTAACTAACCTTCAACGAAAATTTCATCCCAACTTCACATCAAAATAGCAACTTTTCATTTATTTAGTGAACATTTTCAGTTTTGCATGGCCAACATAATATTCATATGAAAGAATAAGACCTCATCAAACAGACTTGTTAAAGTTAATCTAAGTACCTACTAACTTTATCCTCAGTGTACAGTGTATCCGTAGATGTACCCCCAAATTCATAGAGATTTTTCCCAGTTTACAATGGTTTTGAAAAGCATTTTTAGGAACAAATGTGATTTGTAATTCCACTGCAAGTCGATCATAACTTTCTATGAATTTGGGGGATAGAGTCTATGAAGCTTAGGTATTTAGTTTTACGAGTGTTCTTGAATCTTGCATAGAATTTAAATAAGTAATGCTACGAACGTTTATGTTGTAGGATCAACATATTTTGTAAATAATGTATTTATGAAAGCTTAATTTATTTATTAATTATTGCTTAATTATAAAGCAATCAATTACCAAAAAGCTCCGCCAGCCCAATAATATATTAAAGCGATTTAAATACATCATAATTAAAATTCTGAAGCAGTCATGTTAATAATTTCACACTAATTAATATCGTCATTCGTGTTATATAATACAACGTAGAAAATGTACAACGTAGGGTAGAAATCCACCTACGTGTGGGTGTACCTAACGAACGAACGCAGTACCTACCTACAACAGTATGTAGTAGTAATGAGCAAATAATTTGTACCTAGGTAGTACTTCTTAGACTATCCTCCACGTGTTTTTGAACCATAGTAATATTTGACGTTTGCCCCACTTTACCCAGTAGGTAAGAGTATTGATGGGGTTCAGGTGCGTGACCCCCAACTCCCCCCCCCTGGCCGCGGCCGGTAGTCTCTCTCGGGCCATTGCATCCCAAAATTGCTTCGGCGTCAAAGCAGACTAATCTTATTTCACGCCAAACAGCAGCGTCCCGCTGGAACTTTCAATTCGACTTTTTAAATACCGAACACGCGACGTGGATAACCGTGCTTGTTCGAAAAAAAAAAGAAACAAAATACGGCGCGGTAAGTTCATATCTATTTTAATATTTTGGTAAATCAATTAAACGTAATGACAGAACATACAACAAAATAAATAAATAAGTAGACCAAGATATAGATTTGCGGAGAAGTAAAGAGGAGGCCTTTGCCAATATAAATGCTATGTGGCTATTAAAAAAAAAACATCGAATTCCTAATTTAAAAAAATATATCTTTTTGAGTTATGAATACGATATAGGTAGGTACCTACCTTAATATTATACGGTTTGCTTTCCGGTCAGTACGGTAAACATTATTATTATCCGCGACATTCTGTTTGCACAGCGGAATTAATGTGTGCGAATAGGGTGGGTTCAATAGAAATGAATCGTGTGTGTTTAGGAGCAAAACAATAAGAAAGATGTGAAATAAACATGTAGAAATCACATACCTAGTAGGTACCTAGGTACTTAACGGTAAAATTCAAGACTCCAAGCACAGACATTTAATTTTAAGGTTAAAAAATCTTTAGGTTTGCTACTTCATTTTCATCCCATCTATAGGTACTCGAAAAACAAGGTTTCAATCTCAAAAAGTGCGAGTAAAGTAGGTATTTTACAAAAATCCTTCTACTATACTCTGTGACTATACTGAGACTATCTATATCTATACTATAATATATAAAGAGGGAAATGCTGACTGACTGACTGACTGACTGACTCATCAACGCCGAGCCGAAACTACTGAAGTTAGAGATATGAAATTTGGATAGTAGATATATTTTGTGACGTAGGCAAGCAATAAGAAGCGATTTTGGAAAATTCAACCTCTAAGGGGGTTAAATAGGGGATGAAAGTTTGTATGCAAGTTCGTCATATTTCAAGTTAGAATTATGAAAATTTGTGTAGAGATGTCTTTTTAAAAATAAAAAATATGGTTTCGGCGTTTTTGAATGTTCAACCCCTAAGGTGGTAAAATAGGGGTTGAAAGTTAGTTAGGAAGTTTGTATAGATGTTCGTCATTTTTGAAGTTAGAATTATGAAAATTTGTGTTTAGGTTCCTTTTTAAAAATAAAAAACTTGAACTGCTGCGTTTTTGAAAATCCACACCCTAAGGGGTTAAAATAGGGGATGAAAGTTTGTATGGAAGTTCGTCATTTTCGTAGTTAGAATTATGAAAATTGGTGATTAGGTGTAATTAAAAAAAAAAATAGCATTTTTGAAAATTATACGGGGTATGGGATACGGGATATCCGATATGGGATACGGGATTTGGGATATGGGGTACGTGATACGGGATATGGGATGTGGGATGCGTGATACGGGATACGGGATACGGATACGGGATTCGAGATGTGGGATGCGTGATACGGATACGGATACGGGATACGGGATACTGGATACGGGATAACGGGATACGGGATACGGGATGTGGAATGCGTGATACGGGATACGGTATACGGATACGGGATACGGGATGTGGAATGCGCGATACGGGATACGGAATACGGGATACAGGATACGGGATACGCTGTACGGGATACGGGATACGGGATACGGGATATCCAGGATAGGGATTTGGGTTCCAGCAAACGGAAACTGAATTTTTTTAAATTTATATCCTGCGCGGACGAAGTAAAGGTCCTAGTCTTAAATAAAAAGGTGAAACAGTAAATCTTTCAAATATTTTTTTGTTGCTTTAATGGAGAAACCTGTACTTATATCATGTATAAGGATGATCATGTACCTATCATTACTTTAAATCTAATTCTTTTTGGTAGGTTTTTATAATTTTAAATCTGGCTGATATTCCTAAAAAAATGTTGGAAGAGCCCTAAAAGTAATTTATGAAAAACAAAATTATTTTTTATTTTTGAATATTTGGCGATGGACAATTTTTTCTGGGGTATTTTATACCAGTAACACAAAGACACGTTGTAGATTACGACCTCTGTACACTGTGACCGCGCTTGTGTAAAGTAGGTACATATTTTTTATGTCTTCGTATTAATTGTTAGGAGACTCTTTTCACTATCCATATCACAGCAGCATTTAATTGTATGATATCGCGAGGTCATAAATCACAATGGTAAACACCCGTGCGATCTATGCAATGACCTAACCTAAAGTTCTAAAGGTTTTATTTTTAGAAGTTCACAGCAAGAATATATTTTTAATGTGTGCGCTAGCTAGGTATATTCTCCTACAAAATATATAGCCTGCGTTAATCTTAAACTTCATATAATCCACTACTTGATCAAAGAGAATATAACCACCAGGCAGTTGATCGTAGCCAGCGACGAGGCACGTGAACAATGCTCGCAACTGAACGCTTACCTCGGTGCTTTTACGCGCTGTAATTCACGATTGAAGGGATTAATACCCCATGTATCGTGATATTTTCCTCGTAAATGTTATGGCATGTTCCGAACACTTCAATGTTCAATCGTCTGCTCAAGGTTATGCTAAACATGGACAGAATATATTTGGAGTAGGGTGTTTATAGAAAAGGGTTCTCTCTAAGGCCCTTCGTGCATGGCGCGACTGAAATTAAACTTTTCAGTTACAAACTTAAATCAACATAAATCACCAAAGAGCGAGCTACGTCCAGAAGTGTCACATGCCGCGCGAGGCTGCTCACCCACATGCCTCGCGAAGCACGACGTTTGCCTCAGTCGCATGCCGCGCGAGGCAAATGGCGAGGCAACTGACACTCTAGACAGGGAAAGGTATACCCGATCAATCAGTTTGACACGTTTGACATCGTTCTATCTCACGACTGCCAAACTAGGCGACGCAAATGTGAGTGCTCAGGTGAGGCAGGGCGCGCATTTGCCTCACGTGAGGCAAGTCAAACACCGCGAGGAAAATTTTCCTCGCGCGGCATGTGACACTTCTGGACGATGAGTAGCTTGACTGGCAGCACATTTCTATTTTAGTCCATACAGTACGCTAACCATTGCAAACTGGTTAATAGTTAGTAACTAATCACTCGTGACTCGACGTGCTGGTCACGCACGGCTAGTTTCTAGAAACGTGCTGAGCGACTGTTTTTTGTTTTTTCTTGATGGGGAGCTACTAACTGGTTGAGATTATTTTGAATAGCTTCGTGAACGAGAGGCCTAATCGGAAACCAAAATTGGTAATGTCTTATTCCTTATTGAACAACGCATAAACTGACTACCTACAAGGAAATCTTTACTTCCTTGAACAAAGTCTCTAAGTACGCATATATTTTGTCTGCAAACAACATGTTTATATAAATGAAACTGCATAAAAATCAATTGCGCTGAAGGTATGAAGGTGTCCCGTTATTTAAGGCTCATTGTGTTCACATAGCCCGTTAGTCGAGTGACTTTATATCCTTCGCGCCATGAGGATTCCACGCTTAGAGTCTGAATTGGGAATTGAATTGGGCCCGGCCAGTCAGACGGAATGGGCTTATTGAACACGATTTACCGGCTCGCAATGAATAGATGCCTCTAACCATGCTTAGATTCATTAGACACTTGAAGCTATTAATATGTCTGGATGGAAATGTTTTTATTCTTCCGATGTCCCATAGGTATATAAAAGTACTAGTCTGGCATATTTTTTTAATAACTTCTTCGGGCCAAAAGCGCTACACTCACTTAGAAACAGCTGGATCATAATACAACATTATTACCGTTAAACGCCAGATCCCGTATAGGTACCTACTTACTTACCTATTACTTTGCCTTTCTTTTTAGATAATGAATATCATATTATTATCAGATCAGCACCAGAATTTGCTTCAGCTCTTAGGCAACACGCATAACTTGTTAGAAACACAAAAACCCTGGCGCCACAACGAATCAAAACTTTCCTATTTGGAAGACACACGACTCCAATAGTAGCACCATTCCCTCCAGAAACAGCAGCAATAACTGCCGTTTCACATAAAAACATATGTGTTTTTGTTTGTTGAAATATTCCTGCGTCCAACTTTATCCATAATGTAATTTCAGCTTGATGTAAGCTGTCTCAGTAAACATTTCATGGTGAAGGTCGAAAGCGCCATACAAAGGTTGAATTAATTCTGAGATTACAGAAAACGCAGACGGTGTCATAAAATTTAATGATGTGAGAGAGGAGAGTTATGTTGAGCTCGCACTTACACTCAGAAATTAAGCGATGGTTGTGTCCTTGTCGTCATCACCCTAGTTTATAAGAATAACTAATAATGTATTCTGTGGGCACCCTTTAGTCAATTAGCGCCACGCACTTACGGCCGGCCACCACTGGTCGACGATAAAGTGTCGAACTTTCAACTTTCCTGTAGAATAGGTACTTTCTGCCATGTTTTAGTACCTGGCTTAAAACCGGGCAGGACATACCTATGTTGCATTGTTAATTAGTGCGCGTACATTGCCCTACGGTGCCGCCCGTCCGTGATAAAACTGGACAGCCTAAGCTTTTGCATGCAAATTACGAACAACGCTGCTCGAATGTCGAGAATTTAATGGGTTAATTTCTAAATCTATAATGTTAAACGTTGTACAATCCGTATATCTATTTTTGGGAACGAAATCCAGGTGACTTCGGCATTGATTCCAAAACGTATTTTTTTCTGGTTACTCGAACTTAACTAACCCCAAGCATCGCATCCCATTAAGTTAGCTATACGCTCCTCAACAACAGTTTTATCCTATTTAAACGAAAGGTAGTCAACTTTATAATGCATGTTTTAAAAGTGAAGGTTCAGGGAAGCTGTCGGTTAGCCAAAGGGAAACTGAAACCCCGAGGATATCCCAAAAGTGTTAAATAAACAATGAGCGGCTGTTTTCGCCTTTTGGCGTGCACGGTGGATGCCGGCCGTCGGTAGCCACCGTGGCGCTTAAACTTTAAAATCTAATAACTGTATGTTTTACAGTCGGGATCCTCTGAATATCGGGACCAGTTTTATTTGAAGCGTTCTATAGGTAGTCAGGGATGGAAGACTTGTTTGTCACTTTATCACCTAAAATAGGTATTATTACTTCACTCGCCAAAGCTAGACAATGAAAATCCAAAAAATGCGACGAAAGTAATAAGGAGTAAGTTCTTAGTTCAATAATTACATAATTATTCATTATTTCGAGTGCTTTAATTATTTTTATAAGACTCTTCTATCAATATCGAATTGCTACACCTATGTTAGGTACTTTCCGTTTATACTTACTATAACATGACGAAACTAGTTCATTCGGGAAAACTTTATTTCAAACAATAACACAGAATGTTTAAAAAAAATAAAGAACACTGGCCACATACTTTATTTTATAGTTCCTCTTGTAGTGTCCTCTATATTGTTTCATGTGCAAACTGAGCTCGGGGGTCTCCCCACAGGACAGTTGGAACGGATATGTTTTATTACTGGTAAGCTTTTAAAGGCTTGACGAGAATGTAGTACTTATTTGATCAGTATGTCATAAATCATTTGTGTTGAAAACTTGTGAGAAAATTATTTTACACTAATTTGATTGTTTAGGAACCTGAAAAGTATGCTGATCCCTGTCAATTTGTTCTCTTTATCAGCTAAGTGATCTCTTTAACCAAAGGAATCTAGTATTTCCACATATATTGTCAGGCCTGGTCACCCCACCCAATATTGCTTTTTACAGCCAAACTATCATACCATTCGCCACTGTGTTCGGAGATATTAGAAAAATAATTTCTGTGGAGGTAGTTCGAACACGTCTGTACTGCCAGTAGGTTATCAACATAAAAGTTTTATTGTGTTCTTTATTTCGCCAATAAACAGGAGATTGATCCGTTACTCTACTATTTCGTAAATGTGGATGTCGTTTATAGGATAATAATAGTTTGTTATGATTTTGTTAGCATTTTATGGTTCTATGTCAAATACCTACCTATATGTGACGCCAAAGATTTTATAAAGTGAATTAATGTGGGTCGACCAAAATAGGTATATCTATAGTACGTTTTTTTATACTTGTCCTATTTGGTAAGCAAAGATGGCGTCCAGCGGGGCGATTGTGTAACTTTTTGTCAATGTTTCAATTGGTTTCGTATATAATTGACACAGGATGAACGAAACCAATTGAAACATTGACAAAAAAGTTACGCAATCGCCCCGCTGGACGCCATTTTTGCTTACCAAATAAGACAAGTATAAAAAAACGTACTATATGTGTGGGCTATAGTTATACACGAAAAAATGTATCTCAAAGAGCAAGTAGACATGCACTACCAGTTTCTATAGTGCAGTGGGCTCGAGTAATCAATGATTTCGTCTAAATATAATCACACTGAATGCTCGGGCACGACTGCTCGGGGTTTGTGAACGCGCCTGGTAAGTAAATAAGTAATTAATTATCTCAGAGAGAGGTCAGAACTTCATCATGCTTAGTAACGTCATAGGTACTTAAGCTAATTAAAATAAATTTCAGTGTTTCCACTCCGCGGGTAAAAAGGCGACTCTACTACAAGGCGAGAACATTTTGCAACATTATGCTCTTTGTAGCCGCTCCAGAAACGAGAGCAATTTATTTAATGGACTAGATAGTTGTTTCTCCACGATTCGCACGACATACGAGTGGTTTTCGCGCTGCCCAAGACTTTCTAGGACTATTTTCAACGTCGCAGTGAGAGGTACTTTAGTGATGCTCGCATAAGTACGGTCAACTCTCTCAGATTTGTAGTCGTGTAAATATTCGTAGATCCGTTGAACGCGATTCATAAGTGCTACATTAAAACTAATTTAACTGGCAAACCTGAGCGTGTTTGGCTGATATTTATGCGGCCGCATTTTGCACGTCATTTGTATGAACGTCATTTGAATATTTTCAAAGATCATTAAAGCCTACATACTTACAGCTTTATACACAAACTGTTCTTCTATGGCTGAGGCCCCACCTGTCCGCTGCGCTACGTTGCGCTGCGTCGTCGCAAGATTTTGTACTGGCACATCACCCTCCCCCGCTTCGTCTCTCGCCCGCTGACACTTTGATCCGTTACGACGACGCAGCGCAACGCAGAGCAGCGGACAAGGGGGGCCCGGCTCTAAATTGTAGCCTTAGGGCGAGGCCCCACTAGCGCGTTGCGCTGCGTCGTCGCAACGGATCAAAGGGTCGACAGGCGAGAGACAAAGCGGGGGAGGTTGATGCGCCAGTACAAAATCTTGCGACGACGCAACGCAACGCGCTAATGGGGCCCGGCCCTTAACTGTATTCTTAAAATAAAATATTTGAACAAGTCACTCCAAAGAAAGGTACTTACTCAATTTCCATCCAGCAGAGCGTTTGAGCCATGAGACAGGAAGGCGAAGCTCCCGAATGCGTCCATGTACATGTTGCGAGATCGTCGGTGCACAGCAATGATGCATGCTTCGTGCACGTCCCACTGCGGCGGCTTATGCTACATTATTTCTCGTGGGCCCGGTTAATATTCCGCCAGAGTGCCCACCTCTCTGTGAATACAAATTCTAGACAACCGTTCCTAGAACCATGAAAAACTTGGCAAACGTAACCATTACTTGAACGTACAAGTTTTGAGGGAAGTCTAACTTTTACGACCTAATGATGATACATAGGTATTCTGTTTCTGACAACTTTTCTTCGCTGGTTAGCTTTCGTATGACTTGCTAATGATTTGCTTGCATAAATATTGAGGGGTAGGTTTATTCATTCATTCATTACGTAGAACCCAACAGATAAGTGTATATGTAAGCACCCATACGAGACTTTAATCATTTTAATAATGAACATAATAGGTATTATAGCGATTTTAAATAATAAGTAGTTTTATGTAAGTAGCGTGGTGTACTACAAAGGCAAAGAAATAATTGGCCAAACATAACATACGAGCATTGTGACTTTTGCTTTAGATCTCTTCCAAAAGGTAGCGCTGATACCAACACGCTCCGGGCAAAATGACAAATATATCTTTCAGGAATACTACAAAGTTCGCAATTACCTATTCCTTTTATGTTAGGTATTATACCTACGAAAAATATTTATCAGGAATTCAATACGTTGTAACGGTTCCCATAGCCTAACACTAATTGCTCCTGATAAAATAAACCTCGACGGTAAACATTTCAATATTTACCAAACTTAAATGAGGAAAATTAAGTAAGTAGGTACATACTACTAACCGCACTAACCTAATTACATTTATCAAATAAAATACCCAACCGCAGGTTCATGTAATTTTCAGTTTATTTAGTTTAACAAACGAAAACCTTTGGGCGCTGAATTAATTTTCATTTAAAAGAACAAATTGTTGTTGTACGACTTTTGGGAATCCGCCAACGAAACCAACTTCCCGTATAAAATTGAAAAGCTCATTATTTAATAACGTTTGCTCGATTGACTACAAGAAACTTCATAAAAATTCAATTCCCAATTGAAAATACTCAAGTATAGGTACTCTAAAATAAAACCCACGTGCATTTGGCTAACTTTGAAGATAACATCCGCACACAATTTGTCGGGAATATTAAAAGTTTCAGATTGCGAAAACTAAGCGTTTCATTTTATTATTTTCAGCGTTCACTTTTCTCTCTTTTAAAACCTAAATGAAAATATAACTTAACATTGTGATCTTGAAAACTCTATTTTTATCTAGGTAAAACATTGGTATCAATTTACCCGACTGTGAATAAATTTTGCAATTATATTCCTATAAATTAAAGGAACAATCTACAATGTGGATTTTGCAAATAAAAATGTTCAAATAGTATTTTTATTATGTGATTAAACTTATATTATGCTTCCAAACTTAAAGCTACGGTATGAAGCTTACAACTAAAATAAATAACGCGTTCACAGCAGATGATTTTGTACCACTGTTGTAGACCAACAACCCAAGAGTTTAATAATTAACGTCGCCCAGCGTCGGCCGAACAAAAACGGACGACTTTGTAATAATTTCCTTGAATTTTTAATTATTAGGCGAAGTTAACAAAAGGCTTCAACCGACTGCTGCGGAAAATTCGCAGTAATCTTTTTGCAAACGTGAAATTAAACTTTTTCACTTCAGCATACATTATTATCTACAAATCCAACGGACAAGAATATCCAACGGACTGCTGCGGATCAATCGCTATGTCAAATAAACTTATCCCCAAAATAGAAAGTTATGATGGACTTAGACTGGCTATTACAAATCTCTATTATTCGAAAAAAGACTCTGTTAAACTATTGTAAACTGGCTCAAAATCTCTATAAATTTGGCGGTTAATCATTATTTTAGGAGTACATTTTTATTATTTTTATTATTAATTGTATTTTGAGTGTGGATATTTCTTGCGAATTTTCCGTGACAATCAGTTGGAGCCTTAAATATTTCATCCGTTATTCATGTCGGTCCAGCGGTCGGGCTCGCCCAGCGCGTAAGGCTTCTCCGAGTTCGTCCTGAGGTAGTAAATACCATCCTTCCTGCAACGACACAATCAGCATTCATCTCCAAGATTTAACCTAATGTAGTTACTGCAAGTAAACGAGTGTTCTTGTTTAATTAAACATAGAAGCGACGACGCCTGCCGTGTTCATGAATACGTAAAATATCCTCTTGTTTTTCTACCAGCTTCAGCGGGAGAATTCGATAACGCTAAGTCTTGTGCGTAATTATTAGTAATAGTTAAGTAGGTAGGTACCAATCAAAAATCTCGCGGTCAAGAACTAAAATGACGCTTCAAGCATTTAGTGACCTCCAACGAGGGTCAAGTCTCCCGCTTTGCGTCGGAGGGAAGTGAATATAATCTTCTTTCGACTACACCTATCCTTTTGATTAAATTCGTGCTGGTTCGAGGACGACTTAGTTTTCCCCGGGACTCGTCGAGGGTCAAACCTTTGCGTCATCGTTGGTCACCATTGTCGATCCTGGCTTACAGGAGTAACAGTGGTTCCCACCACTCGAATTCCTGTAGGTACACACTCCTATACTCATACACATTCCCACACTCACATTCACAAACTCTCATACATATGTGGCGGCCCTAGTAACTAACCCATAATGTATATCGAAGCCGCCCATGATGAGGGTCTCGCCGGTGCCCTTGCAGGTGCCCTGGTAGTAGAGCTCGTCGTAGCTCTCGCAGCGCACCGCCGTGAACGGCACCGGCGATATAATCGACTCCGAAAAGAACATGTGCGCGCGGTTGTGGGCACACAGACCTGGCCAATAACACACGGGTTATTGAAAATATCCAATAAGGGCACGATGCTACTCAAAAGAAACAGAAATGCGTCTCTAGACAAGTGGCGTTCGTCTACAAGTGTTTCTAAAAATCGCTACGCTTCATGTACGGAAATGACATAATTCACGTGATCTACTTTTCAACTTGTAATGTCAAGCGTAGTGCTTTGTAGTAACGCTTGTAGACGACGTATAATACATATTATACCTAGATAATTAGTAATGGTAGTCACGCGTGGATCATTCGCGGCGCTACTCAATAGGAACGCAAACCGTTAGTAATTCCAAGCTCCATACAAAAAAAAACACTACTATTATGGTATTTCGTCCACGGCGCTACTCAAAATAAATTGGTTTGCAGAAAAGTTTCTCGAAATCAGCCGCGCGCGACCAGCATGTCGAGCCGCGTACTACCCTTGCGTACTACTAATTACCAGTTTCTTTTAATTAGCATCGTGAGCATAGCATAGCATAGAGTAGCATATTATCATAGGTCGCCTCGTCATATTGATATGCTACTGTATAAAGTCAAGAATAGAGTCGAAACTAGTAGCGTGCGACTGACGTCAAACGCGTAGTGCACGCTTCTCTCCTACGCGTCGACCGTGTCGTGTCGTCCGCACACGGCGCTACCCAAATTCGACTCTATTCCCAACACGATAGAGTATGCAACCTATGGGTCGCATCTCAGCCGCGTAGCTTGATCTCTGTCAGCAAAGGCCCTAAGCAAAGATGTAAAATGATAATGCAAGTGCCCTGCCTATAAAATGAATTTGTAATTTTAACCTTAAGGTCCGCCACATACATACGGAATTTCCGTACCGAATTCCATTTCGAAATATCGAATCGGGGTTTCCGAACGCGATACGTCCGTACATTTGGATGGATTTACTGCGTTCGGAATCACCGATTCGATATTTCGAAACGCAAATCCGTACGGAAAATTCCGTATGTATGTGGCAGGCTTAATACGGTTTATTCCACTTTGATCACCTGGGTGATATCACCCAGGTAATCAAAGTGGAATAAACCCTTAATACGTACCTCTATAGTCGTAAGTGCATCCCGGCTGGCGTGTGCCGCCGTTGGGGTAGAAGTCGATGTGTCCGAGCGGCGCCGCGAAGCCGAGGTAGCCGCCGCACGTGTGGATCACCTCCACGTGCCGCGCGTCGTGCTTGTCCAGTCGCGCGTCCTTGTTGCCCACCGTGAACAGCGGCAGCGCCGGGTCCAGACCTTGACCGTGCCATTATAATAATAATAATAATAATAAGTAGGGTAATACCCCCAATTATTGGCACCGGTGGACCCAATTATTGTCCATACATATTTCTATGGGATTTCTTAGGTGTGAAAAACTGTGAAATTTATGACTTTTAACAAAAAAACTCTATTTCCATGTTTAGTTTTCTTATTTTTTAAAGATAACTTCAAAAGAGCCAATAATTGGGGGGGTGCCAATATTGGGTGCCGTTACCCTATTTATTGGCAAGAAAGGTTTGTTCAATATTTTTACAGTATTAAATTATCAGGTAAGTCTTATAAAAAATTGTACATCAGGTACCCTTGATCATCGCACTAGGCTCGTGGTCTGTATCGCAAAAATCTTAACACTACGCCACGTAGGTACTTATTCTCTTCCCACGATGGCCCAAGACTACGTAACGATGATTGTTGTCATGGATTGACATAGAAAAATTAGAATCATTATTGATAGGCAGATAGATAACACTTTATTGTACATATACCAGTGAAAACGTCGATGGTGGAAACAAATACATAAACAAAAATCACAACCCACGGAAGTGATATAATCTCACCACGGAAAGAGAACCACACATTGCTAGTGATCTTTGTGGTAGGTAATAAATGAAAAAAAAAAGTATTTATAATCTTAAAAAAAACTATAGAAGTAAATACCAAGGAGGTTAAAATTAATCTCTGAAAATTGTACAGAAAACTCTTATGGTATCTATTTTTGTATAACTCATAAAAGAGCTATGACAATATGCAAAACCCAAGGTAGAAATAAAACACACAATGGATGCCACTAATATTTGTTAAAAGCAATGGACATCTTTCTGAAGACCTACATGCTAATAACACGCAAATAGAAACATATTGATTTCTAAATGGCCGCGATAAGACAACAATACCGCATGTGGAGTTAACAATCAGTACGACTAGTCCTCACAGCAACCGAAATTTAACTAACAATAGAGCTAATTGGCCATGGGTTTGAGCCTACTGAATCTTACCGTTTAACGCAGATACGGCTTAAATACCGGCGTATTGTTTGTCACGAGCCTGTAATGATGTATGTACTGTACGTACTACTGATGTTTACGTTTCTATATTTATAAATATCCACCAATCCCGAGTGACAAGTATACAAATAGTAGATTTACAAATTCTATGAAGCCATTTTTCTCCAATAAATAAATAACAACGTTCCAAAGAGGTTAGGTAAATATTTACCTACTTATTATTTTTCAAATTAAGAATACTGGCATAGGTATATTGTGTAAATAAACGACAGCCAAAAAAGAAATAAAAATAAATTTCTTTGTTTCATAAAATTATTTAGTGGCATTTGAATTTTTTTTTTTGTGAATATCAGCCAGTCTTAAATCTAAATATATAAGAATCAAAGTCCTGACTGACTGACAGACAACGCACAGCCTAAACCGCTGATCGTAGAGACTTGAAATTTGGAGGGTGGGTTTGTCTTGATGTGTAGAGGTGTACTAAGAAAGGGTTTTTTGAAATTCAACCCCTAAATGGGTAAAATAGGGGATGAAAGTTTGTATGGAAGTTCGTCAGTTTTGAAGTTAGAATTATGAGTTTTGCTGATTAGGTGTCTTTTTAAAAATTAAAAATATGAATTTCAGGGTTTTTGAAAATTCAACTCCTAAGGGCGTAAAATAGGGGATAAAAGTATGTATAGAAGTTCCGTCAATTTTGAGGTTAGAATTATTTAAATTGGTGATTAGGTGTATTTTTAAAAATAAAAAAGAGTAATTTCAGGGTTTTTGAAAATTCAACCCCTAAGGGGGTAAATGAAAGTTTGAATGGAAGTTCGTCATTTTTGAAGTTAGAATTATGAAAATTGCTGATTAGGTGTGTTTTAATAATAAAAAGATTAATTTTATGGATTTTATGGATTTTGAAAATTCAACCCCTAAGGGGGTGACATAGGGATGAAAGTTTGTATTGAAATTCGACATTTTGAAGTAAGAATGATGAAAATTGGTGTTTAGGTTTCTTTTTACAAATAAAAAAGATTAGCGTTTTGGAAAATTCATCCCCTGAGGGTGTAAAATAGGGAATGAAAGTTTGTATGGCGGTACCGATTCGGGCTAATCTCTGAAACGGCTGGACCGATTTTGACGGGACCTTTACGGGCTAATACGATATGGGAGCCGAGATATCCAAGATACGGGATCCGATATCCGGGATACGGGATCTGGGATCCAGGAAACGGGATAAGGCTCCGGCAAACGGAAGCTGGGATCTGGGAAACGGGATCCAGGATACAGAAAACGAGATCCGGGATACGGAACCCGGGAAACGAGATCCGGGATATGAAATCCGAGATATGGAATACGGGACCCGTGATATCCGGGATACGGGATCCGGGATGTAGCAAACGGAATCTGAGAAACGGGATACGGGGTCCGGGATATACGGGATCTGGAAATCGGGATCCAGGATACGGGATCCGGAAAACATTATCCAGGATCCGGGCAACGAGACCCGGGAAACGAGATTCGGGATATGGGATACGAGACACGGGATTCGTGATATCCGGGATACGAATCCGGGATTTAGCAAACAGAATCTGGGAAACGGGATCCGGGATACGGGGTCCGGGATACGGGATCCGGGATCCAGGATCCGGGAACCGGAAAACGGAATCCAGGATCCGGGCAAAGAGATCCAGGATACGAGACCCGGGAAACGAGATCCGGGATACGAAATCCGGGATATGGGCTATGATTAAAACAATGTAAAAAAAAGACAAGCCCGCTGAGTTTCTTGCCGGATCTTCGCGGAGTCGAGGTCGCGTTTCCGATCCGGCAGTAGATTTAAAAAAAAAATGTAAAATGACCGTAGGCCTAAATAAAATAAACGTTTTAAATTGAATTTTTGAATTGAATTGAATTGGGATCCGTGATATACGGGATCCAGGATACGGGATACGGGTTCCGGGATCCGGAAAACGGGATCCAGGATCTGGGCAACGAGATCCAGGATACGGGACCCAGTAAACGAGATCCGGGATACGAAATCCGGGATATGGGATACGGGATCCGTGACATACGGGATCCGGGAAATGGGATCCGGGATCCGATTTTTTTAATTTAAATTCTGCGCGGACGAAGTCGCGGGCAAAAGCTAGTCTAAAATAAAATAAAGAATTTCTTTAGATACCTTCTTTATCTAACTAGCATAAAAGCCTAAACATAAACCGTGTTTTTACAAAAAGTTAAACACGAGATAAACACAAGTTATGTCGAATTTTATAAAGAAAGTGGAACTATACTATACACTCGTTTTTTTAATAACCTCAATAAACTTTTTCTTCATAAAACTACTAACCAAAGAATTTGTAAAAAAAAGTCTACTAACTAAACTTACCCACTTGTAATCATCCTTCGCCTTATTTTACAAGTTAAACATATTTTGGCATAAATTTGAGAATATGCTTACCTGTAATAGTATCAATAGGTCCTTGCTTCACATACGCGCCCGCTATGCCGACCACATGAGCGCCGAGGCTGTGCCCTATCAGATGCACGTCGTCCATGGACACCCCCTCCGATATCATGAAGTTCAGGAACTCGGTCAGGAGCCGTCCGACCGACGCTACGTTGTAACTAGCCAGGATGTAATTGACGTTAGCAGCTTTGCCCCAGTCCACTACGATTATGTTCAAATCGCTTATATTTAGGTATGCTGAAAAAAAATACATGTACCAATTAAAAACCACGGAATTAGACGCTGCGCTGATAGAACGTAGTTTCAAAAATAATTTTAAGGGCCATAACACACCGGGTAGCTATGGCTTATCTATTCTGTGCCATGGCGACGTCGCCAGCCACCGTAGCCAACTATTTGTATTGAAATGTATGGGAGATAATACACCTGACCCCCTAAACAAGTGGCTTCGTCTACGAGCATTTCTACAAAACACCACGCTTCATGTATGGAAATGACATAAGTCACGTGATCTACTTATCGACTTGTAATGTCAATTCCATACATTTAAGCGTAGCGATTTGTAGAAACCCTCGTAGACGAAGCCACTTGGCTAGGGGGGGCAGTGTGTTATGGCCACAAAGTAAAGACTAAAGAAAGAGGTGCCCTTATTAGATATATGTATGAAAAAAACGTGGTCATTGTTTTTACATTTTCATTGTTCTATCTACCGGTGAATAGTTGAACTACTCGCTTCGTTTTATGTCGATGTTAGTACTAGGCTGACCACTCGGCCGAGTTGCTTAGGGCCAGTCCCCTTAGTAATTGGTCCATGGTTATGGCCCTAAGAATTCATTCACAACCACTGTGCATTCTATTAATAGGTTGATAAACAGCAAATCTTACGATATTTATTTGTATAGGCAAACAGCTGTTTGCTGTATAGGCAACTTGTTTGGAACCTAGCTTGACTACTTTCCTTTAGCACAGTTTCATTCCAGATGCGATAACAAGAAACGGTAATCAACAAGGCGCTTTACATGTTGGTCAAGTCTAATAGTGGACGATATGGTCACACGCGAGTCGTCTCTCTCACTCATCGTACGAACCGCATCGTCGAGCCAGCCCATATGTGAGCTGTAGTCAATTGGCTACAGCTTGGCTCTACCACCAATAATGTACTCGCGGAGTGCCTTTCAGCGTTATTCTGACAGAACGCTTTTATAATGCCGTTGCTCTTTGTCAAAACCGTCGATCGACTGGTATGTAACTGGACTGCCGCTTCTACGTCGCGCAGAAAATACCGCTGTGCGTAGCGGATAACGGAAGACGTGATCATTCGTGCGCGTGACGCAGTTCCTTTGCTGGAGCGTAAGGGTCTCTGCACACGGAGCAACTTTAGTTGAAGAAATTAGCAATTTAGATGCGGAAACTATCAACTTTTAATGGTTTTGCAGCAACAGTTGCCAGTTGCAGTTGCAGCAACCGTTGCCGCGACTGTTTTATATGAAAACAGCTAGTTGCGAGTTGCCAGTTGCCGCATAAGTTGCCCGTGTGCACAGCCCCTAAATCGCATGAAACAATATCGCCCTTAAGAAAAAACATCTGAGATGTTAGGAACACCCTTGAACATTTTAACTCACCTTCTTTAATCGATTCGGGCATCGGACTATCCCCATGGTTGAGCCAGCCGTGGGTTAAAACCTTCACTTTCTTGCTGAAGTCGAAATTAGACTCCGTCAGGGAGGCTGAATCATTGGTTTTCAGAACTTGATACTCGAAGGGGTTGCGCCTGTAATTTCCAAAGTCGTTATTAATACAATTAACAAATCTCTTACCTATATTTTTTTTTATTGGACCATAATAATTTATAATTTAAATGCAACGGCACCAGATTTTGAATACTTTAGCAATTGTATTGAGCTTTATAAAAATATATATGAACGGCCCCATTCATTCATTTATTATGGATGTTATTTGTAAGCCTACTTCTAGGTAATAATTATAATTGTTATTATAAATCTACTAGTATAATTTTAATGTGGCATATTAATTGATTGTTGTATTGACTCAGGTAAAAATGGGGACATTGAGATGCGTAACTTATTTAAAACTATATAATATATTTGATGTCCATTAATATATGATTTAAAATTGTTAATGATTATAATAAATATTGAAATAGTTTATATATCAGATTAAGGATAGTAATATGGTTTGTGAACGTTGACTAAAACTAGACGGTGCATTGATCATAAATATTGAATAATGTAACGTTTCTTTTTGAGTGGAGGGTGGTAGCAGGAGCAGTGTTTGGACGATATTCAGAGAAGTAAGACGTATTGTGAAAAGTGGAAATAAATACATTAACATTTCGTGAAGTTTATTCCGTTAACCCATATTCCTGAAGCTATCCCTTATAGCTTCAGAAGCGGGATCGAAGAGAACTTCCATTGTTTTCTATCTACGCCTACAAATAAAAACGTAAGTACCGCATTTATTTGCTTAGCTAAATGAAGCAACGAAGTAAAAATACAATGAAATTTTATTTGCTTTGTAGTGGCAAACTTATTGTGTAGCTGATATTCTTAAATTATAGGTCATAATTTAAAACAAAATAAATAAATATACTTTGCTTTAGTTGTGCAAACAATATTATGTGTGGCATATCAAGTGAGAAAGAAAAATTTGCTGTAGTGTATACGTGCTAGAAGTGAGGTAGAATGCTAGCATATATGGTGTTACATACATAATTTAATAAATCATTTACTAAGCTGGTACCTGTTAGTTTCAGTGCTCACTATGGATCGAGAGGACAGTGAGACTTTGAGTCCAGGCTCATGTGTACCCAGGTGTGAGGGTCAAGACCGAGGCTCAGGTGTGTCCAGGTATGAGGGCCAGAGTCGCGAAGATTTAGGCTCGAGGAATCGTGCAAGTTGGCCAGGAAAACCCAGGTATGAGGGTCAAGCCAGAACGCAGAGAGCAATCCATTCAGAGCAACCAGGAGTATCGCGGGTGCGCTATACGGAGGTTGACTGTCGTGATTATCGAGATAAGGATGTGCAAGAACGAAGAGTGCTTCGTCCACAAAGGATGGGAGAGAGATCTCTTCGTACACCTGTGCGATCAGGACGAGACCGTTCGTCTACTGCGGAGCTCAGGCGGGGGCAAGAGGACGCTAGAAGTAGTCCGAGCCGACGTGACCAGAGGCGAAATTATGAAGAAACTCCGAGTTTGGAACGCAGGTATGAGAGAAAAAGATTACGTAGTTTGTCAAGAGAGTCGAGCGAGTTACAGCCATCTAGCTCTAAGAAATTTAAGAATGTGGACTCCACAGATACCATATTAGATAAGTTTTTGTCTATTCTACAATCAGTCAAGAGTTCAGACAAGCCTAAATTAACTTTTAATACCAATATTGTTCCCGAATTTGACCCTATGTCAAAGGAACAGACTGTTTTGACATGGTTAACTAAGGTAGAAGAGTGCGCCGAAATTTACGGCTGGGGAGACAGGGAGACAATTCATTATGCTCTTCCAAAGCTGATTGGCGTAGCAAAGTCTTGGTACCAAGGTTTACCAACGATGATGTTCACGTGGGCCGAATGGAAGAGAAAATTAATTGAATCTTTCCCTGTCCGTGAAGACTATGCTGAACTATTGACTGAAATGCTCTCTAAAAAAGTAAAATATGGTGAATCCCTTGAACATTACTATTATGCTAAAATAAATATGTTGAATAGGTGTAAGATATATGCGCGTCAGGCTGTCGATTGCTTATTATATGGTGTCGAAGACAGGGCTATTAAAGTAGGTGCACAGGCTGCACAATTCTCCGAACCGGAGCAAGTTCTTAAATATTTTAGAACCGTGAAAGTAGGACATAGCCGCGAAAATCATGATGCAAACTCTAAATCTCGAAATGATCGTAAAGGTGTAACCTTAACAGGGAAGCTCAATAATTTAAAAATGACTTGCTATAACTGTGATCAAACTGGGCACCCAAGTTTCAAATGTGACAAATCACCAGCAAAATGCTCCACTTGTGATAAATTAGGACATCTGGCTGTTCATTGCTTTAGAAATAAACACAGTAATAAAGATCGCGAGAAAGACGTAAATCAAAACAAAAATGAAAAGCAGGTAGCTCAATTACTTTCTGCGGGGAACTCGACGGCTAAATACATTATTCACATTAAAGTCAACGGGCATGTCGTAGATTGCCATTTGGACTTAGGAAGTCAATGTTCCCTTATAAAACTGACGAAAGCTAAAGAGCTCAGTTTAAACACAGTGGTACCAGAAGACTTACCTGTTTTAAGAGGTATAGGTGCTAATTTGGTATCTCCGATAGGGATGACTGTTGTTTCTGTCGAAGTTCAGGGTATAAAGGAGACTATAAATTTGTATGTAGTAGATGACTACGTTATCAATCAGTCTGTTCTTTTAGGACATTCATTTACAGAAAAACCGGATATTGTCATAACAAAAACTCCTACTGCCGTTATATTTAAAAAAATTCCGGGCATTAAAATACATCTTGTAACAAGTAAGAATATTGAGATTCCTTCAAATACTTTACGCGCCATTCAAGTAAACGCCAATCCTTGCAGCGATGCATTAATTTACGTAAATGGTTCTATGAGGGGTCAAAAGGGGAAGGAGTACTATTTACTCTCTGGAGAGTACGAGGTGAAAGATGGCTTTAGTGCATTATTGATTCATAATGTTTCATCTAGTTCCATTATACTTGAGAAGGGAACTCTGTTGACGCGAGCACTAATTGGTGATTTTGGAAGACCGAAAGGTATATTAGATTCGTGTAACGTCACATTCTGTGAAACCAAAGAAAGTGATACTTTAAATTGTAATGATAAATTAAACGAAGAAGAACGGTCAAAATTGCAAAAATTACTAGAGAAATATAAAAATTGTTTTTCAAGTGGACTTTACGACTTAGGTTTCACAGATTTGACGGAAATGGTGATTGAACTTGAAGACACTGAACCGGTTGTATACCGGCCTTATCGCGTGTCTTATGCGGATCGTGTTCTGGTTAGGAATATGGTACAGGAGATGGTCGATCATGGCATAGTTAGAGAGTCTTCTTCACCTTACGCGAGTCCAATTGTTTTGGTACAAAAGAAGACCGGCGATAAACGTTTGTGTGTCGACTATCGAGCGTTGAATCGCAAAACCAAAAAAGAACACTATCCTCTCCCTCGGATCGAGGATCAGCTAGACCAATTGGCAGGAAATAAGGTTTTTACATCACTAGATTTGGCGTCTGGTTATTACCAGATACCAATAGCCGAAGAGTCACGGCATAAGACTGCTTTTGTAACACCAGACGGCCAGTATGAATACAATCGGATGCCGTTTGGTTTGGTTAATGCGCCTTCAATTTTCCAGCGTACTATAAATAAAATACTACTTGAAGCTAAAATTAAATACGCAGTCGTATACATGGATGATGTCCTTATCCCTGCCACAGACTTTGTTCAAGGTCTACAGCGGTTGGAAGAGGTTCTGGAACTCCTCAGAAGAGGCGGTCTAACACTGAAATTAAATAAGTGTCATTTTTTCCTTGATACTATTGATTTTCTTGGGTATGAAGTGAGTTCTGAAGGGATTCGGCCTGGCCAACGAAAATCTGATGCAGTATCCAAATTTGCTAAACCCAGGAACCAACATGAATTAAGACAATTTCTTGGGTTGTCTGGGTATTTTAGACGGTTTGTTGTACGTTATGCTTTATTAGCCGCACCATTGACAGATTTATTAAAAAAGGATACAAAGTGGTCGTGGGGTGATGATCAGGACCGTGCTTTTAGTCAAATAAAAGACATGTTGATTGATAGACCCGTTTTGGCACTCTATGATCACTCCGCGGAGACCCAGCTGCATACAGACGCTAGCAAGAACGGATTAGCCGGCATTTTGTTACAGGCCAATTCGAATGGTGTTTTCCAACCGGTGTCATATTTTAGTCGAAAGACAAGTCCAGATGAGAAAAAAATCCATTCTTACGATCTTGAAACTCTGGCGGTAATAGCGTCACTTAACCGGTTTCGTGTCTATCTTGTCGGGATTTCGTTTAAGATATATACGGATTGTAACGCTTTACGTTCGACGCTCATTAAGCGGGACTTAATCCCACGGATTGCCCGGTGGTGGGTACAACTGCAGGAATTTGACTGCACCATTGAGTATCGGCCGGGGTCACGAATGTCACATGTGGATGCGTTGAGTCGTAACCCAGTCGATGATAGCGAAATAGAGCCCCAAACGCGTTTAGATGTCTTAGCAATTGAAAACGATGTACAGGACTGGATTACTACAGTTCAGTCTGCTGACGAAGAGGTAAAAAGGATAAAAGAAATTTTATTAGATCCCAACTCAGAACAGGTCGTAGATGTTCACAAAAATTACAAATTGAAAAATAATAGGGTGTATAGAATTGTTGGGGACGAAATTAAATGGCTTGTGCCGAAAGGAGTAAGGTGGCAGATTTTAAAGATAAACCACGATGATGTAGGACATTGTGGGTACGACAAAACTTTACAGCGTATTCGTAAGAATTACTGGTTCGCGAAAATGCGTAAATTTGTAAAAAAATATGTTTCGTCGTGTCTGGAATGCGCACACCACAAGGTACCCGGCGGCAAACGTGAAGGTGAACTACACCCCATAGACAAACCCAGTGTACCCTTCCATACAGTCCATGTAGACCACTTAGGTCCGTTTATAAAAAGTAAGAAGGGCAACTGTTATTTACTTGTATTAGTGGATGGTTTTACCAAATTCGTTAGTATAAGACCAGTTAAAGATACTAAATCGGTGACGGCAATAAGAGTTTTTAAGGATTACGTCAGTTATTTCGGGGTTCCAACGCGGCTTATTACTGATAGAGGCACGTGCTTTACAAGCAGAGCATTTAAAGAGTTTGTCACCTCTTATGGTATTAAACACATATTGAATGCTGTATCAACCCCTCGCGCAAATGGCCAAGTGGAGAGATACAATAGAACCATTTTAGATGCTCTCTCCACTATGACGCATGGTAAAGATGAGAAGTCTTGGGATGAACAAATTCCGAGTATCCAACTTGGTTTAAATACTACAACACATAAAACGACCCAAAAGACGCCATCGGAGTTGCTCTTTGGTTTTAACACTAAGTGTAGAAGCGAGAGTATTTTGACTGAGGTTTTAGAAGATACTGTTAATATAACCCCAGTTGAGCAACTAATAGACATTAGGAATGAGGCTAGAGACAAAATAGTAGAAAAGCAAGGCAAAGATAGAGAAAGGTTTAATATGAGTAGAAAACCTTCAAAGCATTATTGCGAAGGAGATTTAGTGCGTGTAAAGCGGCAAGTCCCTCATGACGGACAGTCGCAAAAGTTAGTTGCCAAGTATCAGGGTCCCTATCGAGTACTTAAGGTACTTCCTAACGATAGATATGTCATTGAAGACACTCCTTTATCACGGAAAAATAATCGTCGCTACGAAGCCGTCGTAGCAGTTGACAAAATACAGCCCTGGCTGAATTTCAGTAGAGACTTAGAAAGTAGTTGTAATGAAAGTAGTTCAGATAGTGACTAAAAGTAAAAAGAAAAAAATATTAACTAATTTAAATTAACATAGATCATTTATTACGCACAGGGTATTATCAAAATAATTAGTTATAAAACATAAATCACTTAAAACTAAATACAAGTAAACTTAAACTATTTGCAAAACAATCAGATAATATATGCGAGGCTTTATATTCCTATAAATAAAATACCTGATTGAATTAAGTTTTCAGTCTTATAAATAGAGAATTTAGTACCTAAGGGATAAAATTTTCATTGATTATATTTCATAAATAATTAGAAGTTGTAGACCTTAAGATGTATTTGTTTTTTTTTTGTATTAATCATTTGTAAATTTGCTATAGTGTATAAATTCACGCGAAGGGACTCGCTTTTAACAGGAAGGCCGAGCTGTAAGCCTACTTCTAGGTAATAATTATAATTGTTATTATAAATCTACTAGTATAATTTTAATGTGGCATATTAATTGATTGTTGTATTGACTCAGGTAAAAATGGGGACATTGAGATGCGTAACTTATTTAAAACTATATAATATATTTGATGTCCATTAATATATGATTTAAAATTGTTAATGATTATAATAAATATTGAAATAGTTTATATATCAGATTAAGGATAGTAATATGGTTTGTGAACGTTGACTAAAACTAGACGGTGCATTGATCATAAATATTGAATAATGTAACGTTTCTTTTTGAGTGGAGGGTGGTAGCAGGAGCAGTGTTTGGACGATATTCAGAGAAGTAAGACGTATTGTGAAAAGTGGAAATAAATACATTAACATTTCGTGAAGTTTATTCCGTTAACCCATATTCCTGAAGCTATCCCTTATATATTGATGATGCGCCTCGCTTTCCTTAAAAATAGGAACCCAATAAAAATGTTGTGAATTGTTTTAAACACTTGTTTATGCCAACCCAGCAATCTCACAACCGGTTGTAAGTCCCCATATCAGCGTACAAGGACGGCTAACGGATTGCTTATATCTTTAAATCGTGGTTACTGTACCTGGTGAACAGCCTGAACTCGACATCGGTGTCGTACACCCACCCCCACAGCCATTGAAGCTGGCGGGTGTCATTAAGGCTGGCGGCCGGCGGGTACATCTGCACGCTCGCCAGCCACACCGGGTCGTACGGCGCCGGCGCATCCCACTCTATCGCCGATACCACTGGTTAGGGATTCAATAGGTTAGGTACATTTTATATGCTAGGCCAGGGGCCTTACCACCTCCTCCTATAGCAGTATTATTTTAACCTTACGGCGACTTTTTGTGCAATGACGTACCTTATTGTCATGACAATAGGAAAAGTCATTCGCTGTAAGGTTAAAATAATACTGCTTTAAGAGGTGGTGGTATAGGCCCAGGTATTCTCTCCCACGATGGCTCAAGTGTCATGATCAGTGTTGTCGCTAGCACCACAGCCGATGACCTACGACTAGGCGGCAAACAAGCGTATGGACGCCCTGTTGTTAAGCAGTTACCGTAGCCTGTACTGCCCCAGTTGTTATACTTACAGTAAGTCAAGTTACTGGTGTTATGGAATATGAATCTGAACCTTAAATCAAGAACTATATGGAATATTTTGTCTTTTTTAACCGACTTCAAAAAAGGAGGAGGTTCTATGTTCGGCTGTATGTATGTTTTTTTTTTTTTTTTTTTTTATGTATGTTCACCGATTTCTCCGGCATTTATGAACCGATTTGAAAAATTCTTTTGCAGTTTGGTAGATCGTAGCTCCAAGTTGGTCCCATAAAAAAATAATTCCTAGGATCAACCCCTAAGGAGGTAATTTTGGGGGGTGAAGGTCGTCTGAAAAAAAAAATTGTTGTCCGATTGACTTGAAACTTAATATGTATATTTTGCATAACAAATAATGAAACTCATGTTTCAGGATTTTAGAAAAATCCCCCCCGTTAGGGGTAAAACGAGGTGTTGAAGTTTGTATGGAGAGTTACCGTTTATCTCTAACGTTTATGAACCAATTTTTCTTTTTAAACTGTTATTTGGTAGGTGACTAAGTCGTTTTGGTCCCGTAAAAAAATCATTTCGGAAATCTATCCCCAAAGGGGGAAACTAGGGGTAGAAGTACGGTAGAAAAATATATTTGTGTCCGATTGACTTGAAACTTAGTATGTATACTCCATATAATAAATTAAGAAACTTTTGTTTTGGAATCTTGGAAAGTCACCCCCCAAAGGGGTCATTTGGGGTGATAAAGTTTGCATGGCGCCACTAAAAATCATGAAATAAAATTATTTTTATAAAAAAATAAAAACCGACTTCAAAAAAACCTGGAGCACTAAAAAGCCTGAAATAATATTTCTATTACCACCACTGCCTACCCCTTCGGGAAAATCAGGCGTGATGATGTGTTATCGAGTATTTGGAGTCAGTGCCATTCTTGGTATGCCGAGTCTACCTACTATAAAAGTAAGAAGATAGATTGGCACCGACTCCAAATACTCGATAACACATCATCACGCGTGATTTTCCCGAAGGGGTAGGCAGTGGTGGTAATAGAAATATTATTTCAGGCTTTTTAGTGCTCCAGGTTTTTTTGAAGTCGGTTTTTATTTTTTTATAAAAATATTTTTTTATATACTCGACTTACTGTAATTATAACAACGGGGGCAGTACTATAGTGGATAGTATTTTTATTGGAAATGGAGGCTTAGGAAGTCAGGTTTTACTATCGTGCATCATCCTATAAATCTTGGTGAATCATGGGTACTTAATGCATACCACGATAACTGTAATCCTCACAATATATTAACTTAGTAGTGTTAGTTAACGTAAGTGTACTTTCAGACTATATCATGACTGTAATCTTCTCAATATTTTTAGCGTTACGTTAAGTGTATTCCACTTGCATCCTGCTCCTTTCTTGAAGAGAGGTTTTCTCGATGGCGATGGGCATAGATTTACATTAACATTTGATAAGCCCAAGATAGCAACCGTGACATGTAGAGGCTATTCAATAGTCGTCGTTAATTTGTTTATCCGCCTTAAAGATAGGTTTGGAAGTAACTCATAGGTAAGTATAGAAGAACGATATAGTATAACTAACATCAATACGCTAACCTGAACAGGAACTACCAAGCTACAGCTAGTGTTAAAACTAAACTCGATCAGATAAACGCTTTCTGTAACTTCTAATCAGTTATTCAAACTGTTTTTGGTTAATTAATGTAAGTCGGCTGCCTGCCTATAAATGGTCTAAGGATAGATTGTTATCTGTATTTTAGACATTGAATGAATTCGAAATAGTTGTGAAAGTTCAATAGCATTAGACAATGAATATTCATTAATACTATAATACCTATTCATTAATACGAGCACAGAATAGGCAATAGGAGTGTACAGATGGCGAAGCTTTGCCATTGGCATTATTATTACCTATGCGACACGGCGTAGGTAAGTGAAATTTCCAATAACGCTACGTAGTAAGTACCTATCTTCTTAGTCCTTGGCGACACAATTTAACCGTAGTGAGCGTATTGGTAGGTACCACGCCAAAAAATGCATTGGTATCATTAGATCATCATCATCATCATTATCATTGGCGGCGTCTTCATCAGGCGCATGCCTCGCGCGAGCACTCAGTTTTGACGTTGAAACGTATAGACACAATGTCATAATATGAGTGCTCGGGTGAGGCATGCGCGGCATTTGGACGCATCTATTGAGATTGGTTTCATTAGGGGCCATCAATTAATTACGTCACACGTAAAGGGGGGAGAGGGGGTCGACAAAATGTGACAATGTGTGACAGACAAGGGGGGTGGGAGAGGTCCTAAGGTTTTAGACGACACATTTAAAAATCTAATATATCTAAGTATTAAAACCGAAATTTGAATTTTTAACGAAAATTTCTGAAAATTCTAAAAAATATGTGAGGGACACGTCACACAGGGAGGGGGGAGTCTCGCAAATGTGACCATCTGTGACAAGTAGGGAGGGGTCTAAAAATCATGAAATTAGTGTGACGTAATAAATGGATGGCCCCTTACCTACCTATGTATCATTGATTGCACCATCGGAAATAAGCATTATTTTTTCTGTTGTAGCTTATAGTGTTTCGTCTGTTTATATTGAGGTACTTAAATATAGATTTATTATTAATACACATAATATGGAGCTTAAAAATAGATAAATGAGTACCTACCTGTAACAGACGAATAAGTACACTAACTAACTATTATTATTATGAATCAATTCCGAGATTACAACAAAAACTCCAATCCAACCCTAAGAACCCAATTTGAATCAATGCCACTCGCAAGAAAATTGCTTAAGTAGGTAAATAGCAATGTAGGAAAACATCACATTACACTACGGCCCACACGAACCTGCACAGAGCGCAAACAGCAGCGGAAACATTCCCTCCTAGTCTCGGTCACAAACACCCAAACACCAGAATCACTGAGAGCAAAACCAACTTTCCACACATCGAACAGAACTCTGTCCAACTTTAAACTAGCTAGACCGCTCATTTTGGAGCTCAATCTAATCGAGGGACCGTCACCGAGGGCTCCCACATTTTCACTGTCCGCTCGCAACAGAGAATGAATTTAAATTTACATAGCGGTATACCGAGGATCATTACGATGCAAAGAACGAGCCGATCGCTCGCCCATCGATCATATCAATTCCACTGGGCCTTATTAATATTGCCTACAGTGTTTGATGTCGCTTGTTCGGAAAACTGTTGACGGGAGAATCCGAGAAATCTGCTTGACTCAACGACAAACAGTCCCATTAGGACATAGCGTTCATGCTATGAATAGAATATCGAGTGCCGTAGGGGAGTAGTGGGAAAATACGCAGCCTTCACTTTCTTTTCAAATTCCGACGTTGTTATACCAACAGGGTGTCACATCGAGAAGGTAATGGGAATGGGGACTTCCGAAAGTATTAATGTTGATTGAAAATTCTTAAATAGGTACAAACTTTGAAATTTCGCCGTTCCGTTGCTTGAAAGAACGGCGAAATTTCAAACATTGTATTTACGAATCGATAAATTCAATGCAGTGGTTAGGTACCTATGGTTCCAATTTTTCGCAAAAAAAAACGAAATATTATGAATTTCGCGCCATGACCCGACGCATTCGTCAAAATTAGCTTTTTTTGCCTCGGGTTTCGCATAGGTATAGCTATACTCCATTTCGACGCTTGAAAGGCAAAAGGTCACAAGCGCCACTTTGGTCGAAAATGAGTTAAGTATGAGGTCATACTCAGTTTTTTTTTCTGCGTCGAATGAACCGGGTTTCATTCCGATAGGAGCATTTTGATGTCACTTATGCCTGATGTGATTTTAGCAAAAAGAGGTATCAAAAGGTATCAAGTGACACATAATTTTTTCACATCAGGGAATTGTTGTTTACGCCTACACAAAAAAACAACAAAGCAATGCACTTCGGCGTTTAGTGCATTCTGCTTTTCAATATTTTCATATGCATGGTCTTTAAGTAGTTTTGCCTGAAGGTCTTCATACCACAAACTGCGTTTACTTCTTTTCTACCTGTTAAACCAGAATACCATTTCACCACTTATTGCGTTTTGCCTTTTCGGAATAAAATCAAAAAAGGAGGTTAGGCTGTTTTGCTTTTACTTAAAAACTAATGCAATGTTGCTTGATCCGTTTTTGCCTGGAAACAAAAAAATATATTTTGGCGTTTATCCCTTTTTGCCTCGTTCTTGAAATAAAATTGATGTCGCTTGTGCTGTTTCTACCGAATACGAGAAATGAGAATTTAGTCAAAAAATCCAAGTTGAATGTCGTTTATCCTATTTTAAATAACTGCGTGCAATGATAGTGATTATCGCGTTGATGTCTAATATTAGTCTAAATGTCAGTGCCATTTTTGTGAATGACAAATGAATTGAAATTAATGAAAAGTTTATGAAGTTAATGAATAGAGATTTTTCATCATCATCATCTCAGCCGAAAGACGTCAACATCTGGACATAGGCCTTCGCTAAGTTTCGCCACACCTGTCTTGCGCTGCCCGCATCCAGCGTATTACTGCCACCTTCACCAGATCGTCGGTCTCGTTGCGGGACCCACCCTACGCTTTCCGGTGCGCGGCTGCCACTCGAGAACTTTTCGGCCCCATTGGCCATCCGTTCTACGAGTAATGTGCCCTGCCCACTGCCGCTTAAGTTTTGCAATCCTGCGGGCTATGTCGGCTACCTTAATCCTTCTGCTTCTGCGTATCTCCTCATTCCTGAGTTGATCTCGCAAGGAAACTCCGAGCATAGCCCTCTCTATTTGAGCATTATCATTAGCTTTAGCATTATCTCATTGTGAGCGGCCATGTCTCAGATCCATAGGTCATCACTAGCAACACACACTGGTCGAAGACTTTCGTCTTGAGACACTGCGGTATTTCGGACGGGAAGATATTGCATAGCTTCCCGAACGCTGCCCAAGCGAGTCGGATTCGTAGATTGACCTTTTTCTCGAAGTTGGACCTACCTAACTGGATAGTTTGTCCCAGACAACTTTAAGCGTAGTCTCCGATCTTCACGGGAGTGGGTAAAACACGGCAAATCGATATTTGACGAAGATCAATTCGTCTTGTCCATGTTCATTTTAAGACCAACTCGTTCGGAGGCTCTACTGAGGCCATCGAGCATGGTATTGAGGTCTTCCATAGTCTCAGCCATGACCACTATATGTTGTCGGCAAACCGAAGGTGAGTACTCGCCGTTTATGTTGATGCCCAGCCCGTCCAAGTCCGTAACCTTGAAAACGTTTTTCAGTGCAGCGGTGAACAGTTTCGGAGAGATAACGTCTCTCTGTATCACACATCGCTGCAACCGGATAAGTTTCGAGTTCTGGTCCTGTAATCGGATTCACATAGCGGCACTATTATACAAACATTTCAAAACTTCGATGTACCGGTAATCGACTTGGCATCGCTGGAGAGACTGCAATACAGCTCATCTCGACCGAATCGAAGGCTTTCTCGTTGTCCCCAAACACTAAGCAAAGGGGCAGGTTATACTCCTCGGTCTTCTATAATATCCTGTTACAGCGTATGTAAGTATGTGGTCTACGGTACTAAAGCCTTTTTGGAAATCGGCTTGTTCGGGAGGCTGGAGGTCGTCGAACTTGCGTGCGAGACGGTTCGTTATGACCCTCGAAAACAGCTTGTAGACATGGCTCAGAAGTGAGATGGGTCTATAATTCTTTAGCAGAGCGTTATCGCCCTTTTGAAAGAACCACCACACCTTCGCTCCATGCCCGCGACGTTTTTCCCTCGAGTATGACGGAACCGAACAGCTTCTGAAGGGCCTTTAGCACCGGTTTTACACCCGCTTTCAGGAGCTCAGCTGTTATTCCATCATCACCCGGTGCCTTGTCGTTTTTAAGCAGTTTAAGAGCCATACTAATCCCACGCGCACAAGCTCACAAGCTGACGTTCGAATGTCTTTGGTATAGTGTCGGGTCGGTCTAGCTCTTGGGTCGTTCGTCAGGTTTGTAACGGGTGCCCGTATTGACGTGTATAACTGTTTATAGAACTGTGTATGTGTGTGTCTGTTCTTTGACCTCCATCAAAAGCTGTCGTTTGGATGAAACAATTCTGCCGTCATTGATCTTCAGTTTCATTAGCTTACTTTGCCCAATAGACAGATTTCTAGCGTACACTTTGGAGCTTTTGTTCCGCTCGATAGCCTCTTTAATACCTTTGGTATTAAATTGGCGGAAGTCACGTGTCAAGGTCTTCGAGATCTGTCTATTGAGCTGCCGGTATTTAGACGCGTCATCTGAAGACTGCAGTATCATTTCACTCCTCTCCTTCCTCAGAGATGTTGTACCACGGGCCTTGCATCCACGAACCCGTCGTTATAATAATCGTCCACGCTACTCCCTAGGACATCGTATCGGTTTTGAAATTCCAGCTGAAAGCTCTCGGGGTTTTGGATCTGGGTTGGTGCTAGCCGGTGCGTAGACTTCATCAGTCAAGATCTTTCAAGTTTTATATTGAGATTCAATGTGCATCTTACCAGTCGGTGATCACTACCGGTTTTGACCGCGTTGATCACAGATACATCATTGAATACTTGCTTCTTCGTCGACATGATGGAGTCTATCTCGCTTTATGTTGCACCGGCGGGGCTCATCCAGATCCACCTCCTGTGCTCACACTTCCTGAAGAAGGAGTTCATCATAAAGAGTCCCTCCTTCTCCATGAAGCCCGCCAGCTGGTGGCCCCGGTGGTTACGCCGTCCAATTCCAAATTGCCCTACTCGCAGCTCATCACCGTCTCATTTTTCCAGTTTCGCGTTGAAGTCACCCATGACAATGGTAAAGTAAGTTTTGGAACTATGCATAGCTCTAGAGATATCCTCATACATAGTTTCCACTTCGTTTGACGTCGTTGACACACTCTACGACGTCGATAAACCCGACACCCCCTAGGACTGCTGGTCGCCCTCTCGGAAATAGACCAGGTTACCAGATTTCAGAATTATCAAGTCCTCCCCCCTCTTCGGACATCAGATAATCAGATGACGTCCCACCGTACCCTACTCAATTTTTCCTCGAGCTCAGTGATCTTCTCGTCGGTCCGCAGTGTGCGCATGTTAAATGTTGCCAGGTCCAATCGTCGGTTTATGTGATAGCCGTCCTGCCGGAAATTCTTAATACCCCCTCTCCCGCCGTTACCATAGCCGCTACCATGGCCAGGACTAGCTAGCGAGGCTGCCGGGGACTGGGGGTTGGTTCCTGTTTGTCCGTTTCATTGGGGGGTTTTGCCATAATCGCCACGCTTGGCAGATGGGTTGGCGATCGCAGTAGGTAAAATACGTACTCGGAGGACGCTGCTGCCCATCGTCCGGTGAATCCCTTAGTCGCCTCTTACGGCACCCAAGGAATGAGATGGGTTGGTGCTATTCTAAGCCGGCACCACACGCCAGATTTTATAAGTTGATTATATTTCTTGTTATTTTAAATACTGTTTCTCTACAAAGAGCTCTTTCACACAACTGCCAACGATATCCAACAACTGCCGACTACGCCCCTCAGCGATTGCGGTAGTTATTATTGACATTAAGTTGTCGTTCGCGTTAAAAGAGCAGTAGGAAATTTCAATAAACACATTCAAGGTGTACTTATAATAAATAAAATAGATACTTACCTTAAAGTGTAGAAGACACACTAATTTTATAATCAATTTCATCATGTTCTTTTACCATTATTTTAAAATTTAAGGCCATGTGTATTGAAATTATAAGCGGCATATCCGTTAGTGTTGTCATGTTTACGGTTTTGCCTCGCTATAATGAATAAAAAAGCGCCGCTTATAACGTTTTGCAATACATTACTTTACTTTTTGTCTCGTTTAAGATATTTCTGCTCGGAAATTGACAGTGATAAACTTTTACTTAAGCTGTTTTGTCTCTTATTAGAAAATCTCAGTGGGTCGTTAGCAACATTTCTACTTGCATTTGTTTTGAGAAAAAAAGTTACTTAACCTTTTTTGTCTAATCGTGTTTATTTTTTTATTGTAGTTTATGTCTTTTTGTTTCGATTAAAAAAATTTAGTCCTGTCGCTTGCTCCTTTTCTACCTGCCGCCTTGTCATGTTTTTAGAGCTTATGAGCCACTATCTCGGAAACTAAGGGGCCTATTTATTAAATATTTGTTTGAGTAGATAAAGCATGTTTTTGTAGGTTTTCTGCTTTTGGTTTTATCTAAAAAGGTCTATCGAGTAAAAAGTTATGATTTTTTTTCTGAATTTTAAAACTTTAAACGGCTCTCCTGTAAAGTTGCTATTATGGCGCTTGTTACCTTTTGACTTTCAAGCGTCGATTTATTATAGCATTAGACAGAAGTTAAAAAAGGTTATTTTTAGTACACTTACACTCCACTTTGTAACAAAAGTACAAATAACATGTTACAGTTATGATTGACGTCGAATTTATTATAATCTATTTATATACCAGCTTGTCACGCCTAACTGTAATTATTTTAAGTATTTATATTATAAAATAAATTGTCTTTCATTTAAATATTATCATTTCAGTCCAATTTAAAACTAAGTGTCAATGCTAAAAACCTAAAAGAAGCAGGGGTGAACAATACCGGGAACGTGTTTCGTTCCACTATAATCCTAACAAATCTAAAATGTTACCTAATCCGTTCAGAGGTTATGACAGCAGGGTATTTCTAATTTTGTCGGATTATGTTGTCTATGAAATTGACGTAAATAATTTTCTGTCAGTGTTTGTCATTCATTGAGTCATTCACCATCATTTTTTTTTGTTGTCAGCTTAAAATGTGTGATACGATGTTATTATAAATAAAACATAGTATAAAAAGTACTTTTATTTTGGTTATCGAAGTATTTAGCATTGTTTTATGTGAAAACAATTTTAATGTAACCACTCTAAATAAAAGTTGTTTTGACTTTGAAATAAAATGTTTTGGATCCCTGCTTCTACGAGCCTCTTATTTCTAATGTTATAATAAATGGGGTATAGAGACAGGTAAAATTTTATGTGCTTGACGAAGCCGAAACGAACGACGATTGACGAAGCCGTTAAATATTTTCGGCTTCGTCAAGCACAAGAAGACCTATGGCTAGGCCTAAATGTCTCTCCCCAAAGCCTATCAGTAAAGTGGTCGATACTTTACTGACAAAATTAAACTACCAGACTTCTTGGGGAACCAGAATATCATGTTTTATCACTTTTGTTCCAATTGCTCACCCTCACGCACATTAATATACCACCAATATTATAATACAACGAAACACAAGTTTTGGAAATTAAAACAAAAATGACAACATCACTTTTCCACTTCCCGCCAAAAAGTCCTTTTGGCAACTTGGACGGTTAGACTTGGCAGCACTGGGCTTCGTTCTGAGACTCCAAGTGCAGTTGTCGGTTGTCTTTAACTCGCTCGACTATCCGGAACACGAACGTAAATACATACTGGACTGTTCACTACTGCACAAAAAACGAGCCGAGCGAGAGGCCCTAGTTGGGACCGTGTCCCTCTCATTTCGAGTTGCCATGCCAAAATAATATTATCGTTGGGTAGGTAGTGATTGTTAGTTTTTAAATCAAGAAAATAAATCAATTTATTATTTATCGTGACTATTGTTTTATCATATAAACAATGGTCACGATAAGTACTAAATTTATTATGTAATTTGTATAACTGTTACCACCACTGAACTTAAAAGCTGTTGTTTTTCCTAGCTATAAATATATAAATAAATAAATAGTGGGGGCGTACCAGGCAGAAATAATAAACTGCATCGCGACTGTATCGCGTTCGTGTTGCGTTTGTTGCGTGTTGTTCGTGTTGCTAGTCTCGAGTCTTTTAGCCTTTTCTAAAGAGGTTCGAGCTTTTTTCTGGGGCTAGTCGTAGCAAATCGCCTCGGAATGTTTCAAGGCTGAATAAGGACTTGTGTTTTAAATAAACCTCGAGCCTTTTTTAGGCTCGGCGTTCTTATTGGAGCTCCGTTTGTTGTGAGCTTACAAAAAGTCAAAAATACTGGGTGAAATCGAAATCGTCGGCAATATTTTAACCAGTGATTCTACACATGATTCAAAATATTTTAGGCAAACAAATAAAAAAATCTATAGATAAAAAAAAATTGATCGGGTAAGCAAATAAGCAAACTATTTAACTGTTATACCTTACCTGGGTAATAATTTTTATCAATTGATTTGTTGATTAATATTCCCTAAATATTCTGAATCATGCGTAGAATCACTGGTTAAAATATTGCCGACGATTTCGATTTCACCCAGTATAAAAAAGAAGACTTTCCAAGTCATTGCAAGTACAGGAAGAAGTCGCCAAATAGCTAAGCTGACTATTCCTGGCTAGTCTTATATATTATTATAAAAATATGTTTTCTTTGTTCGCGAAGACTTTGTTTTTGTCTCCCAGTTTTTTTGTGTCCTCTGAGAGTTACCTTCATGAATAGTTATTTTTTTTTAGATTTTATGAATTATCACATTATTCACTCAGCCTTAAAACATTATGCGTTCTTTTCGCGTTACTTCTGCGTTACTGTAACATAGAAGTGTCAAGTTACTCTATGATACAAAGTGGCCTAAAATCAACGGCCTTAGCCTTGTACATTTTTCTTAAACACTATTTTGTAGCTCCATTTAAGTTGCCAAGATACCTAAAGACAGGCGCTCGCGTAGTTTGGCCACCGCAGACTAATTTATTGTACTCATGTTCTTATAAAAATGAACATCCCTTTCCTTATTTTATTATTTTCCTATCATAACAATCTCGGAACATTAGCACGTTTTCACCAAATGTCCATGGGGACTTTCTCCAAATTTCAAAATATTGTGGTCACTCTTGTTTGGAAAAGGAAACAACGCGCTGTCGGCTTCACTTTTGCTGGCAAGTCCGCATTCCCTGGTTATAATTTCTTTGTTCTGAGCTAGCTACGCAACGTTGTCGGAGTGAAAAGTTGCGTTTGGAGCGTAGCCTCTGAACGCGGCCTCACAGATTAGATAGGTAGTTCGCGGGTGTTCGCGTCCCTGTAAGGGCCGGGCCCCATTAGGGCGTTGCGTTGCGTCGTCGCAAGATTTTGTACTGGCGCATCAACCTCCCTCGCTTCGTCTCTCGCCCGTCGACTCTTTGATCCGTTGCGACGACGCAGCGCAACGCGCTAGTGGAGCCTCGTCCTAACGTACCTACCTGTCCGGCTGGCGAATGTCATTAGATATTAGAGAACACATGAACGAACGCCTCCTATCATGGCGGCTATAAAAATCTACAAGTTATGAGGAGCGCAGAGACCTAGTAAATAGCCCTTATTTATATCACTTCTTAAATTGGACGGTTTTTTTTTTTTTAATTCGGACGGATTATAACCGTCACCATATTGATAGTGGTCCATTTCATACACTTTGTGACTCATATAATTTATAGATTAGAATGGGATTTATAGATTAGAATGCGACGTCGTGCGTCGTCGCAACGTAGGTGTGGCATATATGCGTTGTCAGTTGCGCCAACGCAGCGCAGCGCGCTAGTGGGGCCCGGCTCTTATCTGTATTATTCTGTGTAGGTATCTGTGCTCATTCATTTTCTTTCCGTCTAGTGATGTGTCCAGTCTGCTATTTTTGGTACTTGAGTATTCTGGTTCTCATTAAAAAAAGAATCGAGTCAGTACTCGAGTCGGAGGACTCGGACAGTTACTCGAATACTTGTATGAGTATTCGAATACTTAATACGACTCGAGTAGGTACTTTTGTATTCTGTTCTTTTTTTAAATTATGGCGTCGTTATCGCATATGCCAGTGTCAAGTAAAATATTACCTATATTTCAAGTTTTTCGCTGCCTCAAGCACAAGAAGACCTTTGGCTAGGTCTAAAATATCAGTAAAGTGGCATTGTTGGTATACTTCACTGACAAATTAAAACACTTCTTTCTTCATTCTTCTTAAAAATAGACTTTTAAGTTTGTAGTCATAAGGTTGCGATTTGAGTACCCGACTAAGGATTCGAATACCATAAAGTACTCGGAACCCGTATTCGAGTACCGGGTATTCGAATCCTATAATCTGAGTACTCGAGTACTTACTAAGTACTCGAGTCGGTACTGTACTCGGTACATCTCTATTTCAGTCAGTCATTACAACAATACTACTCTTTGGCGTGGGATTTTCGCAAATTTAATTTTTGTGAGGTAGGTAATTCAATTCTCCGGTTTTATCTTATTTAATTTATTCGTTAATTTCTCTTTCTTGTGTGATAGTATACCTATACATTTTTAAAGTATCGTGATATTATAAGAACATTACTATAAAGTTGATAGAGTTGATAATAGGTACCTATCCTTGTGGCTTGTAACGAGTTTTGCGACCTAGCTTGAAGCTTCCGTATAAAAAGGAACTCGTCAGTCGTATTCATTCATTGTTCTGCTTGTTGAAGGTGGCTTCAGACATCAATATCGATTAAATAACCAAACAAAACAGTTACTACCTATACCAGCTGCATCATTGATTGAAGATCTGAAAATGGCCTTACTCGAAAATAAGAAAATCTTGGAATTTTTGGAATTGGTCGGGAAACTGAAGGTAAATATTGCATTGTTATTATAATGGTGCGTTCCATTCACTGTTAATTTTGTTATTTTCGTTATTTTTGTCCATAAATAACGTTCCACTCGCACCAACTTGTACTGAAAGTGATCATTATTATCGTTTTTAACACTTTTTGTGGACGAAAATAACAAAAATTACGGTGAATGGAACGCAGCATAAGTAGGTACATTTGACAATAAAAAATCCTTTGTTCTTTCATTTGCTCAGATATGTAAGTAAGTACTTACTTAGGTAATACTGGATGTAAGTACCTATAAAAAACATTTTCATTCTAAACTTAGGTATTTGTTTTGTTTGTACTTAAGTATTTTAGAATACTATTGCAATGAGTAGGTGAGTAGGTAGGAACCTAAAGTTACATATTTTCACCTTTATATTAACTACTACTAGCTGTTGCCCGCGGCTTCGCCCGCGTGGATGTCGGTTATCGCGACCAAAAGTAATCATGAAATTTTTATCCCGTTCCTGCTACCCATTTTTTTGCAATTACTCCTAAGATATTCGTTTAAATTATATGGTGTAAAA
The DNA here is from genome assembly GCA_947859195.1 of Drymonia ruficornis. Classification (NCBI taxonomy): domain Eukaryota; kingdom Metazoa; phylum Arthropoda; class Insecta; order Lepidoptera; family Notodontidae; genus Drymonia; species Drymonia ruficornis. Next base: position 10,414,972 of record OX401906.1, read on the forward strand.
GAGTAAAATAATGTGCATGAAATGCTTAAAGCCTCTAACTTATTTAAAATGATAAGGATTAATACCGTATTTGTGTAAATAGCTTTCCAATTACCGCTTTATACCTAATTGCCCATTTTTTAAAGTAATAAAATGGATATAGTGTAGTATTTATAGTACAAATTAGTAGTTAGTAGTAGTAATTAGTTATAGTTTTTTTGTTATTCTTAAGAGATAGACGTATGCTATTGCGGACTTTTCTGTAGACCTATATAAGATACACAATTCCATCATACATCATTTTATTATATCTCAAAGGGTTTAAGGCAGCGTTTTCGTTGAAAGCTCCCAGATGGCTTATTTTTTTCCGACACCTCCAACAAATATCATTATATCTTGGCCAATGTATACAAAAACTTGACAAATTATATACTAAACCTTCCTCGAGAACCACTCTATCCATTGGTGAAAACAGCATGAAAATCGGTGCAGTCGTTTTTGAGTTTATCGCGAACAGACAGACAGACAGATGCAGCGGAGGACTTCGTTTTATAATATGTAGTGATTTACTTATATTGATTATCATCATAATGTATTTTTGGCAAGTAGATTATTTTGATGTTAATGATTTGTTTTTATCAACTCATAAATTTCATTTTATGTGTAATATAAAAACAATCGATTCCCTTTTTGCATGTGGTGCTTACTTATTATGTAATTTTTATGTTTAGCAGCTTAATTATGCTATTTATACTACACATGTTCCAAGGTTATCAATCATCAGTAAGCCAATACTAAAATAAATAAATATTTCATGCATAAGTAGAAGAATGATTTTGCTCCTGATGTCTTTCCATGAGGTTCTTCAAAGGGCATGTTAACAGGTCTCTAAAAGGTCTCCACTTTGTCTGCTCCCCTTAAGTTGTAGACATCCTAGGTTACCACTTACCATCAGATGGACCATCTGTCCATATGCCTCCCTAGTACTTAGCTTAGGTGCTTACTTATTTAATGACAACCACTTCCAACAGCTTATTGCAAAAAAACTCTCCTTGCTGCAATAATATATATCATATCATGCAATAAATCATAGTTATTTTGTTCATGTTCACAGCATGAGAAACGAACGGGCTGGGTGCTCTGCAACATTGACGAGTGCGAGTCCATCGCTGGCCACATGTACCGCATGGGGCTGATGACCTTCCTTCTCACAGAGGAGAACAACCCCACAAATCTTGATAGATTTAGATGCCTTCAAATAGGTATAGTATAATTTTTTATTATTCGCAAAATTTGATTTGAATATTTGGTTGGTGAGTGTCAGTCTTTATCTGTATGCTAGGAACTAGTGTACAATCTGGTGGCTTAGTAACCTAACTCATAGAACACAGGTGTATATGTATTAAAATCTATGTTGATTCACAATTATTTTGCAAGAATACTTGCTGTGAAAACAACAGACCCCTGTTGAGTTTCATGTGTAGATGTGCATGTGCTAACCTAGATTGGTGAGGGCAACCATTGTGGGACAACCTTGACACTTATGTGAAAGATTATTAGGGCCTGAAACCCTTTTGTATTGAGAAGAGATTCATCTCGGCAATGGGCTATTAATCAATTTTATTTTTAAAAGTGCCTGTCAAATCTAGTAACAGTGCTGTAATAAATTAGGTACCTAATATTACTATTATCTAAAAAATATTATCAAAAAAGGAAATGCAGCTACATAAATGCCTTCCATTTAGGGTTATTCCAAGGTTATTCAGCAAGGAAATTGAGAGTTATCTGGACCATTGGGATATCCCCTACAGTGATATTATAAATTATTAGGACTAACTGTTGTAACTGAGGCTTTTTATGAAATATTATTGGACGAATGGAAATTTAAGACTATTGAATACAGCATCAAAGGATTTGTGGTGTAATATTCATAGACACTGAATTTATTAAGGTTTATTTTACACATGCTCATGTTTTTTACACGACTGCCCAAAAAAAAAGGAGTGTATATGTGTTTAGGGTTCATGTATGTATGTATGTTTGTATGTGAGATTCTTTATTCCACCATAACTTATAAATGCCTGAACGGATTTCGATGTATGGGGTATCGTAAGAATCCTTACATCATTCCGGGTAACACTGGGTATATTATTTTTGAAAAAAACAATATGGCGGCATTATGGCGCAACTTTAATATGTGAAAAAAAAATTTTTTTCTTCCATTATTACAATATGGGTATCAAATTGAAGGCCTTGATGAGCACAGTCCAAAACTGTAGAATTTATAGGCATAATTTAACATAGGTAGGGTGTACATGCAAAACAAATATATCATTTTTGGCTGCTGTCACTAAAATGCATAAAATAAAAATAAATAATTTAAAAAATTATAAACACGACTGCCCTGCCAAAAAACGATCTAAAAAGTATAAAACAAGTGCAGTGTCATTGCAGTCGGGGGCCCTCTTAGATTAAATATGTTCCACAGAACGGTCCCCCGACTGCAATGACACTGCACTTGTTTTATACTTTTTAGATCGTTTTTTGGCAGGGCAGTCGTGTTTTTAATTTTTTAAATTATTTGCCTTGTTGTTTTATTAAGATACATGCAATAATTATTTTAAATATTGTTTTGTGAAATTTCAGCCCTCGTACACGACTTGGCTGAATGCATCGTCGGTGACATTACGCCCCACTGCGGAATTACGCCTGAAGAGAAACATCGCCGCGAAGATGAGGCAATGCAGAAAATCGCAGAGCTCACTGGCTTAGCTGGTGATAGGATGTATGATTTATACAAAGTAAGTTATTATAACGAAAAAATAATATATTATATTATATTTAACATCCCACTCCTGGGCACGGGCGTTCCCTCAATGCGAGGGGGATTCAGGCCATATCCACCATGCTGGCCCAGTGCAGGTTGGTGGATTTCACAATGACACGAATTTCGATATTTTTTATCATTTTCTAAGACATACAGATTTCCTCACGATGTTTTCCTTCACTGTAAGCAAGTGATAATCATATTAAAGTTATGATTAACAAAAAAGAACAACAACAAAATAATTTCATTTATGTCAAGCTGTATTGAAAAAAATCTGGAAGATAATGCATTGTAAAATTTTAATTGCATTGTGGTCTTTTTTATTGCAGGAATATGAAAACCAAACTTCACCTGAAGCTAAGTTTGCTAAAGACTTGGACCGTTATGATATGATACTCCAAGCATTTGAATATGAGAAGCGACAGAAAACACCACAGAAACTTCAAGAATTCTTCACTGCGACTGAGGGAAAATTCAACCATCCGTTTATTAAGGACTTAGTCAAGGAGTTGTACAGTCAAAGAGAGGAGTTTGAAAAGAAAAGCCTAACGAATGGACATGCTGAATAGTCACTTTGTATTCTCACAATTTATTATTAATAGTTTTATATGTTTAAAAAAATGCTTATAGCATTGCTGACTAGCATAGCTAGTGTTTATTAGTTTGAACGGCATATTTTAAGTAATTGATTCACTTGAATTCTTAAAAAAAAAATAAAAAAATTACCAACTAAATCAGTAAATGATTCATAACCGGTAGCTACTTAACACAAAACAGTGCAATAATGTGACGGAACTAAAATATTATCACGTAGCGCCCTATCGCACGAGGACACCAGTGGTAGCGCAACCAGTAGCTCCGCCAACAAAATTGGAGGGTAACGCACCTGGTGTCCGCTTGGTAGCGCAACCAATTCGGTGTCGGCTATCGAATTACCAGCTGGTTGCGCAACCATGGTTGCCTCGTGCGATAGGGCGCTTACAGATTTTCATGTGATGTTTTAGCTCTGTAAGTATGATAAAAAAATGTGATAATAAGTCGAACACATTGTAGTATGATCATAGATTTTAATAGTATAGTGTGTTTCAGACCGCATACTGTTGATTCCGTACAAATATGAAAGTATTTTGTAATTTTAAGTATTTCAATGCACCATATTATTTAACTTTAATTTTAATTAGGTTACTTACCGTGTTCTATTTCACACACCAGATTTTACGCACATTAGTACCGTGATAATCTGGTTTATTCCACTTTGTGCGTCTGTATTCGAGTTATTATGATTTCATCGGGCTATAGGTATAGCTAACGGCCTGTCCGTGTGGACCTCCCAATGGTCTTCTGGACGCGGGAGGAGAACGAGTCGACTATTATCTACTAGTAATCAAACAGTCCGTTATCGGTTGCCGGCAACCGCTAGACTGGAAACCCTTAAGAGTAAGAAGAACTAGGTATTTAGATCTTAGTACTTCTTACTCTAAGCTAAATCCTTAGTTATAAATAATGCCCATATTCATATAACGTAAAGACAATGAAGAAACATTTTGTACGCAATATTTAATATTGTAAAAACGTTGATTATTTTTAAGTTCTTTGCTGGAAGCATCACCAAATATTATTCCACTAGTCACTGACAACGTTAAACGAACAATGTCACGAGGACAATCCGATTTCACTACACTAATAATAATTCGTATTTTGGTTACGCATAACGGGCCGTGGTTGGTGGTCTAGGTGTTTCCATTATGTTCCGTGACTATTCGTCGATTATAGGAACGCAGTTCTGCCAATTTTAATAATAATTGTTTAAATATAGGAACAAGGCATAAGCCCATATAGGAGGCGGTGCATTGTATGTACTTATATCCATTAGTAATTATTATCGTTTGTATTCCTTAGTTAATGTCGGCCTGGCATAATTTGTTCCTATATTGTTACGTATACCATTGTCTTAGTGCTAGATGATTATACTCACTAGGGAAAGTACTATAATAGTATTTACACCCTGCTGGTAAGCGTAACAAGTGGCTTCGCCATTGTTCTGTTTGCCCACCTTTAGGGTGCGTTTCCACTGACGCGGAGCTGGGCTGAGCGGACTGTACCGTGAATTAGCCAATCGCATTGCTCGAAATCTCCACTCCGCTCTTGGCTAATCACAGTCCGCCACTCCGCCCAGCTCCGCGTCAGTGGGAACGCACCCTTACTCGCCTTTATCGGACCGAGTTCGTGCTGACCTTACACCAGGCCTGCTGCGGTGTGAGCAGCATAACTAATTTATTTGTTTTCCTTGAGATTTTGCACAAACTTATTCACATGTTGGTAATATATCGCTAGGGAGTATAGATTATACGTATTCATGACTGTTGCACACTATACGTACCTATTTATTAACTGTAATTTAACATAGGTATACTTACCTAAGCAATTGTACAAACATACGGCTAAAATAAATACAGTTATATATTGTTGTCATCCCAACAGTGTGCCACACTCGTATTACGTAAGAATGATTAGAATTTCTCAGGTGTAATCTGATATAAAAAATTACAGTTGGTTTTATAATTATAATACATTTTCTTAACAAATGCGTTTATTTTTCTCAATATGTTCCTGTTTTAAGGCAAAGTTTGGGAGATAGATTTGCAATACATTTTAACCATATTCGAAGGTAGATGTGATGATTTTAGTCTAACCCGAAATGCGAAATAAAATGAACGTCACAATAAAATTTATATTACATATTATGTACACATAATAATATCCTGGGACATTATTTACACACGGCTACCTGATCCCAAACTAAGCAGAGCTTGTACTATGGAAACCAGACAACTGATATTACATATACTACTTTTTTATTTGTAAATACATACTTAATATACATATACACCCAGACTCGGGACATACAGACATGTTCATGCACACAAATGCATGTCCCGGGTAGGAATCGAACCTACGACCTGCAGCGTGAAAGGCGCCATCACGCCAACCACGCCAACGGGCCCGTCAGATCATGCAGATCAGACAGACATGCTTCAGATCTTCATGACTCACAAATTTGAGCACCACATTAAATACAACAAAACATGATAAGGCTCAATTTGTACTGTTAAATGTAATAATGAATTTGTTATTCAGGAAATGAATAAATTGCAAAGAAAATATAAGACATTCTGTACTTTTCAGATTTTATTGTACAAAAGATGGGTAGTTGAGTACACATACAAACCTATATTCAGTCAAAATAACATTTAAGATTTACATAAATGCTAAGATAACATTGTGACAAATCTTTCAATTTGCCATTGCAATGATGTATAATGAAAATCACAAATGCTTATGCATAATTACAATCAGATCATATTAGTTTAATTCAAAGGCTTCAGGATTCAATGCCCATGACACCATTAAACTTGTTTATTATTTTGGTTTTAAAAATTAAATTAGGCTCTGATAAAACTCAAGATTTTAATGTTATTCATATATTTATTCTAGTTTAAAGGATCTCTTATCACATCAACACTTTCAGCTCCCTATGGCCGAGCTCAAAGTGTGAATGATAATATGGAGCAGTCAAGAAACTTGGCTTAAGATTAATTTGCAGTTTGTTTTTGGTTACCCGTTGATGCTTGCTCTTCTTTTTTTCTTTGCTTTTCTCTCATCAATTCAGCATCCCTAAAACAAGTTCAAAATACACATCAATAAACATCTAGCTCATCAAAGTTACCTACCTACCTACTGATAAAAATACTAACATACATATACTTATGATATAGCCATAGGCTACTTGCATCATTGTGCGAGTCAATTATTGGTGACACACACGTTGACTGTCCGTGCATTACATGTAATACATTTTCAATCTAGCTGTGACTTCTGTGCATTATATGTAATACACAAGCGTAAGTTAACTGAACATCACATTGGGCCTGACTCAATTGGAAGAGGCCACTAGGGAAGAAAAAAAAGTAAACTGAATGGCGTTTTTTGGACTGGACTTTATGCTAGATCTTTGATTTTCAACGGACATATGAACAAATCAGACTGTATAAAAAAAACTTTAGACGTATGAGAGTGCATCAAAATAGGCTGGACAGTCAACTTAGGTTCATTATCATTATTTCAGACAAAGGACATCGACTGTTGGACATAGGCCTCCCTCAAGGTTTTCCACCAAGACCAGTCCTTTGCTACACGCATCCAGCGTTCTCTCGCCACATTCACTAGGTTGGTTGTCCACCTTGTAGGATTATCCATCTTCCAGTATGCGGTCGGCACTCAAGAACCTTTCACCCTATCAACCATCAGTTCTTTGGTCTATGAGCTCTACAGTTATCCCTGGTGTATTGTTAGGTACAAGTGATGATAATTATGTTGCTCAATGTGTCCCTACAAAATATGAGTAGTAAGCTCTTATATATTTTTATAAAATTGACCACATGGTTTACCTACGTACCTATGTTTTCGTTCTTGCAAGGACATACCAGTCTTCTCATTGGCATTCTTTTTTTTTTGCTGTTCAACTTGTTTCTTTTGGTTTTTAGCCCGAGCCAAATCTCTCTGGTTTCCTCCTGCAAAAGAAAAACATCTACCGTGAATACGTATGTACAGATGTTAACCTCTTTTGACCCGTTTTTGGTAAGGTGGATAAGTAGGTAATGAAAGCACTAGGTATTATAGGTGAACTAATTCTGTGGTCTTAGTAGGTCGCTAAATCCGTCTTGTATGTATCATATACGTACAGTACGCGCTGAAATCTAGAACATTCCATGGAATTTGATCCACCAAGGAAGAAAGAACACTAATAGCTTTTAGAACATAGCAAAAAGTTTTTGCTGAGGTAAATAGTTATGTAAACAAACAACACATTAGGTACGTAGTTAGTACGTAGTGTCTATTTACTTACGGGTCATTTTGTATCGGTAGGTAGATAATTCCAACACCAGCAAGGTTGAATTTGTCGAAGTCGTAATACCTATTAGTTACGTTAACTATGGAAGTCCGGACGATACGCTAATCCGGCCGAAACCTAGGACAACGCACCGCCCTCGCTTTTACCAATACGGAACACTTTAAAAACAACTAAAGATAACGCTGGCTAAATAAAAAGCCAAAGCCAGCTGGCCACCACAACCACAAGCAAAATGTCAGTCAGAGAGCAATAGGGCTAGGCTGTGCTGTAAGTAAAATAAAAACATACGTATTATGTGTAGCTGTTACTTGGTCTCCGGTGGTACTAAAATTACTTGCAAACAAATAAATTATTACCATGAACGTAAATAAAATTATTTCTGACTACCCGAATTTACTATGCTATGTATTCACTAAATGATTTCTTGTGCGAATAACCTATTTTACTCACAAATAATTTAGCGAATATAATTTACAAAGTTTATCTTCATGTTATACCTACAGAAGTCAATCTATGAATAATAAATAAAACAGGTACCTGCAAAAGTTATATGTGCAACAAAAGGTTTTATAATAAGAAACCTAAACTTCATCGACCTAATTTCAAAATATGTACCTACCTATTTTTTTATTCCGTATTTTATTTGTTGCGACGACGATTTAAACACCTTTGAGGGTAAAACGTGGTTACAACAAGCCCAAGACAGGGATGTGTGGAGGAAAAAAGGGGGAGGCCTTTGCCCAGCAGTAAGAAACAAAATAGGCTATTTAAAGTTTTTTTTTTTATAACCTCAGTTCTTTTCAAGTAAGGTTGATTAAACTAGATAGTAACTAGGTAGAATAAAATAAGGTTAATTTTTATGATCACTCAGAATCGAGCGCGAGTCAGAATTGAGCGCGTGCGCTGATACATGATTTGAACCGAGTACCTACTGATTTAGATACTGGCTCACGTCTTAACTACGAAGTAAATACTAAATACGATACGAGTATGAGAATTTATTTTTACTTTCATACAGTACGTCACTAGGCATCATAGATAAAATATATAGTTTATACGTTCAAAGAGAATTCCCGTAATAATAATCTATGGATTCCATGATTTTCTGTCTGGTCAATTCACTGACAATGTTGCCAACTCCGAACGGGCCCGTTACGTGTGACGTTGTGTGACGGGCCCGTTAGCGTCGTGGTTGGCGCGGAGGCGCCTTTCACGCTGCAGGTCGTAGGTTCGATTCCTACCCGGGACATGCATTTGTGTGCATGAACATGTCTGTATGTCCGGAGTCTGGGTGTATATGTATATTAAGTATGTATTTACTAATAAAAAAATGGTATATGTAGTAATATCAGTTATCTGGTTTCCATGGTACAAGCTCTGCTTAGTTTGGGATCAGGTAGCCGTGTGTAAAAAAATGTCCCAGGATATTATTATTATTATTAACTTAAACATCCATTACACCATCCAATTTGCAGTACACTAAGTGAGCTCGTATGCTGAAATTGGATGATGTAATGGCAGTTACACAACTAGTCATCCAATTTAGAGCGGTCGTATGGACTCTGCCGCTCTTGCTCATCTAGCTAGCTAATTAGACAACCAGATTAGGTGGTGTAATTACGTTTAGCGTGCTTAACGCTAACTGTGCAAGGTCAGTCTGTCGGTGGGCGTTCGAACGGGAGGACGTATTTGTCGTGAAATCACAATGACGCAACCGCAGACTAAAGAGAAAGAAGTTCTATTGATTGTAATAGAACTATATAAGGACATGCCATTTTTATGGGATAAAATTATTTTTCTAAAAAAAAACAAAAAACGACTTCAGAAAAACCTGGAGCACTAAAAAGCCTGAAATAATATTTCTATTACCACCTCTGCCTAACCCTTCGGGATAATCAGGCGTGATGGTGTGTTAGCGAGTATTTGGAGTCGGTGCCAATCTTAGTATGCCAAATCTACCTACTATAAAAGTAAGAATATAGATTGGCACCGACTCCAAATACTCGCTAACACACCATCACGCCTGATTATCCCGAAGGGTTAGGCAGAGGTGGTAATAGAAATATTATTTCAGGCTTTTTAGTGCTCCAGGTTTTTCTGAAGTCGTTTTTTGTTTTTTTTTAGAAAAATAATTTTATTTCACGATTTTTAGTGGCGCCATACTTTGTCACCCCATGAGTGCAAAGCTCTCATCAATAGAAATGAATTAAGTCCAAACACAAGGTAGCTACTGTAAAACGTTGAGGAGTTCCCTTGACTGTCCTTCGTTTTCATCATCAGCCCCCTAATGACAGTCACAACCCATCTAGGTGTAAAGTTCTCATCAATACAAGTTAATCAAGCCCAAACACCAGGTAATTGGTGTAAATCGTTGAGGAGTTCCCTCGACTGTCTTTCGGCTCCATCATCAGATCGACTCCAGACCTTCATTAAATAGTAGGTAGTGCTTTAAAATACTTAATGAAAAAAAAAATAACAAACGCACTAGTCGCCACTACGATTTTCGATGGTTCCCCTCGATTTCTCTGGAATGCCATCATCAGATCCTGGTTATCTTATCATGGTACCACCCTTGGGATATTTTCTTTCCAATAAAAAAAAAATCATCAAAATCGGTTGGCGTGATATTGAGTTATACGTCCATTTGTCGCGCACATACTTAATGCAAATTTAAGATTTATGTGGTTTTCTCATGGATGCCATTGTCAGAACTGGATCAAATTGAAATGGGACCACACGAGAAGCACCAGCTTTCAAATAAAAAAAGAATCATCAAAATCGGTTCACCCAGTCGAAAGTTATGTGGTAACAAACATAAAAAATAAAAATGATAAAAAAAATAAAAAAAAACATACAGTCGAATTGAGAACCTCCTCCTTTTTTGAAGTCGTTTAAAAAACATAAACATTATAAAAACAAAGACATGAGAAATATTGTTTTTTAATCGTCATTATTGAAGTCGACACCAAAAAAAAAAAAAGATCAAGTCATAGTCGTGGGTCGGTAGGTACGCATTTTTCCAATACCTAAAACTGTTATCGGTTTAGCGGGCGATAACTGGTTTTGAAACATGGTATTTTAGCAACTAGGTATTAGCTGATACCTCACTCACTGTATTGAGCAAGAAACTTATCGGTATACAAGTTCCTTGGTATTGAGTTGTTATAGCGTGTTTTGAATTAAGAAACTGCTGGCCTACTCCGAAATACGAACCTAACGTTTCGGCTGACGGATTGTCGTGATTTGACATTTCTTCTTTCGTTTTTCTCTACGATTTGACATTGTTTTGATCGTAAATCGAATCCGTACTTCGGACGATCCGTCAGCGACGTATTTCGGAGTAACCCCCCTGATTCAATACGTGTTATTTTGTACGTTTTGTCACTACGAAAGGTATAGTGTTATTGGGTAGACATGATAATGAGATGTTTTTTTTCATAGGATCTATTCTGTGGGACAGGTGGCAAACAAACGCACGGCCACCTGATTAAGCAGTTACCGTAGCCTATAGATGCTTGCAATATCAAAGGCATTACTCACACGTTGCCGACCTGAAGGGAAGTGGGACGGAGGAAGGGGAAGGGGGATGGGGTTTGGGCTTCCGGTTCTCTCACTCATCGTACGAAACGCGGTTGTAATAGCTGCTTTACGCCGATCTTCTGTGAGAGGGTGGCACTACCTCGGTCGAGCCAGCCCGTATAAGAGCTGTAGTCAATTGGCTACAGCTTAGCTCTACCACCAATAAATTATAATAATATGGTTGTTATACCATTAATATCTACGGATTTTGTCTTTAACTTTTTCGTCTTTAAACTTCTTTAAAAGGCTTTCCACAAATGTATTAGAGAAAGTTCAAAGAATTAATGACTACATGATTGCAAGTAAACAAAAATCTAATCATGTCACGCACGCATCTACACCGTTAGACCGAGGCCAAATTTTATCAAAATTATTAAACAATAGTTGACCGTGTGTATAAAGATATACGGCTTATTAATATTTATTCTAAATGTCGAATAATGTTGAGCAAGCGCGCGAACAATATCAGTTGGCGCATTCCTCTATCCCTCTTACACATTAGGACTTCACTATATAACGTCAACAAGTAGGTAATACAATAACTTGACGACGTATAATGTAAATAAACATCGGCCGTCACGTCGGTTCGGTATGAATCAGTTATTGAGTTCTCAAGAGCACCGCCGCACCTTGTGAGCTTGTAAGAATAACGTGTTCCGTGCGATACGCAGTTTTTTTAGAATACCAGGTTTTCGGTATTCAGCCAATAACATGTTATTGTAACTGCTTACGGTGCGCAACGCACACCGCTATCAAGTCAGTTACTGTCAAAATGTCGGTGAATGCACAAGTTCATCTAAACAGCAACGAAAATAATAAAAAGAGCGAAAAATCACTCAAATCATTATTTCCTAAACGAGACGAGTGTTCACATGTGTCTTGTTATTGGTAAGTAATTCATCCCCTTTATTAGAGAAAGCTTATTCTGAAAATTTACACGGAAACTCCCGACTCAAAAAGCTTTGTTGTCTTTTTAGCGAAGAAAATGTCTGGAAATTATGTCAAGATGCATCATTGAGAGTCCCAGAGGAGTTGGATAGATGTTTTGTTGTTTTCATTTCAAACCCTTGCCGCACAGTGCCTCTGTGGAAACAAAGAGCTGGGCGTGAGGAAGACCGACTGGTTATATGGGTGTGTACCAAATTTAAATCACGCTATGTACATAATTAGGTTTAATTGCTTGCAGAACTTGTGTTTCTCACGCTCTTCGTATAATGCGCCTTTTTGTATTTGTTAGTAGCTATTTTATTTGCTTTGCCAGAGTCAAAGGAACTTCATTATATTTTTTCAGGATTATCATGTTATATTCTTGTATTCCTGGGACAGCAAAACTTGCCTAGTTTATGACTTGGATTCGGAACTACCATTCCCGACATTCTTTCACAAATATGTCACTGAAACATTCCGCACAGATCAAGTACTGAAATCGGATTTTCACAGGTTTGTACTTTAGCCTTAATTAATTATGATAACTAAGTGAAGAGAGCAATAATAACATATCTAAAAATACTTCAGATTCTTTCGTGTTGTTCCCGTCAAGCAGTTTCTGCAATATTTTGCCTCGGACCGGCGTCATATGAAAAGACCTGATGGCTCATGGATCAAACCACCTCCCCCATACCCTGCAATTTGCACATCAAGTAAGTTATAAATATATTTATATATATTCAGTGCTTGAACATCCCTGAAGCAACATTTAATGGTAAACACTAAACATTGTTTCAGAAACATTTTGTCAACACACTTTGTTTAGACCGGCCAAACATCCACAATTTGTTTTGTCTCTATTTTATACTGTCTAAAAATTTAGGTAACATAATTTGGTGAAAAAGTTTCATCAGTACAAAGAAGCAGTGGAATAGTTTGTTTCATCATATTGTCTGATGTTTCAGAATCTGGAAACTTGTTATGAAACATGGTTTACTGGTGGCTTGAAACTGATGTTAATGTAGCCATGAATTTATGTAAATTTGATGTCCTTATTAGAATAGATATTTAATATTTCCCCTAGCAATGGAGTCAACATCTTTTACAAATTACTTTATTTTCGTTAGAACATTCCTCATGAATAAATTGTCCTTGGAACCCATCCAATTTGGTTAACTCTGATCACATAGTTACTATGTCACAATTCATGTAGATTTGGAATAATTTGTGGCATACATATTATTTATTTGTCTGCTTGTATAATTTACAGTATTGTCTTTTCTGTGTTAATTAATGTGGTTACAATATTGTTATCTAAAGCATCATATTCCATGACTATTTTCAAAGGTACACTAATTGTTCCATCAAGGGTATCCAAACGTAAAAAATAATGTAAGTTTGTATGTTTGCAAGCTATTATAAAGCAGGCAAGTTCATTGTGTTAACCAATCTATAGTGTGAACTTTAATGCTAGTTAGTTGACATTATTATTTCCATGACAACTTGGTAATAAATAGGACTAGTCATGCTAATTGATTAAAAGATTAAAGATTACCACCACATGACCTTTGAAGTATTAGGTACTTATTTAATTTTGAATAGATATGAAATTATACTTATAGGTAGTTTATTAAATACTTATAAAGTATGATATTTTTTTATAAAACTGGCCGAGTGCGTGTCGGACTCGCACATAGAGGGTTCCGTACCACCATAGAATAAAAACGTCAAAAATATCAAGTTTCTTTTATGGGGACCCCCTTTATTTTTACATTTTATTGAATTTTTAGTATTTGTTGTTGTAGCGGCCACAGAAATACACATTCTGTGAAAATTTCAACTGTAGATTACGGTTTGTGAGATACAGCCCTCTGACAGACAGACGGACTGACAGATGGACAGCATACCCTAAAAAAACGGACTACTAAAAAGGCTTTATTAAATCTTTTCAGCCTCTACGCACAACTTAGATGAGTATATCAACATGGACTTCGGTGTGGGACCTGGCGACGTGTTCAACTTAACAGAATTTGTGCAGCGGTTCTACGAAATAAATAAGTAGTACACAGATGATCTAGTTAGATAGTGAAATGGTTTAGTTAGTTTCATGATCCAATCGGTTTATGTTTTATGTTGATTATGTTTTAATAATCCTTGTTATGTTTTTTATAATATAATTGATATAATGGCTTGCGCACACTGGAGGACGGGCTGGCAGAGGATTATAAATTTATCAATTGAATTTAATACATATCCAATAGAAATAAGATGCTCCAGAGTGCTCTTTGATGCTCCGAGAAATCTGCGCTGCGATGCTCCCAGGTCGATCACCAAGCATGGAAATATATGTATACCTTATGTTTATTTGGTAAGTATTAAATTCCATTGATCAATTTTAAATCAGAGTTGCAAAAAAACAGGAAATTTAAAATGACAACTGAAAAAGTGTTACTGTGTTAGTGTAACTTAAAAGGTGTTTAAATCATTGTTTAACACATTGATTTAAATCAGAAGGAATAAATCACCGTGTTTAAAACAGGGTGATTTTTTCGTAACAACCCTGTTTAAAATACTCTGCCATCCTATCCTCCAGTGTGCGCAAGCCATATTTCAGGCAATGTGCAGTAGTTTATAGGATAATTTGAAAACATCTGGTATCCAATGCCATATTGATTGATGAATAATGTTATTGTTCTTGTTATTTTTTCATAGAATCTATTATTATCGATCCGTTTGTTCTGACATTGGAATGGCAATGGGTGATTACTGATTAGTATGATTTATTAATCAAGTCAAGTTGCATGGTCCAAGGGCTTGGGCTGAATAATTATTCATAATGAATTAGTTAAGTTTTTTTTCTCTGCATACTGACTAATAATCATTTAAATATGGACAGGTATTACCTACTTAAAAGTTTCTTTGAGCGGAAAAAACATTTCTCTTTTTGAATAGGACCATTCCTTCATAATAATTTATTTTTGACAACTTTTTTATAATTGTTATGCACTTGGACATATACGGTGTTATTCCGATAAAGTTTAGAGTCGAATTAAATCGATACTCAATAATTCGCATTCGAGACTGCCTTCGTAATAGTTTCACACTTGTTGTTTTCGTGTCTATGGTGCACATACTTGATATGGCTGCACTGGAATACAATTTTTTGGGACTTAATTCGACTCTACACAAAGCCGAGTATTGCATGTTAATATGTGTGTGTTGGACACTAATGTTTTGATATTTTCATAAGCCCAGTGATTCAACTATAATCCCACATAAAACGATTCTGTATAAAATGTTATGCAACATGACCCTACTAGGCTTCAGTGACATTTAATGCAGGCTTAACAAAATAATAAACAGTTTTTCACCTAATTTCTAATGTAAACACGTACGTGTATCTATTCATTGTAACAGAATAATAAATACTAATACAATTACTCAGGCACTTCTTCAAAAATCCCTTAAAATTAGCTTAATATCTATAGATAGTAAAATTATAAGCATAGGTAATTTAATCGAGAGGCTAGCGCAATTTCAATTGTATAATGACTCTAGTGTTTTAATGTAATGAAAATGTTTTTCTATTTGTCGTTATTGTGAAAGAATGTAGATATTATTCTCATTTTGACTGAGGTAATCCTTGTTTACGGATTGTGTGTTTACCTTAAGTGATATATTAAAATTTATGTAACTTTATAGTAGCGTAATGTACGCGAGTAGCTTTTGTATGTTGTTAAACTTTTTGTAACAACTTTTTATACACTCTTTTTAACCTTTCCCTAGCACCCTTAGCGATTAATAAAAATATACCAAAAATATATTATAAGAATACATTAATCATTGCTTACATTGATAAGGGTTTTTCATTATTCGCCTCAAAATGGATTGATTAAATTCGTATGTTATACTATGAATAATTTAATTAATTATCACGCCAACTATTTTATTGTTCTTAAAGTTCAAATACCTAAGTATTTATTTAATCTAAGATATTTACACATTGAAATTCGTGTTTTACCTCTTCTCTATTTATAATGAGTAACAGAATATTCTATTTACTATTTAAGCATAGGATTAAGATTAATACAATAGCATACAATTTGAAGAACCTACTTTGTACAATCTTAGGTTGAATTTACTGATGTCTTTTGCATTTATTTATATTATCTAATACATTTTTCAGGATTTGTGATCTGTGTTCGTAATTCTACTAGTCAAGGTTGAATGTTTATTATTTGTATTCTTACAATTTCCCAAATCTTGATCAATTCTTTGGTAATGTTGCTTTACCTGCCAGTGTAACAAAGAAGAAACATTTTATATATTACTGTAGTGAATATAAAATCTAGTCATTACATACATAATTCCTCTTCTAAAACTGTTAATCACTTATCGCGTAAGCATAATAATACTGGAGGCGTAGCTGGATATTAGGGGACCAAACTGTTGCAACTGGATGCGGTGGAACCCGAAGCGTTGTGTTGGCATGACCGGTAGAGTGATAACGTCCCATTGGTTACGCCACGTGTCGTGGTTACGCTTTTATCCTTAGTATCTACATATAACCGATACCTTCCTTCTACGCCTTTTAAACTTTTATCTATTGACTGACGAGAGTGATAAATGTGCTTGTGCTTTTAATGTACCAAGTGACATGTTTTTAATTTAAAATTTATCAAGCAAAATAAAAACACTACACGCTATTTTGATATTTTATTTCACTCGGCTAAGATGAGGTAGGACAACAAATAACTTGTAAATAATAAATATAGAGTGTAAACTATGCACCTAGACAAAAAACATTTTTATAAAAACAAATCACATGTAAATTTCATCTACAACAATAACAATAATAAATTACAATACATCACAAATCATTTGGTAAGTATTTCAGCGCCGTTTTCAGTGATCAGAATGGTATGTTCAATCTGCGAGGCTCTGGCGCCGTCCTCCGTGACCAAAGTCCACCCGTCATCGAGCAGCACTGTGTGCTCGCTTCCGTGGGTCACCGCTGGCTCAATCGTAAAGGTCATACCAGGTTTCATCACTCCTGGATAGTCGTTTTCTAAAAAGAAAATTAAGTTAGGAGCTGCAGTTGGCTCTGTCGTCGGTAAGTGCCGCTCGTGTGTTTGCGGCCTAAAGGTACGATTCCGACGAACGCGGCAGCCAACAGACGTCAGTCGGTCTGAACTCAACGCGGCAGATAGCTCGGTCTCATAGAAATTGCCGTCCGCCGTCGCGGCACATATCGCCACAATTTGTATAAGACCGACTGACGTCTGTTGTCTGCCGCGTTCTTCGGAATCGTACCTTTAGGCAACGTTTAGATTCGACGACGACGAAGACGTCAAACAATTTTCGTTCGTAAGAAATGTCGGAATCAATGAGAAACGTAGTAGGAAATACGCTTATTTCGTCCGAAATTTCGTTTTCGTTTGAAACAGAGTAGGCCCTCTTAAATGTGCGACGGAGACATAGCATGATTTCTGACCGCAAGTTATTAGAAATCATGGTTGGATTTGTTCGTGAGGCACAAAAATATAAACTTACTTGCATGATAAATTTCTGGAGGTCCATGAAAGTACTCCCCAATCCCATGTCCAAGAATAGAGGGTATCACCGAGAGCCCATTCTTCTTGGCGTGGTTATGTATTATTAAGCCAATTTCAGAAAATGGAACATCGGGCCCGCAGTGTTTTATAGCCTGTGTAATTTACAGAATAAGAAATAATTATACATAGTTTCGGGAAATGATTGCAAGTTTCATATAAAAATAGTTAAAAAACTCACCATGTCCAAGCATTCTTCTGTTACCCTCACGAGCTGTTGGCCTCTGTCGTCTACGTTGCCGACGAAGAATGTCTTTGAACAGTCTCCGTGAAATCCTTTGTAGTAAACCTGAAAGTATTCATATTATAGGTTCCATCTGATTGCAGCGGATAATTCACGCGAATTTTCCGCGAAACTCGGTTGGAGGACACTGAGGACGGCAGGGGAGAGCATTTTAATTTTATCAATCGAATTTAATACTTATCCAATCGAAATAAGGTGCTCCGGCGTGCTCTTCGGTGCACCGAGAAAACTGCTCCTATATATACCTTGAAATATATACCTTATTTCGATTGGATAAGTAGGTATTAAATTCGATTGATAAAAATTAAAATGCTCTCTACTGCCGTCCCCAGTGTGCGCCGGCCATAAGTTGTAGTATTTCCGAAACCGCATATTTGTAACCGTATGTCGCATTGATTAAAAGTCTTAATACTAACAGTTACATCCACATTAACGATATCTCCGTCGGCCAACAGCCTCAAGTCTGGTATCCCATGGACAGCAACATTGTTAACAGAAGTGCACACACTCTTGGGGAACCCATTGTACAGCAAGGGAGATGGATATGCGCCTGCTTCGATGGCCAAATTATGAGCTAGTTCGTCAATTTGGTCTGTTGGTATACCTGGCTGCAAAAACATTTTTTTAATGTACTTATATTTAACTACAGTATAACTTCTGTAGTAGTTACCTACCGGTAACTACCTACCTCATATTAGGGGCTATGCACACGGAGAAACTTTAGTTGAAGAAACTAGCAACTTAGTTGCCGAAACTACCAAGCTTTTAATTTAATGGTTTTGCAGCAACAGTTGCCGCGATTGTTTTATATGAAAACAGCTAGTTGCGAGTTGTCAATTGCCGCAAAAGTTGCCCA
Source organism: Drymonia ruficornis (assembly GCA_947859195.1). Classification (NCBI taxonomy): domain Eukaryota; kingdom Metazoa; phylum Arthropoda; class Insecta; order Lepidoptera; family Notodontidae; genus Drymonia; species Drymonia ruficornis. The sequence goes on from OX401906.1 coordinate 10,433,908, forward strand.
GGTGCATAGCCCCTTAATAAATTGTATTTTAGTATATTTTTTTGGAAGAGCTCATAGAGAGAGGATAATTTTTATTAGCAGTCCTAGTTATTTACCTATTAATCAATGTAGTTATGGAGATATAGTAATATATTTGAACTTATGGAGCTGCAATAAACTCCATAGTGGTGAATGTACACTTTGCGCCGACCAAACACTCAAAATTCGCGTCCATACAATTGTGGATAGATAAGTGATCAAAGAGTGCATAATTAAATAATTCTCTTGACAATGTAATATATTCAGGCACACTCATCTGCCTTATAATATGAGCAGGTTATTGGATTTTGCAAATTGGGTTACAGTTCGCTGACGGTGAGGGAAAATATAGTGAGGAAACCTACTTATCCCTCGGGATTAGGTAATAGTCAGTTCCTTTATACACGGCGACAAGGTTCACCACCTGTCACATTGGGTTCTGACTATCTGGTGAAACGTGGGCTTTGAGTTGGTTAATACCTCCACAATGTGGTGATGTATGGCCACTCAGGCCTCTGACTACCCCGAATGGGGATAAAAGTCGTGACGTTACATTTTTTTAGGTTATTGGTTAGTAGTTCCTACTAGGTTGCTACAGTACATATTTTTATTTTATTGATACCTACCTGAATAAACTTTTCTATTTCTTGTAAAATACTAGCAGCTAGTTTACAACTCCGCTTCACTCCCCTCAGTTGGTTCATAGTTTTAATTTCTGGCACATCCAGGGCTATTATTGGGCTGCCATGCACATAGTGGGGTCTATCAATGTGTTGCGGAACTGATCTGGTTGGTGTAATCTGCACAGGCATCACTTTTTGATACACTCCAAAGTGTTTTCTGAAAAAAAGATAAGTTAACATTCTTTTTAATTTAAACTCATCAAGTAGTTCTAATTAGGCATATTTAAAGGTGGATAGGGTAGCAAACAACCAAAAATTTGGATTAAATAAGTTTTGGGCTCACAGAAACAACAGTATCATAGTCTGATTTTTAACTAGAGGAAGTAAAGTGACAGCTGAAAATGTCACTGTTCTATGAATTTGAACCTCATTTGTTCTATTTATATCGAAAAGCGACCTGTCAGTTTACTTCGTCTATTTAAAAATCAGACTATAGGTATTATAATTTAGTTAAACTACTTTGGTCCACCATGTTATAATGTTTCATGATTCATGCTGTACCTACAAGATCTCATGCAGTTAAATGAGGTGTGTGTAACTCACAATATTTGTTTTTGAATCCTTGGATTGGAGGATTTCGGGATTCTCATCTTTAAAGTTTAAAAGTTTTTCACCGGCTCTATGTATGGAGTTAATCTGAGATATTGAAACTATAAAGGAAAAACAAAATGTATGCTGCAAATTAATAGATGCGTCCACAAGTCCTAAGCAGCCGTGGCCGAGCAATCAGTTCACATTATGCTAAATGATCGTCAAACCGACAGCTTGATCGCACCGCTCAGCACATGTGGTTGCTGCTGGGAAACATACAAGGGGGTTGAGATATAAAATAGATGTATCAAATCTTACATATTTTTCCGCCACAACTGACCCAAAGATTTTGCAAATTGGGTCCGTATTTCCATTCCTACTGAAACAATAATTTTACATTTAGATATTTAGTACCTAATGATATTTGAATAGAAATATCTATTTAAATATCACCCATTAACCATTGCTAACGCAGTCTGTATCACAGTTTAGTAAATCATACAGCCTTCCAACGAAACACCGAGTAATTAACAATTATAATCCACAGTAGGTATAGTCTCTTGGAAGACAATGACTCTGATGACAGACTGTAGGTATAGTATAAGTCACTATACTGTGCATGTACTAAAGAACTCTGGACGATTCCAAGTACAGCCAGACCAGGGCAGTTACAAACTGCAGTACCAAAATCTCCAATGGGAATCGAACCCACAACCACGAACAAATTACTACTGGGCCTAGTGTCATCATACATTTTAAGGTGTACTAATCAAGCAAATCGATCAAGTTTAGGAGTCATTATTTAAAATATATATTTGCCTACCTATTGGTGAATTTAGTCAGATTATTACAGCCAGCCAATTTATTAATTTAGAAAATTTTCAAATATTATTCCAGCCTATTTCTGATTGACGGACGTCAATTAAGAATAAGTGCACGTCAAATGCATGCAGTCAGTATATCACTGACTGACACTGACTTTGACATACGTATTTATGCGTTTTTAGGGTTCCGTTGAAAATGTCCAAAAATAGAGCCATTTTTGTTATGCTAGCATTTTGGCTCAGCGTCAGAGTCCTGATATTTGGAGTGGATGTAAGTATGACAGCAAAGCGCGATGAATGGAAGAGTAAGACATACTGCGCCGACCCCAGATAATGGGAAAAGGTAAGGCAGATGATGATCAGAGTCTTGATATTTTAGCTTCTTTCTAAACGCAATGAGACACGGACTTGAATTTTACAATTTTGGCTGCAAAATAGCAAGATACTAAAAATAAATGACTGGGACTGGGATGGCTGAATTTGAAACTATAAGCAGAATCGAAAAATGCTCACAGGACCCTTGAGGTCCATTTTTATGGAAACAAAAACTGCATCAGATTTTTGAAAAATAACAAACATAATCTGATAAATTTCCCTACGGAACACTTGTAAGTCTGATTATACCCTTGGTCAGTTCTTCCTCTCTATGGCATGGAGATGGCATCACTCTACGTTTCTACTCTATGGCTTAAAGTGTTGTCAACTTAAAGAAATTTACTCTAGATTTATGGTAAAAAAACATGCTTTAGTTGGGTACGAAATTAAGTGAGGGTATTTTTGGAGTGAAATATTTTACAAATTTTATAGAAATTATACCGGCTGGCGGTACAGGTTGATATCTTACATAATTGTGCAAAATGCACATTGCATAATGCAAAATCTAGGGTAAATTGAGACCAATCATAGGGTAGAAGGAACAAAGACTTGGCAGCCCTCCTTGGTGTTTTGTGTTTATGTTTCGTTGATAGCAGATTCAGATTAAAGTTTTTCATGTAATTTCGGTCTTCTATTGATTTGAAATAAAATAAATAAAAAATCTCGGAATCGGAAAGGATGTCTCAAAGTGAGTAAGCAATTAAATATTGTAATAGACCAAAAATATCACAAGCCCATTCGACAATTTATGTTTTAGATTCTGAGAAACCTACTTCAAATCAAGATGTGGTGGATCCCACTGGACCTGCGGCCCGTAAAGGAGTCCTTATATCTTTTAGAACGGGGAAGACTATGGAGATCCCAGAGAAAGATATAGTATGTAAACATAACCTAAAATCTAGCGTAGTATTCTTCATGCAGCCAGTTCGGTTTATTGTTACGGAGTATTAAAGCTTTACCTTGTTAGGTAAATGTTAGCGTAACTCAGTTCACTTCTGGAAAGTTATATAGTAATGCTAAAATATTCATGAAAGGGGTTCTTAACAGCTTCCTCTCCATAGCTTACTTGAATTAAAAAAATGACTTGACTTGTATACTTAGAGTAGGTACTTCAGGCATGAAGGATGAGAACATCAATATTTTTTTTATTGAACTGGCACGCACAATTAACTTAAAAATATTTGGAATATCTGAGTATTATGTTGCCTTCTTCAATAATACTTATTCTTGTTTTCAGCTCGGTAAATGTAGATTTGTTGGTGAATTTGAAAAGTTGAACAGAATTGGCGAGGGCACATATGGCATAGTTTGTGAGTACCATTGTATTATTTACAATTTAACTTCTCCCTTCTGATTCACTAACTTATACTATGTAGTAAATATGCTTGTGCAATATTTGACACATTGTATTATTGCCAGAGTTGCAAAAAAACAGGAAATTTCGAATGAAAACTGTTTAAAACATGTTTAAAACATTGATGTAAATCAGAAGGAATAAATCACAGTGTTTAAAACATGTTTTAAACACGGGTTTAAAACAAGGTGATTTTTTCGTAACAACCCTGATTATTGCAGACAGGGCAAAAGACAAATTGCATGGCAATATTGTGGCACTGAAGAAAGTGAGGATGGATGTTGAAAAAGATGGCCTTCCTCTCAGTGGGCTTCGTGAGATCCAAGTCCTCAAGTCATGTAGGCATGAAAACATTGTGCAGCTCAAGGAAGTACTTGTTGGGCGATCGCTAGAAAGGTACTTCTATTGATTATTGAATCTAATAAAAAATTGTACTTCTCAAATCTATTAGATCTTGGTACTCTTCTTTCTAAGGGCCCATTATTTGTTTCTCTCGGTCAGACCCAGCTGCGATCACTGATTAGTAAACGATTAGAGGTTATGCAACGCTTGGCAAGGTCAGATGGATGGGTGACCATTTAGTGGAATTTGAACTGAGCGTCTCCGTGCTTTGGGGGCAAGTCGGTCCTGGTTGTTACCATCTAGGCAGCGGTTGTTAAGCCTTCTCAGAGGCATTCAGGAGGCTTGAACAACTCTGACACCAGAATAGTCACTAACCATACAATAAGAAGACAAAATAAGAATTTTATATCTCTTAAATTATTAACTATCAGTCTCAATATACTCAAAAATATACTATTCAGAGTTTAGTTCCACTAGTATAAGGGCGGAAACCCACCGCGGCGCACGCTACGCATGAAATGACGTGTCTTCCACTAGCTGCATGGGTTTATGACGTCAAATACGTCATTTCGTGCGTAGCGTGCTCAGCGTGCGCCGCGGTGGGTTTCCAGCTTAAGGGTGCGGCTCCGCTCCACTCCGCCCAGCTCCGCGTCAGTGGAAACGCACCCTTAGACTTGTATGAAGTTGTTTTGAATATAGGAACCAACAGACTGTTTAACAATTTCACTTTACTTTTCTTGATCCAGCATCTTCCTGTCAATGGAGTACTGTGAGCAGGACCTCGCATCATTACTAGACAACATGTCGTCACCATTCACCGAGTCCCAGGTCAAGTGTCTGATGCTGCAAGTGCTCAAGGGACTCCAGTACCTGCACTCCAACTTCATTGTGCACAGAGATTTGAAGGTGTCCAACTTGCTTCTCACTGATAAGGGATGTGTTAAAATAGGTGAGTCTATTAAATAATCTGTGGTACCAATATCCTAGGTATTGCTGGCTACTGGCTACAGAATTCTTAATGTGCGTCCACACTGAATGCGCCGTGACTAGGGCCTAGGCGGGCGCGACGGCTGGCGCGTGCGCATGGCCACAGTGACGAGCGAGCTGTTGCGGCGCTTGTGGTGTTTACAGAGGCGCAAACGCCAAGTGACAAGATCGATTTCGTTTGAGACCATCGCCACCCGCGCATTAGTTCGCTAGCTGACTAGGCCCGTAGTGTTGCCATAACGCATGGATAGGAAGTTTGAAAACTATCGCTATCTTGCTCGAGACAGTCGCACTAGGCGCCCGCCTTACGGCCCGGCCACGACCTTGTCGCTGATGCGAGGGTACTAAAATGTTGCATCACGCCACGAGCGATGCAACATTTTAGTACCCTCGCGCTAAGCTGTCGCTGATAGCGACGAGGTGGTGGCCGGGCGGTAAGTCACTGCACTATGGACGCAAACGGCGGTTTCATCCTGTTTCGCGCCCTTCTAAGCTAAGCCCAGACTAGGTTAACTTCCGCAAGCAATTCCTACCGTGTAAACAATTGCGGCAAGCTCACTTTAGCAGGTAGAATTGCTTTCGAGAGTAATCGAAATCGATAGCGGAAGTCAACTTCCTTAAGTTTTCTTGAGCCACTTGCACCATCCATCTTATGCCGTGTGTCCACTGTCAAGAAAACTTGCACAAGTTTATTTGCGCAAGTGACTTCCAATGTGTAAACACTCACGCAAGTGGACTTCTGCGACTTGCCGAACTTGCTGCAAGTCCCACATGTACACGGTTGTGTAAAATTGCAGTCAGTGGAAACACGTCGGCAAGTGACTTCTGCAAGAAATTGCGGAAGTTACTTGCCAGTGGACACACGGCAAAAAACGTTCTGACCCAAATGAATAGGTGGAATGGACCCTGAATGGGTTCGTCAGTTAGTCTCGCAGAAGCACTGGAGGTGACATTTGTTTCCAGCTGACTTCGGTCTGGCGCGGTGGCTGGGCGCGCCGGCGCGCTGCGCCACGCCGCGCGTGGTGACGCTGTGGTACCGCGCGCCCGAGCTGCTGCTGCAGTCGCCGCGCCAGACGCCCGCGCTCGACATGTGGGCCGCCGGCTGCATACTCGGCGAGCTGCTCGCCAACAAACCGCTACTCCCCGGCAGGACTGAGATCGAACAACTCGAATTGATTGTCGACCTACTTGGTAAGTGAATCCGTAACATTATGTAGTTTATATGGATAAGCAATTTCTAAAGTGTCTGGTTTAACATCACTCTCATTCTTCTTTACGCGTTTATCGTAACTAAGTGTAGCAATCAGGAGACATGGGTAAATTGCGATGCGAAGAAAATCATGGTACGCCGTATGGTACTTGTTGGGCGGACCTAATTCTAGTCTTCGTGTACCGAGCGACATGCCCGGCAATCAGTTTTGGCGTCTGACCACGAAGACATAACGTCATAACTGATTGCTCAGGGCTTGGGGACGCGGCCATTTACGTTAACCGGTTTCGAAACGGAACCGAACTGCTACATTTCACTTACGGGTTAAAGTAACATCAAATATTTGATACATTGTGTTTCACGCTTCGTGTATTCGTTTCCCGTAGGCACTCCATCAGACGCGATATGGCCGGAGTTCAGTGCGCTGCCGGCTCTGCAGAACTTCACTCTGAAGCAGCAGCCGTATAACAACTTAAAGCAACGCTTCCCCTGGCTGTCGGCGGCGGGACTCCGACTGCTCAACTTCTTATTCATGTACGACCCCAACAAGCGCGCCACAGCGCAGGAGTGCTGGCAGAGCTCCTACTTCAAGGAACAACCATTGCGTAAGTTCTTCTATTTTTAGGGTTCCGTACCCAAAGGGTGTCAACGGGACCCTATTACTAAGCCTACCCTGTTTGTCCGTCAGCGGGCTGTATCTCACGAACCGTAATGGGTAGAGACTTGAAATTTTCACAGAATGTGTATTTCTCTTGCCGCTACAACAAATACTAAAAGTAAATAACATAAAGTAAAATTAAAATTAAAGGGGGTCCCCATACAAGAAACTTAATATTTTTGACGTTTTTATTTTACGGTGGTACGGAACTCTTCATGTGCGAGTCCGACACGCACTTGGCCGGTTTTTAACAACAACCAATCAATGTTCTTACACAAAACTAAATGGTTGGGATTATAAAAACTAATGTATGTTACAGCTTGCGATCCGAAGCTGATGCCGAGCTTCCCGCAGCACAGAAATATGAAGGGCATACAAAAGAGCTCTTCGAATCAGCTTAACATTCCCCTCGGCAATTTAAACACAGGCGCAAACGACCAAACCAACAACTTGCCAGCCATCTCAGACCTATTAGGCTCATTAGTCAAGAAGCGAAGGCTCGACTAATTTGTTAATCTAAGTTTAAGATAAGATTCTCAATAAAATACGTCTTACAAGAAAAAACGTTTTATTGCAAACATCTCCATTAAACAAATGTTTATGTATATCTCGTCGAAAACTTTACTTAAATTGCTATTTTTTTAAACTTTTAATCTGTTGATGCATCTTCGTCACCGGATAGTCCCATGGCTTGTCGGAATTTCTGATACTTTTGCATTGTCATCGCCTCGTTGCTCTTAGCTTTTATTTTCTCTTTCTGCAATAAACGTAGGCAAATAAAAATACCCACAGTTGATCAAATGCGTTTATGGAAATAAATATGGTATTAAACACACATTCCACATAACGAATGGAAAATTCTCGCGTGCAGCGTATTATTATTTGGATAGTTTGGTGGAGCTGATGGGGTACTCACAATTTCTTTTTCTTGTTTTTCTATTGATTTTAGCGTGCGAATGCATAGTGAGCAAAGTATGACATCTTCCATATGGTTGATGTTTTTCTTTCGATGATGATGTCGTAATCTGAAAATAATCATAGAAGGTTATTCATTGAGGCGCTCGTAGCCTGTTGCAATCACTGATCGGTAAACGATCGGAGGTTAAGCAATGCTCGGCAAGGTCAGTCAGAGATGGGTGACCATTTAGTGGCATTTGAAGTGAGCGGCTCCGTGCTTCGGAGGGTACGTTAAAAGTCGGTCCCGGTTGTTGTCATCTAGGCAGCAGTCGTTAAGCCTTGTCAGAGGCCTACGGGCGGCTTGAACAACTCTGACACCAGGTTGGCCACTAACCATACGATAAGAAGAAGATTCATTGAAATGTTTGATTTCGACAAGTAACCAATCTACATGACAGCATACTGTACGATAATTGTTGTACTTACTGCTTCCCACAGTAATCACACTGAAGTTTTTCAGCGCGATGCGTAATTAGATGCGAGCCGAGCTCGTGGTACGTGGGGAAGCGCTCAGAGCATCGGGGACAGATGATTTTCCCTTCTGAGCGACCACCGTTGCTTTGATGCTCGTGCAACTCTTGTGAAGTTTGGAAATTTGTATGGCAACTTGGACACCTGTATCGTGTTTAAAAACGCATGATCATAAATAAAATTGTGTCGATTATGAGCGTAAACATGGATGTAGAATAGATCTTACATAAATATATTGGGCTGTAGGTGATATGCCATATGCTCGATGATTTTCTTAGGATAGAAGTAATGGAATTTTTTCTCGCAACAAGATACGTAACCCGGTACGCCGTGCCTCTCTTTGTAATGCTTCATCAAAGACCTGAAATGGAAGCCTTTTTCGTGGCAAATGCAGCATTCCATTTTATAGAAGAGCGTTATCTGTTTGTCGAGAGCGGGGCCCTGTCTGGCCGGTCTGCCGTCGATGAGCACAATAGGGTCGATGCTATCAGTGTTGACGTCGAAAGGGTCGTTTTTACTGACATCTTTTTTTTCTCTTAATTCTTTTTTATCCGCACTTGGCGGCTTATTGGCCGATGTCGTACTTAAGAGGGTTCTGTCCACTCTCTCAGAATTTGCGAATTCTTCCAACGTCATCGCCTCCATAAACTTCATGTCCGCCGGTGTCTTCTTCTTCTGGATCTTGCTCAATTTGGACGCCTTCGAATCCCCTTGCTGGAGCTCCGAAGGAGGAGTTTTTAATTTCGGCGTGTTAACAAATTTCCGTTGGCCTTCTGGTGAGTTATGTACCGATAGTGTTGCTATGATGGGATGAAGTTTATCGCTGCCTAAATCATGTTTTTCTTCTTGTGTTTTTAACTTGTGAAACTCCAAAAAATGTTGTGTTTTTTCAACTTTGACCATGTAAAGGTGTAGACCTGACACCTGTTGTAAACAGTCATGGCAGATTGCTTTTGGAAGGCTGTCGTCCGTGCGGACCTGGAAAATAGAATATGCTCGTGTCACAAACGTTACCTGCGGTATGAAAGGGTTGCGTGTAAAGGCATATAGAAGTGTAGGTATGTTACAATGATGTCGAAGAGCCTCTTGATCTTGCGTTTGACCTCCGCGCTGAGTGGCTTCAGCTTCACCACGTCGGTGCACAGGCACAGGCGACACGACAATTCACGCACAATCGTCTTCTCAAGATTCGCGAAGTCATTCATACTGGATTTTATTACTTATTAGAAACACTCATAATACAAAATGAATACGAGAAATATTGCTATTGTAGTTCATGATACAAAAAATACTATTTTGAATTCAATCTGCTAATTTTGGTATAATGTGACAGATCCATGGATCCATGTTTGTTTTTTTACGACATTTAATTTGGCAGGCAGCCAGCTCAATATTTAGCAAACAATTAATTTGTTTAGAATTTTATAACGGGCCTCTTTCCATGCATTACTATTTGATTAACATTATTCAATCAATGGTGGGGAAATATCTCGGAAATATGGATAGATAGTGGCATTTCTTAGGGAGGCGAATAGGTAAATGTTCTCAGCCGCCTCGGACTACAGGGGTACCGAGGTCTCCAAAAGGAACGCACCGGTGCCCCTTGTGTGCCACGCTCCTAACAGCATACCTTGAAATATGACTATCTCCTACAAGTCCTAAATGAAATAAATTTAAAACAATAAAATCAGGAAATACAGAATAACAGAACTGTAATAATAATTGATGACTCTCCTTGTTACCTTAATAATTTCCTTGAAATGAAATCTCTTAACAATAAGTCGATCCAGACCTTTAATTCGGCAATGGGAGGAATAATACAAGATTAACAACATTATTATTTGGAACTGTTTTATACCTACGTCGGCAAACGTAACATCGTTCTAAACTATGTGAGTGAAGCTAATCTCACGTGGCTCACAATATTATAGCTAAGTTAATTTATTTTCTATGAGTGGGTAATAAGGAAATGTGACTATCGGGCTGTTGTGGAGTTTTCCTTGGCTTTGATGAATGATCGTGATTTTGGAGGAGCGAGGTTTTCTTACAAAGGCTGACTACAGACAGAGACTAATCAATCTGGCGGAACCGTGCGGCTGTAGGTAAGTACCTAATCAATTTCTTGGGACCCACTGTTTTTTTGAGCTTACCTTGTTTTTCTATATAAATGCTAGCGGAGGAATAAAAAAAGTATGTTGACTAACGGAGCTGCAAAACACAGCTGAAGTATATATTGGAAAGTAGGTACCTAGGTACCTATAGAGTACTATAGGACGAGATAGATTTATTATTATTTACTTCCAGACTGGCTCTCACTTAGTATACCTATTAGTTAAAATAGTTGCAAGACACGAATTTAGAACCTATGATTAGCAGACCGCGCTTTCGACCACTAGACCATCGGCAGTCAGAGGAGGCAGCACTTCACGCACATTTTTATTTGTAAAGTACTTACTCATCTGCTTAATTTTTATGAAGTTTATATTCCAGATCTGAGCGCCTTAATTCATTCAGAGTAGTTCCTCGCCTCAAACTTGTTCGGGTGATTCGCTCGTAATCCCGCTGTAACTCATTCATCTCGAGGTGCCGTGAGTTGAAGTGGCAATCTGTGCGACCATGATGGATTTATTTCACACTTAAAAACTATACCTATTATAAATGTTTTAGGAACCTTACCCGTTGAAACGTAGATAGATACTTGCTTACGTCATTTTTAGTTGGTTGATATTTTTATAAGTAATCATGACTGGTGTTTTGTTACCCTACAACATAAAGTTTAGGTTACCTAATTCTGAATTTAACTATGTACTTAAGTTGGTAATTCTCTATAGTTAAAAGCTAATTAATAAAATCGTTGTTAAACCAGCAGTAAAAGAGGTCCTCCTTACCCAGCAGTAAAAGAGGTCCTTCCAACCTAGCAGTAAAAGAGATCCTGCCGCGACGATGACGGGACGTGCGTTGATCCTCTATAACACTACATGACGTGAGCCATTCTTTGCACAAGCATTTAGTGGAGGAGTTATTGGCATTAGCATTGCCCGTTGTGATAATTTGAAGGTATGTAAACCTTTTGCGAGTAATTGAAATAATAAGTAACTCGGTACCTAAGTCAGTAGGTAATCACAGTAGGTACCTACCTACCTATCTAAAACTAAATACGTTTCAGCAAGTAAGTACTTTACGTTATTTGAATTCCTGGTTCTGTAAAGTGGATATCGTAATCCGTTATATCACTTGAAAAGGCGACCCGTCACGAACTCCAGTAAGTAATGCTTAAATGTTATTATAATGTGTGCGGCGTGCGGCGCGTGGCGTGCCCAATCCTTTACCCTGTAGGGTTTGAAAATCACATTTTACGGGTCGCGTAAGCGTAACTAAATATTAGCAAGTATAAGTAACCTACTTAAAATGTCGGAAAACCTATTTTTGCACAATGTATCAAGTCGATTTGGGCAAAAAATTCTAGTTCTACAACATACAATCAGGTAAATGCCCAAATAGCTCTGGCCGGTACGCCTATAGAATGCCAAATTCAGATTAATTTGTCTGGTGATAGCGGTGTTAGAAAGGTACTATATCTACTAAAATAATACATCAATGCCCGCACCTGACCTTAAGTAATTTGAGGGTAATATTTAAGCTGGAATCAGCTGTTCGAGAATCTCCCGAACGTGATTAATCCCTGGAGATTCTGCCTTACCTCTTATTTATTTCACTCATGGCTCTTAGAACCCAAGTGAAAGCTATACCCGTAGGTATAGCTTTCCAAGAATGCAAACACGTAAGCTAAGGTTGGGTCCGGACCCCCTAAAACCCCCTCTCCTAAAGTATAGTCGTGATATCACTATATTGTCTGAAATACCTAACATGGTTACCATAATTATTCATGTAAAATGCTCTGATCGGATTTTACAATAGCTTTAAAAAACAAACAAAAACTATTTTAAACAGGAGTGACTATAATCTAACAATAAAGACGAAGATTACCCTTGACCCTGCGAACTATTAAGTTCTTACCCTTAAACGGTTTAACCCTTTCGCTTCTTAATAGATTTGTCTGATACGGCCGCCCGCAAAGTTCTCGCTTCTCCGGCTGCGGTCGGATACGCCTTGGCCTAAATTTGTTTTAGTTATTTGTGCACGGCTTTGTAACGGGTTATACTTGGCTAGGGTAATAGGTTTCTAACTTCTTTCCCTCTTCAAGTAGGCTTAATGTTTGTAGGGATTGGGCACACGTAGGATGACTTGGAAGGTGTTTATTTTTTTGGTAGTGAAGTTCGTAAACAACCCTCAACTATATCCTCAAGTGACGAGAATACTTAGCAAATATTTACCTATAGGTATAATATTAAGTTTAACACTTAAAGGACAATCGGTTACTTTCTGCGGAACCCGTCCGCAAAAGAAACGTTTATTGTAGTAGGTACTATGAGCTTTGGATATTGTTGAGGCTCATGTGAAATACCATGGAAACAAATAAATAAGAGGTATTGCCAGACTTACACACTAACTGTATGGTACCAAACTAATAGGGTTATTACACCTTCCTAAATTTAGTCACTAAATTTAGAACCTAATTTCGAAAGCTTCTGATTATTTAGGATTCTAACTTGCTAAATGCTAGCAAGTTAGAATCCTAAATAATCAGAAGCTTTCGAAATTAGGTTCTAAATTTAGTGACTAAATTTAGGAAGGTGTAACAAAGGTCGTTTCCGAAATTTACCTATGGCGGGAACCTAACCCGCAACCTCACGATGCAGTGAGCCGAACGGCCTACGCTCGAACGCGGTCGTCAATAGTTTAAAGTAACAAAAAATATAAGTAGGAAGACAAAATTATTGTCTTTTCACAAAAATCGAGAAATACAACGGTTTCTATCAATATAGTTCAGTATAAGTACCTACTTCCTACCTAAAGGGAGCACAGTGGAGTCATATCCCGTAGTCGCGTTATCTACGTAAAATTATATAAAATATACATATTTTAAAAGACTGTGGCATAGTTTAAATCACGTAATCCTTCGGCATCGATTAAAACTTAGCTAAACCGCATGGATTAAGGAGCTCACGAAGGTACATTAGTTACCAACTTTTACACTAAGCCTCATCTTTTTGGCGTACCTACGCCTATTTAGTTTATCTAGTTACGAAAGCGTAGTTAGGTATTTAAGTAAGTATACTACCTATAGACTCATTTTATAATTACAAATCACGTTCAGTGAGATTAGAAGTTGATCTTTGAAATGGTTGACTGGCGGCGATATTATATTTTCATTTTGTGATATTTGTTGCCGTTCTTGAGCAATGCATTCATGATAATATTTAGAGTACGTGCTGAAAATGGTTTAAAGAGAAATTTATGCGATTATTAACAGAGTAAATTCATAAAACTCGATTTAAAGATCATGGTAAGTCAAATAATAATGTTTCAATGTCATAGCAAAATAGGCTGACCAGGAGATTTAATAAACAAATATCTAACAGGGACTGACCAGATTTTTACCTAAATATTCAGTAATAAGGGGGCGTCCATAAATTACGTGAGGCATTTAAGGGAGGGAGGGGGTCGAGCCAAATCTCACGTAATTTTTTTTTACCTCAAGAAACAGTGTAAAATTGCAAGAAAACTGGGAAAAGTTAAGCAAAACATGTTTCTCCTCTAGAAAAAAAATCTCACGTGAGATTCGAGGGGGAGGGCGGTCGAAAAAATCTCAAAAATTACCTCACGTTATTTATGGACGCCGCCTAACAAGAATTAAGACAAGTCTTCCACTAGTACTAGTACTCCTACGAACCTTTCCTCGTGTGAAATAGGTAGGTACCCGGTACCTGACCAGTAGGTAACTAACTATTTCCTTCTATACATACCCACATCCTACTACAGTTACAATTTCTATTAAATGTAGCACTCGACACCATCCGTTTCCATCAATTTGCGCCACCTGTGAAAGCACCGCGTAGGCGATAATAATCTGAACGTTGAATTAGAATTACCTATAACTATATTCAATACACAGGAGGTAAGGTATAAATCCAAGGTACCAGGTACTTTAATAGGTACTTATATTAAGTTGTTATTTTAAACCAGCTATTAAGAATAGCTAGGTACCTACGTCTATGTCTATCTATGTAACGTCACGACTTTTATCCCCATTCGGGGGTAGTCAGAGGCTTGAGTGGCCATACACCACCACATTGTGGAGGTATTAACCAACTCAAAGCCCACGTTTCACCTGATAGTCAGAACCCAACGTGACAGGTGGTGAACCTTGTCGCCGTGTATACAGGAACTGACTATTACCTAATCCCGAGGGATAGGTAGGTTTCCTCACGATGTTTTCCCTCACCGTCAGCGAACTGTAAATTATTAAGTTTAAATTAAGTTGGTACCTACGTACCAACTTAATTACAGTAGGTACCTAACAGGTTACGATAGTCGTACTCCACCAAGCCAACTAGGCACTCGGGTGAATGCGGCTTCCCCGGCGACAGTTGGCTTGGTAAATTATAACTTTGTTGGTGCTAGATTATCCAGCTAGAGCAGAGCCAGAGCCTCTCTGCGTCGTCATTTATCATGACGACTGCAGTGGCATCTATTAAGGTTGGCACTCATCTATCAACTCGGCACCCGACCAGCACCGCCTCGTCGGTCGGCATCCACTAACTGAAACGGAAATAAGTGGACCACGCGCTGACCACACGGCTTTCACTCGTTGATCACGCGCGGTCCACTGGTTGATCACGTGACGTTTATGGTGTAAAAGCAGCGTCCGCCCGCGGACCACCTGTCGACGACGAGTAGACGCCGAGCGGCTAGGCGGTGCTGGTCGGGTGCCGAGTTGATAGATGAGTGCCAACCTCTAGACAGCTAATCCTTATCACAACGATATAGGTAGATAGTTATCGAGCGATCCGAACTAAGAAAAATAAGTAATCGTAAGTGTATTTTTACCCGACTACGGCGGAGGGTTATGATTTTGACCGGTATGTATGTATGTATGTATGTATGTATGTATGTGCATCTGTTCCCACCTAACTTCCAAACTACTTGTCGTAATTTGACAAATGAGGTATCGTTAGAAGCGGCTTAATGGCGCGCAGGTTATAGGCTATGTGACGTCACATAAAATTGCATATAGCGCCCTCTAGAGGACATAATGTCATGAACTAAAAAAGAATCATTTTTTAATAAAACCGTGTGGGGTATCAAATGAAAGAGCTAGATGAGCACATTTCAAAAATATATATATTGTTACCTATAACTCAAAAATATTCAAATAAAAAGTAAGTTTAAAAACTAAAACCCGACTACTGAAAAATCGCGCTCTAAAAAGTATGAAACAAGAAAATATTCTCATCTAGAGGATAGCCGTGGTCCGTGTTCATATGCCATTTGGCCCTAAAGAACCTACACGGACCACGGCTATCCTCTAGATGAGAATATTTTCTTGTTTCATACTTTTTAGAGCGCGATTTTTCAGTAGTCGGGTTTTAGTTTTTAAACTTACTTTTTTAATTATGTAATAAAGTTTACCCGACATTATGTTAATGTACGAATCGATAGGTATACGCCGAAATACCTACCATACCTATCGACCTTACCTAAATTGATATTAATGGTAGGCATTAACTATAGACAACAATATTCGGTAACACGTCACGATACATAAACAACAACACCAGCTGGCCTACTTCGAAATACGAAACGAAACGTTTCGGCTGACGGATCGTCGAGATTTGACATTACTTCTTTCGTTTCTTCTTGCGTTTGACATGGTTTTGATCGTAAATCGAATCCGTACTTCGGACGATCCGTCAGCGTTCGTTTTTCAAAGTAACCACCCAGTTTCTGTCCACACATACCAAACGATATCTATTTAGGTACCTAGATAAGTTAACAGACAACATCTCGTAATATACATATTTTCTTCGCTTTAGGGTTCAGATTTGTAAGATCAATAGGTACAAGTTATTGTTGTGCCCATGTTCACGAAGGGATTAATTAATTTATTTCCGCCTCATGGAGCAGAAACTGCATTTTCAAAGCTTTCTTATTAATTTTGTAATAACGTTCTCATCTGAATAATTAATGCAATCAACATTACTAATGCAAATAGGTATTCCTTGAGCATCCTTTCGTCCGCAATAACTACTGTAACATCTGTAATTGGTCTTCTTTTGTACCCCGACGTCTTTATTTTAAACCTTTTTTGAGCAAAGTTTTTGTTATGAACGTAATGACTAAGCTTTAACGAGTACAACGTCTCTCGGAAAATAGGTGATGCCATTAAAATTTGCAATTCAAATTTCTTGACAGTAATTCGAACTTGAATGATCGGATTGACTTACAACTTTCTATAGACAACTTAGAGCCGGGCCCCACCTACGCGCTACGCTGCGCTGCGCTGCGCTGCGTCGTCGCAACAGATCAAAGTGTCAGCGGGCGAGAGACGAAGCGGGGGAGGGTGATGTGCCAGTACAAAATCTTGCGACGACGTAGCGCAACGCAGCGCAGCGCGTACGTGGGGCCCGGATTTTAGCCACACTAGATGAATTCTATTACCAACAATATCTCTAAATCAAATACTTTAACCTCTTGAAATTTTCCTGAATAGTGTAACAATGGTTAATCAGGTGAATTGTGTTGTGAACAAAAGAGCTAAGTGATTACTTTCAGCAGGAAATGATGTTACGAAGTAGGTTCCTATAATGTACGACCATATCATATCAAACGTGTGTGGGAACCACGGTCTTGATGTGTTCTGAGTAAATACAGACAAGGTCACTACTTATAACGTAGCATTGAGACCAATGTCATTAGAAATGGAGACTGGCACCCACGGATCAGGGAAATGTGGGGTTGAACCTGCATTGATGGCTGGGCTACTAGTATCAGTGACAAGACTAAGTGACAAAATTAGGCAAGACAAGTTTCTTTCCTATGCATTAAGTAAGAGAGAGCGACACGGATGCGTGAAAGTCTGTCATGGCGCGTGTGTTAGCCCTATTGCCACTGTATGAGATCTTTTTAGGTACCAGGTACAGCAATGGGCTCAGATTCACTCATCTGACCTTACCCCGGGTATTGTAGATAATGATGGCCACATTTCATAATCTTTAACCTAAATAAATAACTAGACTCATTTAAGAATGGGGAATTATAAATCGAGCCGCAGAATGTTTATTAGGCCACGGAATTTGACTTCTAATTTTATAACTAAACCACAGAAAAATAAGAATACTTCTAATAAACTAATTCGTCTTCTTTACAACAGCACCTAAATAAGAACATCAAATAAAGAACACCAATTATTATTACTTGTCCTCCTGATTTATAAAGTCGCCATCAAATTTACTAACTCAGCCACCGATTTTACAACTCATCAACAGTTTTGCATTTTGAAGTTTCAACATGTTCCTCAAAGAATGTAGTTCAAGTCAAATTAGGAAATATAAAATTAGACGGGCGCGACCGGCATTTGCACCAATCAGAGGGCTCCATTCAATTCATGCGAGCTCGGGACTTCGGGGCATGCGACTTGGCTGGGTTAGGTTCGAAGGTAATGACGGGGGTTAGCGAGCGAGCGGAGCGACCGAGCTTAACCCCCGTCATTCCCTTCGTGTTGGGTTACTGGTGTCCCTGAACGCAGAAATAGGAGCCCCGCTTCGCGGAGTTCCGTCGACTTTGTCATAGATATTCTGTTCTAATTTTTTGGGGTCATAAATAAATAATTTAGAGGTTTACTTCTTGAATCTAAGTTACAAACAAATATAGATGCAAAAAAATAACTACGTGGCTGAGTTGCGGTGGCTAAAATAGTATTTTTAGACGCACAATCGCATATTAATAGTGGCTGCGTTAGTAAATCAGAGGGCAATGTATTTTTTTAGAGGCCAAAAATGCTATTAAAAAGAAGTTGGGTTAATTACATGCCTTTAAGAATGTCCTCAATCTGATTATTGGATGCCATTAATCAGATAGTGGCTCAATGGCTCAGTTTGCTGTTGTCCCTGAACAATAGATCTCTGCGTTCAATTACAGGTAGTTATATATCTATCTAAAGAATGATAATGATTTCATGTCAGAAACGTTTTCTCTTTCATTAGTTATTAAGGGGCTTTACTTGACGTCTTATTATTTATTCAGATCCATTTTTAACAATAATCAGATACTACCCACTGCTAATTTTGAGGATATACAAGTTGACTGTGTAGCTATCCTTTTCATGCTCATTAAGACAACCGAGACAGCAATATGTTTAGCTATGTCAAATTTCGTTAATCATTAGTAGCCAATAAGTAGCTTACTATTGATGTACACTTTTTGAGTTAGGGCCGAGGGTTGCCCATGAACAGGGTTAATCGATCGCTTAACATTCGAATGGGCTCCTTCACACCACGATGCACAACAGACACAACTGGCGACAATTTATTGTAGCGTTTGCCTCATACCCAATAAATATTTCAATACAAAACAAAGGTAGTTTTATTCGATTTAATTTTCATGCAATGGTTCCAAATAGAAAGCCCCCATACTGAAGCCATGATCACGTTTTATTTGCCAACCATATAGGTACAATATACCCTCAAATATATTTCCAATAAGGCACGTATAATAAAAACGTTAGTACATAAAATAATTCAACAGAATCCGGATGTTTATGAATTCCCTGAGTCTATAGGAAAAAATACGGGTATTTGCCGCATTCCCGGGCCTGGGCAAGTAAAATCCATTATATTTTAGTACTGAGCCTGGTGTTGTATAGCCGGCGTTTCCTTTCTTGTTTTGTTCCGTAGGTTTAATGGCACCTCAACCGGATTTATTTCATTTTATTGATATGGTATAATTTACGTTGAGTCTTTCGAAGGTATTAAATATATAGGAGCAGGTAAGAGAGAAATATATCTGTAGTTTAATTTCCCTAAAATATTTCCACAGTTTACTATGTAGAGAAAAACAAGGATGGTTGTATTCAAAAGTATTTTTTTTCTGTTTTCAATGGTTAAATTAGATGCCAAAAACAGTAATGGCGCGAAATAAGTTTTAACAATCCAACTCCGTTCCACATCTACATTCGAGTGAGAATACGGAAACAGGGATTATTTTTATGGAGTCTGATGTTACTTGAAAGTGAAATAATTGAAAAAAAAAAACAAGAATTTAAGGATTCGCGAAATGTAGAGTAACAAACCCAATAAGGTACGAAATTAATAGTTAATGGAAACGTGCACGGAAATAATATCGTCTACTTGAGATTGAAATAGGAATCGGCTGTGAGCACACAAAAGGCTCCATTGTAGAGTTATTGTGTTAACTCTTTAGTTGCCATGTCAATATTTTTAATAGTCTGCAAGCTCCAAGCGATAATGTATGTGTACAGAGGCTATCTTCGAGGCGGGTGGGAGGATATAATTAATTTGCTAAACAATAGTATGGTAAAGATTTATTAGTAGGTGGTAACTAGTGGCCTAAATAAACAACGGTTTGTTCCCTTTCATTAACATAATCGAGTGATAACTTTAATTTTCTCAATTTAAATTGTTTGTAGACTTGCGTAATTTGAATACTTCACTTCATTAAAACCAGTTCTCAGTCAGTCAACAAATTCACCAAATTACTAGGATTATAGGAATGGGCAAAGCCATTTCCGACAGGCTTCGGTATTCGTTTAGTTAGACCCTACTTAGCCCAGTAATTAGAACAAAATCCTCTAGATAGAGCCTCTATAACGAAATTTTCAGTGACATGTTTCTACTGAACTAATAAAATCCGTAATTTTAGCGACGGTTTTTTCAACGAAACCATGAAAGTCTTGTTTATTTATGAGTACTCAAGTTACCGTAGTCTACAAAACTCAATTTTTTATTTGTTTCCGAATAACAAACAAATGACAATGTGCTTCCTTGCACAGCAAAACCGGTCAAATGCGAGCCTAGCTCACGCTAATCTTCCGTGTCCGTACCCTTATTTAGTAGATTATAGGTATAATTTACAAAATTAAATGTGTCGCGTAATAATGATGTAAATGAATCAGTTACTTTGAAATCTGCTTGGAAGCTATTATTCATGTAGGCAGGTATCTACCATTACCAAAAGAAAAAAAGTGGACTTTCTTGAATTCGTGTATTCCACGTTCATACAATGAAGCGGGTGCAGTGTGCCGGCAAATCATTAAGTGGACGGGTTTGCCGCTTCGATAGCCGGCATCGCTAATTGGTTTCTAGGTCTTACACACACCGCCTACTCGAACCCCCTTTTAAGAGGAGGGTTCGAAATTTGGTTGATTTTCTATTCTACTGTTTCTTTAAGTAAGTATGTGGACTAGGAATCTTATATTTAGATGTATGATTTTTGACTATATTATCTTGAGTATCTTTAAATCCAAATCACGATTTGATGAAATTTTCTCGATAAAAAAAAATTATGAAATGAGCTCTAATTATTTACAATTTTCCTTGCTACCACGATGTTTTTACGATTTAGATCACGAAATTATTTCTAAAACATAGCAAATAATGATATCTAAACTACCCTTCAACCATATTTTAATTCATGAAGTAGTTTTTTTTTAATTCAAGTAAATGTGGTTTGGCGCTTACGTTGTTTATTTCCGAGCGCGCGCACAATATCGCCATCTCACATTTTAAGTACTTGAACTAACCATGTCTCTCTCTAACTTTGTATTGTCAGTGTCCGCTCGGACTTGTTCGACGTCGGACCTGTGAAGGATTTTTTAAAAAATATTACGAAAAAATATTACGGTCGTGCCACATTACAGGTACAGTACAGTATTTACAGTCCGCCGACGCCTATGATAAATAAATAAATATCCTTGGAAATTCTTTTACACATGACTACCTGATCCCAAACTAAGCAGAGCTTGTACTATGGAAACCAGATAACTGATATTACTACATATACTACTTTTTGTTTGTAAATACAAACTAAATATACACTTAATTACACCTAGACTCGGGACATGCGGACATGTTCATGCACACAAATGCCTGTCCTGGGCAGGAATCGAACCTACGACCTGCACTGCAGCGTGATTTTCGTTTGCTTTTCCTTGTCTTGTGTAATTTCTTTTCATCTCTTGTCATTTTGTGTCATTTCATAGTTATTCGTGTCATTTCTGTAAAAACTCCCTATTTCGCTTACTGTTATATACTTGCAGCATGGTCTTGGGCCGACAGTGGGAATACATTGCTTGTCAAAACAATGGAGTCGCTTTATTGCGTTTGTTGTAGGTATGGATGGGCAAGTAATAAATATATCATACATCAATAAATTATCGTAAAAAATAACATTACAGATATGGATAGGAAAATGTTTGTCCGTCCTATTCAATCTATTATATTACAAACGAAAGTAACTCTGTCTGTTACTTTTCACGGCTAAACCGCTGAACCAATGTTGATGAATTTTGGTATGGAGATAGACTGGGTCTTGGCGGAGAACATAGGCTACTTTTTAGGGTTCCAAAGGGTGCTAACGGGACCCTATTACTAGGCCTACGCTGTCCGTCTGTCTGTCTGTCCGTCTGTCAGCGCGGGCTGTATCTCACGAACCGTAACAGGTAGAGAGTTGAAATTTTCACTGAATGTGTATTTCTGTTGCCGGTGCAGAACAAATACTAAAAATATAATAACATTTAAAAATAAATATCAAGTCTCAAACTTGATATTTTTGATGTGTTTATTCTACGGTGGTACGGAACCCTTTATGTGCGAGTCCGACGCCTTCAGATCTTATGAATGTTTTCTTGAAATAAATATAGTGTATTTTAAGTAATTAACTGGCCAACCCTCAGGTCCTACCTACCATGTTAGGATCTTTTTCGTTCTAGCGGGTGTAAACCGTGATTTAACGAGTTAATGTGATAATTTTTGTATTTAAATTATTCAATTCAATGTATTTGTTTCAGACATAGTCCAATATTGATTATTAAAATTATTATAATTTCACAATAAATATAAAACAATAAATAAAAGTAAAATTAAATTAAAATAAATAAAAAAATATTTTTTATTTTTCATGTTTTATCATTAAAATACAATATAATATAACATAAATTAAAATAAAATACAATAAAATAAAAACCTACCCCTAATTAAACAAATACCGTCCGCGTGGGATACTGGCTGCATGTCCTCCCTGTATTCAAGCTGTTCCTGTTGTCAAGCGATTTTTTTGAGCAAGGAAAGAGCCAGCCCTCTTGTCACCTGTGGCGGTAACCAGTCTAAGGGTGATTTTGATAGATAAAAAAATAAAGATAAAAAGATAAACAATAAATAAATGCATGGTTAAATCAATAAAATTAATAAAAACTGAAAATTAAATTAAAAAATAAATTAAATATGGTAAAAATAAATATTATGACACCGCTGATGACTTCATGATCGGCATCGAAGTTAAGTACCAAAGTATTCCTTTGCCTACGAAACATGAAAAAGATACTCATATCCGGCAGTCAGTCACTGACACAGAGTATGTACATTTTTACCCGACTACGGTGGGCGGAGGGTTATGATTTTGACCGATATGTATGTATGTTCATCTGCTCCCGTATAACGTCCAAACTATTTTTATCATAATAATTTGACTAATGAGATATCGTTGGACGCGTCTGGATCGTCCGCTGGTTATAGGCTATTATACGATCGAAATATTGTTATACGTATCTATCAGCATATTGTAGGTATCGTTTGTCTTCTTTTGACTTACTTTGTCTTCAGCAATAAAAACAACATAGAAATTAAATTATTTTTTTCAAATACACTCGACATAAAAATCCCATATAAAACGAAAAAAATATATTTGAATATTTTCATCCATTTCATCTATTTTAAAAGGTGCACTGGGACATATTATTTTAATTGTACGAATTAAACAATATTGTTCCTTCAAAAAATAACTATAATATAGTCTACTCCATAGCTGTTCTGTCCTAGCTAAGCGAGAGGGATATATCCTTCGGCAGCTCACGCGACGCTAGCCACACCCCGAAACTAAAATTCATTTTTTTCTTGTATCGTCTTAAAATGTCTTTCATAATAAAATTATAGGCCCATTTTTGTGGATTAATTTTAATTATATCATCATCAATCTCTGCGGCACTCTTGACCAATCAGTTTTGACGTCTGATATAACGTCATATCTGTTTGCTCGGGCGCGCCTGCTCGTAGCTTTTGGACTCGGTCTGTGGTCTATTATTGCAAATTCTTAGGTTTTTATATTTTTTATATTAAAGCAAACTCTCCTTTTCGATAGTTATAAGTCCTGAGAGAAAGAGAGATAAGCTGAATCTGTTAATACACAAACTAAACCCTTATCCTGACTATAGGCTTTGAGTATTGCGTTAACAGCAATATTAAATGTGGTCGCAATTATATCATGTTGCCAACATAATTAGCTCCATTAGAAAGCTCGAGAGAGAGTAGAATTCATAATTTTCGCCTTTCTACGTTAAGTTTTCCTTTCGATATTTTAATAATAAACCTACCGTACAAGTATTAGCTCTACATTTCCTTAAACGCAAGTGTCTGAAATTAAGGTAAGAAATGTATCGGCTGTTTATTTTTCAGGTCGAGTTTACGAGTCAATTAAGTGAAATAGGTGGCAACGCTTCTCGTAGGCGTTGGGTTACCGACCCCACATAACTCTAGCCTTACGTTAACCTGAAAAATAAATGCCTAAGTACACTACTTGAATGTCAGAAGAGTGTCTAGTAACGGATAATCGTCCTACCTGTAGAAAGATAATTTTCTTTTTACGGTGATTAAATAACTATTAGTGGTGGTTTTTAAATAACGATGGAGTATTACGGTCATTAAATAATGATGGGAGGATGATTTACCTTAAGGACGGCGACGAACATGCATAGATAAAACAGAATGGCACAACCAGGAGGAGGCCTATGTCAGAAGACAACCTGACCTGACTTAATTGTAACTACCAATGTAAAATTAAACTTATTAGTATTAAGAAACTGTATATAAGGTCAGCGAAATAAAGGCTATTTTTATTTTTATATATTTTAGTGGTGGTTAATGTAGTCCAATCTGTCTGCTAAAACTCGGTAATTCTATTGAAAATGTTACAGACGACGTCATAACCCAATCAACTGATCCATTAGGACGAAATAGTTTTTATAACAACTTTAAAATTAGTCAGCTTATTACTTGGCGTGTACAAATCGACTTATAATCATCTTAATATAAAATTGCAGAAGAGTATCTTTACGACTTCATCACGCTCCTAACGGCTGGACACATGTGGTTAATTCATGACCCAGATAAGCACGTACATGTGTTGAATTGTAAGAGCTATACCTATCATAATAGACAATATTTACAAAATCAATTTTTATACTTTTTTAATTATTACCGATTGATGGACGGACGACGAATTTTCCTTCCTTTTCAGTTTAGAAAAGGATGGAATAGATTGTAGGTACGTCCACTTGCCTGCTGGTCGTAGGGTTTTCTCCAGTGACTTCCATGCGTCACGACTACCAGGGCGTTGAGGCTCTTAACAATTGTCCATTGCGAAACCAATAGTCTAATATTCTAATAATCTTCGTGAATTTCTTCTTTATAAGGAATTTCTTCTTTATAAGGTCGGGACGGTGAGGGAAAACATCGTGAGGAAACCTACCTATCCCTCGGGATTAGGTAATAGTCAGTTCCTGTATACACGACGACAAGGTTCACCACCTGTCACGTTGGGTTCTGACTATCTGGTGAAACGTGGGCTTTGAGTTGGTTAATATACCTCCACAATGTGGTGGTGTATGGCTACTCAAGCCTCTGACTACCCCCGAATGGGGATAACAGTCGTGACGTTACATTTCATTTTTTTGTCTCGATATTAATTACCTCAATAAAAAATTTTGAGGTGTGCTTTTAGTAAGTCCTCCAAGCTTATTCCTCAGTAGGTAACATAAAGTATTAAACACTTATAAAAGTGACGGTGGAACATAAGAAACTGTGTCTACACCGCACGGAGCAATTTCACGGAAACAGGATTTATAGCTTTAAGAGCCTCTTAATTGAAAACTGCTAGAAATAACTCTGTGTACAATGGAGTGTTCATTTCACAAATATTTAAGGACTGATTGTTGAAATTGATTGTGTTAACATATTCGTATTGTTTTAATTTAAAAATATTGTCTTACATAACCACGTTTACGCGGACGTAACGTATTGTACATATTTATGCGTTAAGGTACCTATTTACTCAAAGATTTAAAACACTTCTACATTACTTGCCAATATTTTATTATACCGATGGCGTGGGTTCGATAACCTGATTTACTCATACAAAACCATAAATATCATCGTAAAATCATCACATGCACACCCTCTATCATCGCAGTGTCTCCCCACCGTAGCCCGTAGCCTCGTAGCTCCGTAGCACTCTCTCGGCGTAGCCCCGTGGAGGCTCAGTGCTACGATCGCCGCGCTCGCCGCCGCCGCCACGCGATGCCGCCGTAACGCCACGCACACGCAACTTTCCCTCGCATCGTTAATCACATTTTACGAACGTTGTAAATATTTTATGACTTATCAAGTTGTATTGTCCCGTCTGGACTACCGTGACCAGTACGGTATGAGTTTCCTTTGAACAATGTGACAACTTTACTATGATAACGAAGTTGGAAAAAGAATGTGATGTGATATTGAGATGAATAAAATTCCTGTAATACAACAGTGTAACAATATCCTTTATTGAAGAAGATATCCGGCCTGTTATCATCATGATATCTCCGTCATCCGTTCGACAGATTATATGGATATTTGCAACCGTTTTCATCAAAGGTGAGTTTCTTTTGTACCTTCTCTCCAAAATACTTTCACATACTTTCTTCATAATAAGTAATAAGAGTTTCAACATAAATTAATTTGGTTTGATCTTGTTGTCTTCTAGTCGCGTCATGAGATTATGAAAAGGTTTAATTGAGTTTATTAGATAGAAATATTATAATTTAAGTTTAGGATTATATAGTTGTAGTTGGTGTTCATTACCTGACGCCTCCCTGAAATAGGAGTGAGGGCGCGAAGCTCTTGTATAATAAACAGTTCTTTAAAATCTTCCGATTCTCCGGAATTTCCAGTTTCGGTGTTTCGGAATGAGACACCAATTGTAAAGTTCCTTTTGGTTACTTAATAGGTTTCCCGTGAGATCCTCGTGATTACTTCTGTACTGTCAATTTTTTTTTGTAACCTTTGACTTAAATATTAAGGGGTAGGTAATTGAAACATAAAGACACGCTTCGACTAGTTAAACTCGCCTGGTCGTCTAATTTAATATTTCCAACAGAAGAGAGCCCAACTTATGTAGGGTACGGTAGACGTCGGTCCGACTATCGGTATTTTTGAGCATACTATACTCAGCATAGCAAACTCGTTAAACCCGTAGTGAACTCTACCAACCTAATCTCTGTCTTTCACGTCTCAACTAAGACTTAGAAAACTCTAGGAATGTGAGTTTATCATAGTACCTACTAGTAGTTCTCTTTCGGCCTTCTAACTTACCTGAAAATCTATACTGTAAGAGGCTTCACATCAATAGTTTGATGGACAGGATGGAAGCCGGAACATGTTGGTTATGAGGGCGGCCCCTATAACCGCTACACTACCGAGTTGACGCTTGATCATATCAATATACCTAAGACCTCTCAATATAAATCAATAAAATAAAAATAAATATCGCCAGACTAACACACCAACTGTATGGTCCCAAACTAAGCAAACGCTCGTACTATGGACACCGTACAATGGATTAGGGCGACTCCAGTGACAGCCAGACCAGGAAAAAATACGAAAAGGACGTTTCCGTAATTTGCCTCAGGCGAGAATCGAACGCGAAATCACCCGATGTGAGCCAAGCGGTCAACTCGCTCGAGCTCGGTCTATTTTTTAAAACCTTCCTACCATTTGCTACTTATTATGTTTCTTGTATTCCAATAATCTGCATATGTACCCACGGACCCTTGTCACGTCTAACCGCCCCTATAAAGCTTGTCATAAGCCCTCCCGCTTTCTGTTTCCAGTCATGTTCTGGCCTTCTTGCGTACCCATTGTGTAACTCACATCAAGTATGTATGCCACTTTTAACCTTACTGTGGTGAGCATAGGTCACTACAAAATGAATTTAACCCTCTTTAAATTGGATTCGTTTTCAAATGTATTTTGAACAAAGTTGAATTTGTCAAACTATGCAGATAATTATTAAAGTCTGTCAGTGCTCACTATGCTCCTTTTACTTATGGCGATTTGGGTAAAGCTAAAAACCTAGCCAACCAAATCTACCTTGTTTAGAAATTGCGATATACGATATACAGACCAACGATGCTGATCAGACGTGTCTACAATATACACATGTCGCGCGAGGCTGCTCACCCACATGCTTTGCGAAACACGACGTTTGCCTCAGTCGCATGCCCCGCGAGGCAAATGGCGAGGCAACTGACACTAGACAGAGAAAAGAATCATTTGACACGTTCGACATCGTTCTGTCTGATGACTATGCCAAACTAGGCGAGGCAAATGACAACGCTGAGGTGAGGCAGGACGCGCATTTGCCTCGCGCGAGGCAAGTCAAACTTCGTGAGGCAATTTGCCTCGCGCGGCATATGACACATCTGGACGTAGCTATTGATCAGTTGGTGCGTCTAGATGCCTGCCGTTCGATTTCACTGTTTGAGACATTATTATACTTATCTGTCATTTTATGCATGCCGCGTCAACATTGGCAGCTCTCAAATTTCGGTTTGGTTTGAGTACTGGACGGTTCATGAATCTTATCTGCTATCTTCATAAAACTTCCATCAACGTCAGGCGCTATGCTAATACAGTAATTTATAGACGGTCCAAATAAAATCGGTAAAAAAGTCTGTTAACCGTCGAACTCTGAACATAACATTAATCAAAATGGAGAGCGTTTGAAAAGTTTCGGCGCGCTCCTGCGATACGGTCGCTAATTGAATTCAGAGATGGTTCGGGCGGGAACAAAAAGATTGTAACAGTACAGCGCTGTTTACAATGTAATTAGGCGCTTATTATCTTCTTAGAAATGCGAGATCTATAATATAGTATAGCAAGAAATGTTCCTCATTTACAAACCTGTCTGTTTTCTGAATAACAAGATTAGCATTTTGCATAAGTACCTACCTATGAATAGCGGTAGAAGGCATAATATAGGTAAATAGTTACCTATAGTTAAGTAAGTTTTGCTTAATGCGAAACTTGAGCACTTGAATTGAAATTACTTCTTATAAAATGCGATAAAAGCAATACGTACCTACTTGGAATAAATAACGAAAGATACATCTCATTATAGGTAATAGTGATATTGGTAGATAAAAATCAAAGCATGTTACTTATTTACTTTCAAAAAATAATCAAAGGGTTCAGTAAATAATCCGGGTAGTAATGTACCTACTAAATATATTGTGAACCGTACATGTTTCGAACACTGAACTCGGCTAAACAAGAGGCCCGCGGACATCAAATGGGCCGTGTTCGTTGCTAATTAAGTCTCCTTTTAGTGAGTATTGTTACGCTAGTACCTAACAAACAAACGTGCCTACGTAACTAACGGAACGAGACATCTGTTTGTATATCTTTGAAATCAATTTGGCAAGTAGAGTCAAGTAGGAGACTTTTTGACCCATTTTTACCCGACTACGGCGGAGGGTTATGATTTTGACCGGTATGTATGTATGTGCATCTGTTCCCGCCTAACTTCCAAACTACTTGTCGTAATTTGATTTAGAAACGGCTTAATGGCCCGCTGGTTATAGGCTATGTGACGTCACATAAAATTGCATATGGCGCCCTCTAGAGGAAATAATGTCAAGAACTAAAAAAAAAAAACATTTTTTAATGAAACCGTATGGGGTATCAAATGAAAGAGCTTGATGAGCACATTTAAACTAACTTTTTTGTATTAACGTAACGATGTTTTTAAAATTAATCTTAACAAAATATTTCTTCTGCTTAAAATAAAATCGCTATCGTACCGGAAGACGCAGCGTGGGTAGGCCCTCCACAAGGTGTACCGACGACCTAGAATGTCGCGGGAAACCGCTGGATGCAAATGGCACAGGACCGGTCGTTGTGGAAAATCTTGGGGGAGGCCTACGCACAACAGGATATCTTTTGGCTGTAATGATGATGATGAGCGTCGTAAAATCAATGTACCAAGTTAAGTCTAGTGTTACAGTACAAAACTGTCTACTTACCTACTATAAGTTGGTCTGGAACTAGAAAGATAAACTAATAGCTACGTCCAGATGTGTCACATGCCGCGCGAGGCAAATTGCCTCACGAAGTTTGACTTGCCTCGCGCGAGGCTAATGCGCGACCTGCCTCACCTGAGCGCTGTCATTTGCCTCGCCTAGTTTGGCATAGTCATCAGACAGAACGATGTCAAACGTGTCAAACTGATTGCTCGGCTATACCTTTCTCTGTCTAGTGTCAGTTGCCTCGCCATTTGCCTCGCGCGGCATGCGACTGAGGCAAACGTCGTGTTTCACGAGGCATGTGGGTGAGCAGCCTCGCGCGGCATGTGTATGTTGTAGACACGTCTATTGAATATGAAATAATTTCGTACTTAATAGAACATAGGTAAGTATGTTTATCAAACAAAGCATGTACCTAGGTATCGTGATTGTGATTTAAGTTGTTGTAAGGTATTCCTAGAAAAAACGCGATTGACAAAACCAAGAGAATATGAAATGAGCTAGCGAGCAGAGGTTGTATTGGAAGTCAAAGTTTCATGAAGCCGGCGCTCATAACTTTTCTAACTTTCATACCCTCGCTGTTATTTTATTTGCTGGCTACAATAAAAGAACCGTTTGATGTGTACCGTACTTATTCCAAATTAATAAGTAGGTATCTAAAAGCATTTGTGCTGATATAAGTCTATATACGTATGTACCACTTCGAATTTTAGATATTTCTTACCTATTTTATTTGACGTCGAATTATTCATGAAATGGACAATATTATTGAAAGACGATAAAAGGGTCAATAATAAATAGCTAGTATTATATCCATCCACGTAAAAATGAATCGGTAGATTACTTTCTAACTTCGAACAAAACTAATATACCTACTTATTACTACACTTGTTTATCTCGCTTTACTGCTCACTACTTAACTAATACATTTGTGTTGTTTTCAATGAGAGCAAGGAAGGTAAGCAAGGCGTTGTGCTACATAATATATGGTGGTACAGCTATGTAATTCACTAAGGGCCTCCGCAGACTAGCTACTTTTAGCATCGGCGACCGGCGATTTTGTGACGTATCGATGCTGCGTCGCGTTTCTTCGAGCGCGAACGAGCGAGACGCAGCATCAAAATCGCCGATCGCCGATGCTAAAAGTAGCTAGTCTGCGGAGGCCCTAAGGCCAAACATCCTTAAAACCATGAGTTCAACGTTGATACATCCATGAAATATCATTTTAGTCAACTCTACTTGTTTGCAAGGGCAAGGGCGAAGTCTAAGTTAAAACAACCATGACTTTGATGTTAAAAAATGTGAATCACCTCCCCCCGACGGTAACTGCATTTTTTTTTTACAAAATAAACATCAGCAGGTAGCAACACTCATATGTTGTATTTGCTAAACAATTTGTATGAGAATACGATGCTACATATTGGCGATATATCGGTCTTATCGGTTCAACGGGCGAAGGAATTTGCTCGCATAAAATGTGAATTTTATTGCTATAATATTCGTATTAAGCTTAAAATCGTATTGAATGAATCCGCGATATATCTCCACAACAAGCGTTTTGCCGGCATTCGTAAGCCGTAAGAAGTGGGGTTCGAGGGCGGGAAACATCCTCACGTTGGATTAAAATCAGTGCAAATATTGTCCGTGACACCTTGTGCCAAGAGGAATCGTTCCGGGTGTTCTCTTGCTAGCTCAAAGATGACATAATACAGAGGAGACGTCTAAAATAGGGAATCATTTGTTCGTACGATTTATACTTTGTTAATATTCCGTAAAATAATTAGTTAAAAAAGAACAACAATAAATTTTCATGTTTAAAAAATAATCCAATGTGCTTAAAATCTACGCTAATCCTACCTACATTTTTGACTCTTCCATATTATTTCGTATTGTTTCCAATTTAAAAATGAAGCTATTAGATTTCATCTATAGGACACTTTAGTCATGTAAAAAAAGTGTAAAAACCTCCAATTATGTTTTAAAAGAATCTCTTTGTAGGTAGTCACCAAACGTTGCAAGCCTTGAATATCTTATGAAGGTGGAAAATTTAAATTTCTAATGGAAATAAAAAAAACACTGGATAAAATGTTCAAGGCTTTACACAGATAAGAGTGATGAGAACGGTAATCTCGGGCCCTAATCGGCTATTTAGACTACCTACTCTTGACGACAGAGGTAATATTCGGCTTGGGCGGTAATTTTCCTTGGTTGCGCATACATTATGTTTGATAATTATGTTTGTAAAACACGCAAAAAAATAATTAATACTAAGTATATCTATGCCAAATCTCGCATAAGTAACGTACATCTATGACGTCAACCACAGTAGGCCATGTCTCATGCTAGGCGTGTTTTAGCTGTTGTGTGGTAAAACACTTAAACCCTTGATATTCCATCACGGTCTGCACTTGGTTTAGTAATTTGCGCTGGCCTAGGCTGCAGTACAATTAATATCTGCGGCTGACGTTTCAAGTGAAAATAAACCACTGCGCAAGGTTTACGAGTCCGACTAAAACACACTGGTGTTACAAATAGAGAACATTTTTATACTGCTATAAACACACGAGTAATTTTGTTTTGCAACAAATGTATGTGCAAAGACATTGCTAAAAAGAGGGAAACTTGTGACTGTCCAAAATAGTTTGTCCTACTAAACGGAATCAATGGACACTGGTGGATAATGCTTTAAGTTAATTCTCGAATGTGTGAATTTCGCCGCATGTGCTTGTGCGGTGAGCACTAGTTTAGTGATTGCGATGTTAGAAGGTACCATATCTACTAAAATAATACATCAATGTGTAAAAAATATGCTTACAAATTTTACTATGGAAAGGTTTCATTTAACCATATTATAATGTCAATCTGAATTGTTTGAGGTTCAACTTAGTTGCACAAGCGGGTTGAAGGGAGCGTCATGATAGTCGAGGAAGTTGTTTGATAGTTAAGTCACAAACAACGAATAAGTTGCTGGTAATTTAATTTATCGGAAGGCAGATAGTGACATTATGTCAAGTTCTTGTCCCCAGGAAATGAATTATCTCAGTTGACAAGGAGTAACCCTGTGGTCAAACATTTCAAAGTTTGGCGCGGAACGTCAGAGAAGTGTAAAGTTTATAATTGAGAACTTTAGTGATTTGGAAGCCTTATCACAAATGCGGTACCAGGGAACGTAGATTTCATTCCAATGTTAACAAGTGCATATATTTTTATGACTCTTCAAATAAGACAATGGAGACTTGACGCAAACAATTCTTAATTAACTTTCTTCGGGACCTCGTCTTAAAAACATACATTATTTAATTATCAGTCATTAGTTTCTTTTTACAGTAGGGCTACAAAAAAATACTGTTGAAGAACTATATGCTTTGACTTTACACGTACCGACGTCGTATAATAATTATTCCTTGGCGTTACCTACTTAATGGATTTTTTATATGATATGTTTGTTAACAGTCTCGGTGTGCTGCGACGAAGAGTACCGACTGATACGCCACCTGATGCAGAAGTACGATGCGTCCGTCAGGCCCGTGGAGAACTCCTCGCTGCCCCTGCTCGTCACCTTCGGAGTGTCGCTGCATCACATCATCGATGTCGTTAGTACCATGTTCTCTTTGTTCACATGATTACGTCTAAAGTATTTTTCATATGATAAAGTTTTTTTTTTTGACGGGCCCGTTGGCGTGGTTGGCGCGGTGGCGCCTTTTACGCTGCAGGTCGTAGGTTCGATTCCTACCCAGGACATGCATTTGTGTGCATGAACATGTCTGTATGTCCCGAGTCTGGGTGTATATGTATATTAAGTATGTATTTACAAACAAAAAAGTAGTATATGTAGTAATATCAGTTATCTGGTTTCCATAGTACAAGCTCTGCTTAGTTTGGGATCAGGTAGCCGTGTGTAAAAAAATGTCCCAGGATATATATTATTATATTATATACATGTTCTAGTTAGAGGAATCCTCGAGATGCTTGCTCAGAAGCGTCACATGAGTGATCATTCGTGACAATGCATTATGAGTTCACATCAACCACACGTTAGCCCCGCTGTTAACAGTCTCAGAGAAAATTAAAACTGTCTTATGCTCTTCAACTAATTAAATCAAGAAAAATATGAGGGCATAAATCCTTATGCTAGCTTATAAAAGTCGGTGGAATTTTTAATTATGTTTTTTCTTGCTGTCGTTCAATATGTTCTTGAAGTCATCACGTTCATTGAGACGAACGGTGTTCAAAATTAACAAATAAAATACAATACAAAAACGGTTTTTGTTAGTATGTTATAGGAAAAAATAAATATGTATATGAAAGGTCCTTGCATCAGATAGGCACTATGGAATCAATGAATAGTGTTTATATACGAGAGCAACGGAAACGCTTCTGACGAACGGTAGAACCAAACAATTTTTCAAATAAGTTTAACTGAATGCCGGTATTGTCCCCTCAAAGAAAGATAATTTGTCTCAATCTTACGCATCGCTAGGAACATTTGCTTTCAATTGCTCGGAAATATTTTTCTTACCAACTTTTGTTTTTGTTGGGGCGGTGACCCCTCACTTAATTTCCGGTTAGAATGAGATAAAAATCACCGCTATTTATTAC
Source organism: Drymonia ruficornis (assembly GCA_947859195.1). Taxonomy (NCBI): domain Eukaryota; kingdom Metazoa; phylum Arthropoda; class Insecta; order Lepidoptera; family Notodontidae; genus Drymonia; species Drymonia ruficornis. The sequence goes on from OX401906.1 coordinate 10,468,167, forward strand.
GAACGCGTTGTGTTCATGGCATTTCTTAAGCAGGATACAACTCAATTCCAAAAGCCTCACTTTTTGGTTTATTTGTAGGTACGCAAAATGCATCAGTGAATCGGCAAATATTTCGAATAGAGAGTCTGTAGGTACGGGAACGTACCCATACTACGTGACCCGTTTAGGGGGGGAGGGGGGTCTTCAAAATACCACGCATGGTCACAGGGCGGGGGAGGGGGTTAAAGTTTTCGTCACGTAGTCAATATCCTTAGGGAAATCTCGCGCTTTTTCCAAAAATATCGCGTATTTTTTTTTTTACTTTTTCTTTACTAAATGATTGAAAACCACATTTATGAATTACTACGTCAAAACTAGAGGGGGAGGGGGGGATTTGGCATATACTACGGGTGGTCACCGAGGGGGGGGGGGGGGTAAAAAATTTAAAAAAATGGGTCACGTAGTATGGGTACGTTCCCTACGGAGGGAGGAAGACGCAAATTTCCGTCAGCATCGCCTTATTTAATTTCACAGGTACATTCGCAACGAAATCACTTTGCTCGTTTACCTTATACGTAGGTATACAAACGAACATTAGAATAAAATCAACATTGTGTTGCGTAGATTGCGTAGCCAACTTTAATATGTTTACTGTATTGTTCTAGGTAGGTTAGGTTTTCTTACAGAAATGCAAATATTTGATAAAGTAGGTATACGTTTGCTATCTAAACACATGATGATTCTAGACGACACATTAATTTCTTTTGCTTAGAATACTTTTGGTAATGTGGTCTTTGATACTATCACTTTAAAAAGTGTTCCAGCCTAGTTTGCTGTCAAAGGAAGATAAATAGTTAATGAGTCCCCTAATCCTTTTAAATGTAAACTCATGTTAATCAGGGACTAGATTAGGGTAAATTCAAGATAAAGGCATAGATTTACTAGATACCGCCTATGAAAAATCATTTCCAGAAATGAGGCAACTTATTTTCGGCCTGTCAGTTTCATACAATGGTTGCTGTCAGATGTACTGAAGTACTCAAAAATTTGAGCATTATCAGTTGCCGCATTTTATTAGTGCGCATGCTCCATCTAGTTGGAGCGCCGCGGAAACTAAAATTAATCTATGGATAAAGGGTTCATTAGATGGCACGAGGATGTTGTCATTATCTACGTGAAAGGATTTTCCTTTTTGTATCTCGTTGTTAGAGTTGAATTAAGTAAGAACGGATCATGTAATAGATTTTGACGTGTTTTCGTCATAAAATTTTCATGGCCATGGTAAGCTTTAGCTTCAAGCTTTAATTTTATAGGTATTCATTTAAGGACATCTTTTAGTATATATTGTATATTTTTACGTCTGTTATACCCATAGACGAACCATACCTATTTGTATAATGTTTTATTTTTTCGCGCGACATTCCGATTTAAGGTCGAAACGCAAAAAGGTCTGTTATTTTAATTTCTAACTCGGAATTTTCTTTCTCCGCATTTCAAACATAACAGCCTCGCCCTTTATTATTGTTTAAAAAAAAACTGCTCGCAGACAGGAAAATTTTAAAAACACTTGTATTATTATACATAGATAGAGACTTCCTAAGTAAGCAACAATATAACAAAATCATAGTTAGGTATTAGGTATATTTAGTGAGTGTGTTTACCTACACTGATACTACTAACCGCATACACAAGACATTCGATAGGTACACTTTGCATTTTCTAAAAATACAAACGTAACATAATCAGTCGCAGTAGCGTGTGAAATCGAACAGCTTTGTTTTCTTTCGAATCGTCTTCGGACAAAAGAGAAGGAAATCTATATTGGGGTTTAGATAGCTATATCGCTATATCTATGAGTAAGGTTTCACATATTCGTGTATTATTAACCATTGTAACCTTACCTTTATAAAAATATAAAGAGAGACATTCAAAACAGTTGGCAGTAAATAATGTTAGCGTAAACTGTAAAATCATGATGACCTGAAAGCGGCCTCAAGAAATTTTAATGTATTTCGGCACTATCTCCAAGTGCGAAGAAATGAGACGAAAATTGTTAACTAATCGAGTAAAACTTGGTAAAAGGAAAATACGGAACTTGGAAAATGAGTGGGAGCCGTGAATTCGATAATATCTAATTACTTGCAAAGGTCGAAATTGAAACAATTAATTGTTTATTACTACGTAATTAGGGACGCTCGTAGGTAGTTATAGACTTCAAGCACAGGTTGTGTTTCAGTTTTGGAACACAGGTAGGTAGGTACTTGCAGATAAATTGAGAGAGTATATGCGGCTCATGTACGATACTGAAAAGGCGATAAAGTGTGTAGCGAAATTACGATTGTTATAGAATGTTTTTTATTGAATATCCAAATCTGCGAAATTCATATTGTTTTAAACGTCTTAAGTATTATTTTAGTATGGATTTCACATAATAACTGTTAGCTGTTGTGTAGAGAATTTACAATTTAGATTGTAAATAACATATTTTTTTTCTAAAAAATTGGGTAACATCTAAACATAAATTACCAAATACATTATATTCTTGAGGGTCTGGAATTTAATTTGGTATCTTTGCGTAAAGTATTATCTATTCTGTGGTAAAGTCACAGTTTTGAGCCTTAGTAAGCTCTTGTTTCAAATGTTGCCTATCTCATATTGCTGTCGTAATATTTTTTTAAAATTGTCACAGATTCAATTTATAAAGTAATTATTTTGCTAAGCCTTCCATTAGATACGGGTGTTACGAGTAGGTACTACCCATGGACCAATTACTAAGGGGACTGGGCCTAAGCAACTCGGCCGTGTGGTCGGCCTAGTACTAACATCGACATAAAACGAAGCGAGTAGTTCAACTATTTACCGGTAGATAGAACAATGAAAATGAAAAAACAATGACCACGTTTTTTTTCATACATATATCTAATAAGGGCACCACTTTCTTTAGTCTTTACTCTGTGGTACTACCCAAAACATTTTAATATTCTGCGCCCCTCACTCGTCAAAATTGTTAAATCTGAACGTGCTGCCAAGTAACAGGCTTATGATTTTCTTATTTTTTAGTTTGCCAGGCTATTGAACAGATTGTTATGGTTTAGGCGTTTAAGTGGTGGTGGTATATAAGTGGTTCATATTTTTTAATGTTACTAAGGTGACAAACAAGCGTACGGCCCGCCTGATGTTAAGCAGTTACCGTAGCCTACAGATGATTGCAATACCAAAGGCATCGCTCGCACGTTGCCGATCATAAGGGGAGTGGGAAAGAGGGAGGGGAAGGGGGGATTTGGGCTACCTGCACTCATCGTACGAAACGCAGCTGTAATTAGAGCTACTTTAAGCCGATCTTCTGTGAGAGGGTGGAACTACTCTACATAATGTGGTCGCAAGTATTGGTCTACCAATCATGCCCTATGTATTTCAGGTGTTTGAACAAAAAAGACAGTCGAAGTGGCTGACGTCTACAAGCGTTCGTTCAAATCGCTACGCTTCATGTATGGAAATTATTTAAGTCACGTGATCTACATAGCAACTTGTTGTTGATCTACATAGCCACGTTTGACATTTCCATACATTGTGGAGTATATTCTATTCTATTCGATTAGCGTCCATGCCACTTGGCTGAAGCCAGAACCCTAAACGTCACGTAACGTTACGTGCATGTAACCCATTTGACAATAACTAACTACCTACACCCATAGCAGCATTTCAGCTTTTTAGTTTTGGTAACGTGAAAAAGTTTTACGCAAACAGTTGCTGCGCAGCGGAAAGTGTAACTTGTTTGCTGTTTGTTGAAAACATCACTGAGTGTGGAAAACACCTTTTTATAACAAAAACTAACAAAAACAGCGCACGCGTCCAACTGCGTTCAACTTTGTTGAGAACGGCTGAGCGCTTCGAGAGGCATTTTCTAATTTCTGAACATCGGTCAATAATTTATCTTCTTACGTTTGTTCTTAGAACATGTAACGTTATTTTACACTTGCATTTTTGTGTTAGGAATGATTTCTTGCAATTTAACACCAAGCAGTGAAAATAGAAAATAGATAAGTAAGTAGAATAAAATGGAACGTGGATTGCCATTGCTCACATTGTAAATCGATTGCTATTTAGAAGTGTAAGTTCGTCACTACCTACCAATGCATTGATTTTGTTACAGATTTGAGTTTGTTAAATTTGTTTTATTGGTAGATCCAAGCTGTAGCCAATTGACTGCCGTTCATATATGGGCTGGCTCGACCGGGGTAGTACCACTCTCTCACAGAAGATCGGTAGCTCTCACAGCTGTTTCGTACGATGAGTAAGAGAGACGTAAGTCCAATACCCCTTCTTCTCCCTCTGTCCCACTCCCTTTCAGGTCAGTAATGTGCGAGCGATGCCTTTGGGATTGCAAGCATTTATAGGCTACGGTAACTGCTTAACATCTAGCCGGCCGTATGCTTTGCTACATTAGTAACATTTAAAAAACTAGATTTACTAAAGCACGTTGTAAAGGTAGGTTTAACAACAAATAGCTGTCTGATTGCCTACAAACGGCTGCTTTAATACTGGGTGAAATCGAAATCGTGAGCAGTATTTTAAACGATTATTCTACACACGATTCAGAATATTCAGGAAATATTAATCAATAAACCTACCTATCCCTCTGGATTACCTAAATAGTCAGTTCCTGTATACACGGCGACAAGGTTCAACACTTGTTGGGTTCTGACTATCTGGTGAAACGTGGGCTTGGAGTTGGCTTAATACCTCCACAATGTGGTGGTGTATGGCCACTCAAGCCTCTGACTACCCCCGAATGGGGATAAAAGTCGTGACGTTATATTTATTTATTTATATTTTGCTTATTATTTATAATCAACAAATAAATTGATAAAAAATTAATGCCCAGGTAAGGTATAACAGTTAAATGGTCTGCTTATTTGCGTACCCGAGCAATATTTTTTATCAATAGATTTTTTTATCTATTTTTCCAAAATATTCTGAATCATATATAGGGTCATAGTTTAAAATATTGCCCACGATTTCGTTTTCACCCAGTATATTTGTTAATAGAATATTAAATTAACAATTTATCAATTTTCATTGTCCGCTTCAAATTATAATATTATTCAACCGTTTCGTACTCTGTACAATAGTGATTCTGATTATCAGTGGGTCTCGCAGTTATTGTTTTTTAATTAACAAAGTCCGGTCCCTTTTACCAGTCCATTTTACGAATGTTTATTTTAGATTTGAAATGGGATGTCGCAGAAGGGGAGGTACCTATTCATTATACACAGGTATATACATACCACGTCACAGACAGACAGATCGGTGAAGCTTTCTATTGTGATTTCGATTCGGAGCCTCAGAATTGACATGTAAACAGCCGACTGCTCGTTGCAGCAGTGCAGTCGAGCGTAGTAGGCCAGTGGCAAGTGGTAGGCCACTTGACTCGCTGCATCGGGGTTGTGGGTTCGATTTCCGTCAGAGGCCAATATCAGGACCGACCTTTTCGTAATTTGCTCTAGTCTGGGTATCATTGGGATCGCTCCCAATCCATTGTAGTGGGATTGGGCTTCCGGCTCTTTCACTCATCGTACGAATCGCAGCTACTTTACGCCAATCTTCTGTTAGAGGGTGGTATTACCACGGTCGAGCCAGCCCATATATGATCTGCAGTCAATTGGCTACAGCTAGCCTCTACCACCAATCTCGTAACAGAATATGGAGTTAACGAAATTCTACTATTCTATTTTGAAATAAAGTGGGCAAACCCGAAGCCCGAAGATTAAACGGAAAGCGGCTATCATGCATGTATGGTAGAGAATAGCTCTCATTATGAGCTGCGATATGAATAGGAATATGGACAACTAATACAATAGCAGCGAGGCGGCCACAATGCATGCATTCAGCCCACCACACATTATATTGTGCCCATTTCTTTCTATCGCAGTTTCGGCCTTCAATTTGTTTATTCATAACAGCTTAAAGCCTATTACATACACTATATCGTAACTCCATTGTACACCCGTTTCATGTAATTTTTATAAAATGTTTAAAAACTACGGCCAACGAGAATACATACGAAAATTGACAGTTTATTTTGTGAAATTATAGTTATTTACATATTTTAATTTTAGTTTCCGCCAGGGGGCTCCAACTAGATGGAGCATGCGCACTAATAAAATGCGGCAACTGATACCACGCAAATTGTTGAGTGCTTTAGTACATCTGACAGCAACCATTGTATGAAACTGACAGGCCGCATCGAAAATAAGTTGCCTCATTTCTGGAAATGATTTTTCTTAGTAGGGCGGTATCTAGTTAAAGCGCACGCGCGAAACTTTTATAAATCTATGGTTGTTTATATTTTTGTTCAGCTTTTAATATTGAATTACGAATTTATAAAATGGCTGCTCGAATGTTGCACTGCAATGGAGCACGGGGGTGACCAACATGAATTCTAATATTATTACTATTTGGTATCGCCGCTCGTGGCTTGTGGTATAAAAGCTAATATACCTACTTAGAATATGTAGTAAATACCATTCTTTTTACGAATTCTTTGGTAGTATCTTACTATAAGGTTAAGACATAGCTCGTCTATCTTCATTTTAATATCTCCGTGTTAGATATGGTATGAGCCGGCTGCTTGTCAACCCACCCGTAAAACGTGATTGATCGTCACAGATTGGCCCAATTCCTTTTAAGATATCTAATGTATTCTCGATACGAAAATAATGTAAATTTATGATAGGTAAGACGTATTCAGTAGCAAGAGGGAACCATATTTTTATTTTTGTTTGCAATATAAATAAAATTTTCTATACCTACATAGGTTTATTCATATATCTCAGTTCTGGTTACTCGACCGACGATCCGGACATTCTGCTCGACTGGTCACCCTAATTTATGTGATTTCAAGATATTGTATTAAAAAATATTATTGCCGGGCACATCTCTATGTTGCAAGACCGCTATGATGAAAACACATACACTGTTGGACAGCTGTTCTTTTCTTATCTCTCTTAATAAATATTCCTGAGCCTATTGCAAACCCAGACAATCTGTTTTGGTCGTTCGTTCGTGATTTACTCAAAACTTCAGAACTCTGTCAAAATCCTACATTCAAAGTCCGAACAAAATTGATTATTGTTTTTGTGCCGGGTTTGTAGTAACAACCGTAAATGGTTTATAATAATGACATTAGAACTTTTTGTATAGCTTAATAGGGTTGCTTTTAAGGGCCACCGCAGACTCGCTACTTTTAGCATCGGCGATCGGCGATTTTGATGCTGCTTCTTGCTCGTTGGAGCTCGTAGAAACGCGACGCAGCATCGATACGTCACAAAATCGCCGGTTGCCGATGCTAAAAGTAGCAATTCTGCGGAGACCCTAAGGCATTTAAAAATTTAAAAGCGAATAAAAAGCTCAAATAAAACCTGTACAAAATATTTCGGAATTCTTAATATTAGCAGCAACAAGATAGGTATGTATGTGCCTAAGTGCAACGATATGCGCAATAAGCAAATACATTTAAAATCTTGTATTTTATAGATGCATATAAAAGCTTGCAGTTTTACGTTTCACAAAATACATTTTAATGCCTCAAGTGTTCCGTTTGACGGAGGCTTTATGACTCTCCGGGGAACATGTTCGTCGTTTAAAAGTTCCACGTGACGTCAGTAAGCCATACCAACATACTCAGATGGAAATAGCAAGTTGTTTATTTAGTTTTAAGTTTTTTTACAAACTTTATCTAAGGAAACAGGTCTTAAAACTTAAGTTTATTGTAATGATACCTTAATACCCTTTACTGTACCTATAGGAATCTGAAGGCGTGATAGCGCCTCCGCTAAAGTAAAGTTAGGTATTGTTTGAACAGAAGTTGTTTGATCTCATTTATAATTAAGGTTAATATTAAAACACCGCATTTTATAATATAATCAACAAAAGCGTGGCATGTTGGTATCTACGTAAAACAATTCGCTCTGGGCAAGGTAATCTTTTATGGTAATATGATTTTTAAGTCGGCTATTTACAATGATTTTAAGTATGCCTACGTCCCATTGGATTGAGCGGGATGGTGGTGATAAGTACCAGTTTAAACATTTGAACTAGTAGGTATTTAGCTGTGGATCTAAGTAACGCGCACATTTCTATTAAGTTTATGAATACAAATATTTTTAAATAGATTTGTAGAGGGGTGAATTGTGAGAAGCATCCCGCTGAATGTCGGCTGACTTTATTTGTATATAGCAATAACTGTAGTTTTAGTATTTTATTCATTTGTTTTTTGAGTGCGGAATATACGCCCGAATTTTCCGCTGCAGACGGTTGGAGCGTTTACCATTACTTCCTAGAGTATTTTATACACGTGGCAGTCAAACGGCGAGTGTGTGGCGGAGACATCAATGTTTTAACCACTTTATCTATTCTGTTTTAACTGCATTTTAAATTTTTGAAATATTAAATCCAAGGCATTACTATAATTACTACATAGATATAATTTCTCCCGCAGGAGGAGAAGGACCAGCTCCTGACAACAAACTGCTGGATCACGCAGATCTGGACGGACTATCACCTCCGGTGGAACACCAGCGACTTCGACGGCATCAGCGTCATCAGAATACCCTACGAGAGGGTCTGGAGACCCGATATTATACTTTACAACAAGTAAGTAAGGTACCTTTTCGTTATGAGGGCTGGCTATCTCTCTCATTTCACACAGAAAAGATGCAGGGATACCACCACTTGTTTGTTGTGATGTTTTAAAAGATTGTTCAGGAATTTTCCAATATGTCTTATCCGTAATAGGTTATGGCATTCAATAGACATTACATTTATTTCTGTTACATTACATCTTTCAGGTTTCTTGAAAATTTATCGTTTAATATTGGTACCAAATCTGAAATTTGTATGTGATTTAAGTCATATGTGTAGATGATAAGTACCTAATATAGAGTAAAAGAGTAAGGCCCTTTACACACGGTGTCGAAACGTAAACGTATCGGTATACGCGCGTAGGACGAGAGCAATACGAACACGTACATTTTCGAATAAGTCCGCAGACGACGCGGTGTTGCAGCGAATCGTATGATTTTTCGCTTCGTCTGCGGACTTGTTGAGGAGTTGAGGAGGTAAAAAAAGTTAATTACCATAATACGCATGTACTTATCGCAATATGATAAGTACATAGTGCGTGCGTACAACATGCGTAGCGTGGTTTATCACCGATGCATATTCGTTCTTTTAATAACATTAATGGCGCATTTACTTCGCTTTATATTCGCTTATGTAAAACAACAAAGAATTTCAGAATTTTCCACTAGTCGTTTATATTCTGCGCTAATAAGTTAACTGAGTCCAGTATCTTCAAATTTCGAATTTACAATAAGCATGACAATCTCAGGAATTTATAACACACATTTCCACCTTGTTTACTATCAAGAGGCCGCTATACCAGCGTACTAAGTGGATTGTATTAAGTAAATCTAAGTAAATCGACCGAGTAACGTCAGTCGTTACCAGCATCTGAGGACGCTCTCACAACACGGCGTTATAGCGTAAGGGCCCATTTAAATGCATAATGTAAATTAACCATTAGGAGCAGAACTACACAGGCGTTTCAAAACAATAATCCTTTGTGTCTGAATATACATTTTGCTCCCGGGAACAGGCAAAATAAACCATTGTATATATATATCCAAAAGCTATAAATATGACGGCACGTAGATAATCGATCAAAGTTTCCTTTTATATAAGGTAGGTACAAAACATGAAAGACATACACATATAACACTTATCCAGTGAAATATACGAAGTGTAGACGGAAGATAGGGTTATGTAAACGTAGCATAGGGCACAGGGTTTAGTGAAATTGAACTGTCAGCTACATTTATTTGAAGCCTACTGAAACACCTGGTACCTACCGCTCCTCGGACTGACTCAATTTAGAATGATTTCATTTTTTTTTGTATCGAACTCTTGTTCAATAATAATGCACAGACTATGTCAATATACACCTACATACCTAATATGCGTGAGTTTATGAAGCAAAGTCCTATGCAACTAGGTTTTCTCGGTCTATTACTTTTCAAGTTATATGATATGGTCTTTCGTCTAAAGCGAACAAAAATTTGAGGAGCAAGTAGGAATTGTAAATACGTAGGCACAAATGTTGTGATAACGACCATAGGCAGAGAGAGGGGGCTTCCGGATGAGCCAGAACCACCCCAAGCCTTCAGGCCCACCACAATAATTAAAATAATAACATGAAAAAAATATATTAAAAATAAAGTAAGATTAACCCTGGCATACACCTCTGGATTTTTCGAAATCTATGTGTGAATTATAACTTCAATAATTATGATTATCACTTGTTTACGGTGAAGGAAAACATCGTGAGGAAACCTGCATGTCTTTAGACATGTGAAATCCACCAACCCGCATTGGGCCAGCGTGGTGGATTATGGCCTGAATCCCCCTCGCATTGAGGGGAGACCCGTGCCCAGCAGTGGGACGTTAAAAGGGCTAAATTATTATTATTATAAAGTAAGATTGGATAAATAGAATGTAATGTAAATATGTAAGCTCATCGAATACGGCTTTTATCTAGATAAATACACATCCGTCGCACTCATAAATTTGATGTTCGCTAAGAAAACATGTACCTACTGATACAGGCGTTGTAAACAGTTATGTTTGCTTAGTATTACGCTCAGCTTGTGCAGAATAAATAGTACCTAAGCACCTTGGTTCAAAGCGGGTATTACTAATCTCTAGAAAACTAATTAAGTAGGGCCCGCGCAAATAGGAGATAGCCATCAACATAAGTATAGAGCCTGGGGGGTTGCTTTGACGCAGGTTTGTGAAGCGACTTATATGTCATCATTTCAGCCAAAAAACGCCACAGTTGGACATAGGCATCCCCCAAGGTTTTTCACAACGACCGGTCCTGTGCCACTTGTATCCAGCAGTTTCCCGCGACCTTCACTAGGTCGTCAGTCCACCTTGTGTGGGGCCTACCCACGCTGCGTCTTCCAGTACGTGGGCGCCACTCAAGAACCGTGGAAAGTGGAATTATATCTATAGGTAAAGAATTTGTATCCATGTTTTACAGTTTTATGTTATGCCTTCAGGCAATTCCAGTGACTAACAAACTATGGCCCTGATGGGCATTGGACTCGCACGCAACCACCCATTGCAGTCAGCCGATCGGACCAACCTACCTGCAGGCTTTGCACTCTTTTATCGCCCGTTACAAAAAGTACCTAAGCTCCACAATACAATTCCAATATTTAATCAACATTTCTCGAGATCCTCTCTAATTCAGTTCGAGAAAACTTATCTGTCGTCTATCTCAAACAATTTAATGGTTCAATGAATAGCAGAGAGTTTTATCTATCTACAGCACCACAGGCATTTAAGATTTATGAGTGGCAACCCTTGTCAGATCTAAGGTCATTTCTAGTGATCCAAGAAATACAATACTGTGTTGATGTTATTTTATGTAAGTAGGTAGTTGGTACTTATTTAAATCAGTTATTTATTTCTCCATCATCATTAATCGTGATCATTATTCACTTGTTATTTGTTTTGAATATGCATCGAATGATGAATAGGAAAGTATTGTCGAAATTAGGTCGATTTTTTTCTGACAAAAACTATTCAATCTCCTTGGCTTGGTGCCAAATTTTGGGATTCGTTCAACGAAATTCTAATGAGAATAAATTCATCGCGTTATAATCGCTATTTCTATGAGGGTTTTGTGACGGCACGAGCGTAGTTGGGTTTAAGATTGTCGTGATAAAGAGTTTGTCAGTAGGTACTTATCTTTTTAGTTCCTAGTTATATCGTATATAATAATAGTAATGCAGGATAGATAGTGACTATGATATGAGGATACTTATAAGTGAAAATGAAGCGTATATCTGAAAGCCTTTTCAAAAACTTTGGTGTTAAGCTGAATGTTTCAATAGCCACTCAAGAAGATCAATTTTTTCAAAGTACCAATGAACAAGTTATTCTCGCTTAGTTTGACAAAGTTTTGTACATAAGTATTTCAGGACTTTCCGCTTCGTTTGCTTAAGACCCTTTCGACCCCTGCCCTTATCCTTCGTATGACTTGAACTGACCTAATTGCAAAGATTGTACGGCTGGAGGCAAACTTGTAATACAATTGAATATGTAACCCTCACGAACATGTATCCCCTTACATCATTAACTATTTCCACAAGAATGAGATTGCTATCAAATTATAATATACTTTCTGTAGATAATTAATTTCTCTCGACGATCTAATTCAGTATTTATAAGATGAGTTTTAAAGGTAGATACAAAAGAGCCTAAAATGTATTTTAGGTTTTGAATAAAATTTATATAAATAGGCCGCTTTTGTAAAAATACTACGAATATAAACGCTAAGCTGTGACCTTAGATGGTGATAATTTATGAGTTTATCTATGTAGACTAGGTATTAAATCTATAATAATAATGTTCTAAATTATTCAATGTAATTACGATGATTTCATTGCATTATAGTCTTGAGATTTCGTCAAATAACCTATCCAACGCTAATGTTATGATCCTTCAAATCCCAACCAGTAACAAAACAGCGATCACAGAACACAAAAATATTGCTTCAGTTTGTTTCAATTTAAAAAACGATTTCACACAAACATTTGTACAAGTTTAGTTTTCATTTTCTTCCTTAGCTTGTTATAGAGCACTTCGTAACTTCATTTAAGATGCATCTGTGATGTTTACTGTTATGCAAATGGTGTTGAGAACTGCTAGCACTAAGTCAACACGGAACCACAAAAGACCTGATTGGCGGAGCCATTTCAAAGGAATGAGTTCACCTTTGTAGTTTGACTGTGAAATGTTGCGGAAGTTTTTTTTTTTTTTAAAGCGACTGTAGCCTAGGGGTGAACAGGTTGGGCTAGCAATCCAAAGGTCCCAGGTTCGATCCCGGGTGGGGCATGCACCAATGTATGAATTTTCATCTATGTGCATAATTTACAGGTCGCTGACGGTGAGGGAAAACATCGTGAGGAAACCTACCAATCCCTCGGGATTAGGTAATAGTCAGTTCCTGTATACACGGCGACAAGGTTCAACACCTGTCACGTTGGGTTCTGACATCTGGTGAAACGTGGGCTTTGAGTGGATTTAATACCTCCACAATGTGGTGGTGTATGGCTACTCAAGCCTCTGACTACCCCGGAATGGGGATAATAGTCGTGACGTATGTGTGTATTTTTTTTACGTGAAAACCGTGTTTAATTATAAAACAATAAAATTAAACTTTAGTTGGAAATAATTTTAATGATTCGATTCATCAGTGTAAAAAAGTATATCTTAAGGAGACGGTGGAATTTTAAGTGCTCTTAGATTTCTATCTTTGAGCAAAAATGTTTCTTTTCTGCCAGGGTAGGAGGTTGCTTAGTAAACGAAAAAAGAGAGATTTACAGAAAGAAGGTACATAGGTACGTGGGTTTGTGATCAATATGACACAAGCGAACTAACAGACGATGTGCAACCCAGTCCATTTATAAAATTCATATCTGACAACTGACCCACAAGCGTTGCATGCAAATTACGCTCTGCCCGTAACCCATCATAAGCGTATTATTTGTTTGCAGTGCGGATCCGAACTACCGGTCAGCGGTGATTAACACCAACGTGATAGTGAAGAACACGGGCGAGGTGACGTGGCTGAGCCACGGCATCTACGTGTCCGTGTGCGACATCAACGTGGAGCAGTTCCCGTTCGACGTCCAGCTCTGCACTATGAAGTGGGCCTCCTGGACCTATGATGGATTTCAGGTAAGTCTGACGTCAACATTCGGTGCGTTTACATGATCTGAGTTGCGTGCCCGAGCAATCAATGCTGACGTCAGAACATGTATAGATATAACATCATACTTAATTGCACGGGCGCGGCTACTGGAGGATTGTGGACGCAGCCAATTAGGTATGGTAAAAAAATAGCTTACATGTTACTTGATTGGACTGGACTGACGTTATCTATCACTTCGCTTCCATAAGTGTCATTACAAATAGGTACAGTCGTCAGCAATAGGTATACACTGAGAAAATTTTTACGACAACAAAATGGTTTTTGTAATTCCTAGTAGTGTTTTTAATATTTTTTACTAAACGTTTTGTATTTACAGCATATGTTTTATGTAATGTCTCGCATTTATAAAACATTTGCTGTAAATACAAAACGTTTAGTAAAACATACTAAAAAGACTACTAGGAACTATAAAAACCATTTTGTTGTCGTATTTTTTTTTTCTCAGTGTAAGCTGAGCTCTTTAAGTTACGGGTGTCAATAATAAAGACAGCTCAGCTTATGTTAGAATTTTTACCATAGATGTGTAGGCGGCCGTAGTATCTAAACAGTTTGTATTAACCAATTGGCCATTCAACCGACTTTTTCGTACGACTGCCTTTCATTTGCGCAGCCATCTCTACTAATTAATTCGATTTGAATATAACTAAGTCGGTTAAACTGAAAGCTTTTTGATGTTGACATGAACATTGTTCATCAGTAAGTAGGTATTTCATTAACTGCCAATTATTGCTTTTCATCCCTGAGAGAAAGGATGTTTATATTTCCACCCGTTACTACCTAGGTTATTATTGTATTATGGACCCGGACCACCTGTTTTCGTTCGTGATTTTGACACTGGGATTGTCTATTTTTTTTAAACCGTGCTGATTGAAAATTAATTGCAAGGAATAGAGTTGCTATTCATGTATATCAAGTATAAATTGAAAATCCTAAATCAATCCCAAATCTTCTTCTTCGATAAGGATAATGACGTTATCCTTAAAATAAATCAAGAAGAGGTCTTGAAGGAGAAAATTTAGGTCAACAATTTTAAACAATGCTAATTAAGGTATCTATGTCAACATTCGAAGTCCGAAAGAGATGGACCGGTTTTTTGCGCCGGGTTCGTAACAGCAGCCTCGGAATGTACAACAACCTTAAATTGAGGAACGAACGACATCTTTGAAAGGCTAAGCTCTATTTATTAGGCACACCTTTGTTACACTTTTGTAGTGTATAAGTAAGTTCCTATAATTGTTTTAACTACAGGTAGGTCAAAACTCAAATATTTTTGGAGATATACTTTGCAATAGGACTCGTCACCATTGAAATTACGAAAAAAAATCAATTTAGTTTCGTCTGAACGAGCATTAAGTGTGGTTAAGATAAGTTACAAAAATCTAACATCATTAAGTGTTTTATACCTGATCAGATTTTTCAGCGAAAAAACTTAGCTTCTGTAGTAACCCATTAAGCGATTAAAATTGCTTTCAAACCTTTGAATAGAAGCTTAAAAATCCAAGAGTCCAAATTAAGTTAAGAGTTTTCGCCGAAAATATTGATAAATAAAAGGCAAAGCGAACTTAACCAATTACGATTAGTATATTTCCAATAACTTTAGAATATTAAATCATATTTGAATTAATTAAGTTTTGACTTGTATAATAAGGTTTTCTCTTTGTGACTTATTTTAGAGAGAAAAGGCTAATCTGGATTAAAAAATAAGCTCGACATTAATTTGTAATAAAGTATTGGTTATTTCTTCTATGCGATGCGTTTGCCAATACTAGTTACCTACCTATAGATACCTGAAATAGTTATAAATACCGATTTAATTATCCTAAAAATATTCATCTTAACATTCTCATGAACAGGGGAAGCGTTGTAGATATATTAACTAACGCGTTACTAATAAACAGTACCTAATATCGATAAACGACACATTCCGTTTTGTTCCCGGCCCTATATTCCATCGGAAAGGCAGATGACACGCATGAAACTGATACAATTATACCGGTGTCAATTCATGCGAGAGCCGCCTGCCAAAACGGAACTAAACTCGATAGAGTTGTCGAATTTGGGTGTCGAATTTTAAACGTTCCGTATGTTTCGATGATTTCGGAGGGAGACTTTTATTAATGATCAATTTATTGAGCCAATCTATACATCAGTCGGAAGACATACCCCCAAATTCATAGAGATTTATGCCAGTTTACAATGGTTTTGAAAAGCATTTTTAGGAACAATTGTGATTTGTAATTCCACTGCAAGTCCATCATAAATTTCTATGAATTTGGGGGTTATACTGCTGGACATAGGCACAGTCTAAGACATAGGCCTCCCCCAGTTAGGTACTTCTACACATCACTATATTTAGCTCGTACTTAATTATCTTTGGCAAGTTCTATCCATACTTTTAAAGAAAATCGTTACACTAGATCGTTAAACTACTATGCGATTAGAATCACAAATTACGACAAAAATGTCAGCTTGGCTAATGTCTCTTTTGACTCAGATAAACAACGAATTGAAAGAGTAAAAGTAAGATATTGAGTTGTTTTAAAATAAATGTATTGTTGATTTTTATATTTGAACAAAAGACTGAAATCCCCTTATTATTGAGAATGGAGACAAAAGAACAGCACCGATGTAAATTTATTTCTTTAGAGGCAGAATGTGGACAGAAACAGCGGTGGTTTTCTGCGACACTTGCTTCAAACAAACGCCACTTGGGTTATTCAGAGCGGAAATGTTCGCTGGAGAAAAAATATTTGTACTATGTTATACCAGGATTAAAAATGCTTAGTACTGAGGAAAGGAAATCCATTCATCTCCACGAAGCTTTTGAAACTTAACCCCTTTGTTATTACTTATGCAGGTAAAATGCAAACCTCTGGTTTAAAATGTGAATAAAAAGGTACGAGTTACTAGTTATTTCAAGTAGGTACAAAAAAAATGTATTTCGTCGTTGCTAGTCACGAATCACTCGTCCTTTTCGAGTCATACGAATTACTCAAAAAATTAGGTCCCTATAAACGCAAACCCGTGACATTGAAAAGGGAGATTATTTTTCATTCAAATAATTAATCAAATGTTAGAAGAATGGGTCTTTTGTAATTTTTTGGCGTCTGATGCTCATGGACCAATCATGGCGTGACTGATGGAGTCGGCGATGTGCAGTCAACCGCCGACGCGAAAGGCTTTACACAAAGATTATAAAAATAGGTTCCCTTTTGAGGTTTTATACTGAAAAACTTAAAGGCACTTCAGCTGTTTTTGTTTTCAAATAGCTAGAGGGATGTCTTTATTGACCTACATTAAATCATCCATGGCTGACTTTACGTGAACGGAAAGCTTGTATATTCAATACTTTTTATTATGTTAATCCTACTTTTACTACTTGCAAAACGGGGCTTAGGCTTCGGCCTAGTTGGGACTTACTTTGATAAGTCCCAACTCTGTGGGAGATACAGTAGCGCCGAATCAGAAGCTCATTTGTTATGTAAAGGTATCCTTGTATTTCTATAGCGTTATATTGCCGGCTCTTGTCAGTGATTTCCAAACCTCACTTCATTTAGTATTCATCACCGCTTAATGCGAATTCCAATAACATTTCCAGGAGGTAGTTACATGAATGTTTAAACTAGGTACTTTAACATCTCTGATAGGTTAGTTACTTTAATGTTCCTGCTACGCACTTTGCTCAATGCGAAGTTAAATATCATAATTTAAATAAAAAGTAAACTTACGACTGTGAAAGTTACCTAAGTAAGTGACACTTTATTTTGTTTAAAAAGCATAAAAAGAAAGCATTTAATATTTACGCTTCTCAAAAAGGGACAGGTTTTTACTGCGAGAGAACAGTTTTAAATCAAGATGGCGATCCAGTAATTTATACCGACGTCTCTGAATTTGCAATTCCTTTTTTTATGATTAAAATGTCTGATATGAAGGGTGTTTATCGTGAAAAAGTAAGAAAGAATGTCATTGTGCTTAATCTGAAGGGCTGGGGGCTGCGAGCAGAGTCCTTTTGAACACAATAGCGCGCGTTTGCACGTATATTTTTCATTAGGTATTCACCCTAAAAGAGTATATACATATGAATTATACTTCTTCATACACAGTAATTAAACAGTGTTTTGTTTTTATACGTCTCTGTTATCACGCAATAAAAATAACATTTGTAGATACAATGATATTAGACATAATAATGGACGAAATCTAAATTCAGAGCTAAAACTTTACTTATACTTACCATTTACATGTTTTTAAGTTATGTATGATACATAAGAAATTATTACCTATGTTTGATATTTGTCTACGAACGGTAGATTATTAGAAAACATTAGCAATGGACCCACAAAAAATATTAATGAAGTAAGAAATTATTTACACTGATCTTCAGCGTTTGGAATATTAAAATCTTTTGTGAATTTGCCTTTTAATTAATTTTTCAGTTAGATCGTAGGTAACTAGTTAGGTTTTATTGTTCATAGGTACGTAAAGAGTTCGTTGGGTCGTAGCTACTACGACGACGTAGCGCTACGCCGTAGCATGTCTCGTGACGTTGATTACGGGAGAAGTTGGATTACTGTGAGACCCATTCCACGTGCCAGTCTTTTATGAAAACTTGTATGCGTATTACATTTGTATATGAAAGTATTAGAATGTTTTATTTAAAGTTTAATGTACCGATACCATTTTCTTTTTAGTCATATGTTACTGAATATAATGTATATTTCTTCAGTCTGCGTCATCCTACTGCTGAACAGAAGCCTCTCTTTCGTTCCTCCACTCCTCCCGATTTATTCCTATGATGGTTAAGAACAAATGAATATATTTTTCTACAATAAAGAAAATAATAAGATCCTATTCACCCCTAATCTATTTAAATTAGCCGGTTTTTGTTTCAAAACATTCAAATAATTATTCTATTACCTCAGAGCAGCTCCACCAACTTATATATCGGAGGCTTCTGCGCTTAAACGGATTTATAGCAGCTATTTTCGCATTTACCTTTCAATATCCGCTCAACTCGGGCATAAACGGGAAAAGCGTCACGTACAAGTAGGTAGGAAATACCTAAAAAAAATATCACGAGAATATTGTTCAATATTTGAACGATAGCCAATATTTAAAAATAAACATTTGTCGAAGGTATCGAAAGATAAGAATTCCGTCTATAAAATCGTATCTGAATTAGATTGCTTTAAATTTGAAGATTTTGAGGTTCACCGGGCTCGTGTTATTTGACTTTTAAATTGAGATCCCAATCTCTCTTAAAACTTGCATTTTCGGTATACCTCGGCTCGTACAGCGGTGCTCCGTAGAGATCGGGCTTGAATTGTTGATACATATTTAAATTCAGATTACATTGACGTGAGAAACTTTATCGAGTGTAGAATCGAGTCTTTTAAAGGTGTATTTTCTTAACAGTTGGATTTAAAGAAACAGTTCGATGAAGGTGATACGACGAACTATCAAACGAATGGCGAATTCGACCTGGTGAGCTTCGACGCGATCCGACACAACCAGTACTACTCGTGCTGCGTGGAGCCCTACCCCGACATCACCTACATCATCAAGCTGAGGAGACGGCCGATGTTCTATGTCTTCAATCTTATACTACCCTGTCTACTTATCAATGGAATTGGTAAGGAAAAAGCATAACCCTTCTGCCGGGGGCAGTCGGGTAAAGATTTCTTCATTGATACATACACAGGAAGCTCTTACTTGTAAAGTGTTTAAGGTTACTATTGTTACTATTCTAAACCTGGAACGTAAGCAATAAAAATTTTCTTACGGGCTTCGATTTTTTAATTTTGACATATTTCCGTAGTAAAGTAATGTCAAAATTCGAAGCCCAAACGAAACGGATTATTATTATTTTTGTACAACCCTGATTACATAGTCTTGAGAAGATTTTATTTAAATGTTACGAGTCTCTGAAATTCCTAGCAGTTAAGCTATTATTAAATTTCAAAGACGTTCCAAATCTCCTCACGATTAAGCGAACCATACAAGACTACAAGAGGCTTTTTATATCCCTTATAAAAGTAAATAAATCAAGAGCTCTGTAATATTAAGTGATAGAAAAAGGTGAACATAGAGGACTATCATCACTTAGCTATTCTATACAAGAATAATGATAAGGTTTGTCCTTTTTAAAATGAACATTGTAAAACACAATACATTCCACTCCATTATTCGAAAAGGCTTCGGCTACATTACTCAAAGTTTAAAAATAAATAAATACAGTGGCACGAACCACGGTACATCTAAAATAAATAAAAGCTTTATATTTTTGTGGCAGCCCTTCTAGTGTTCTACGTGCCGTCGGAGTCAGGTGAAAAGGTGACCCTGGGCATAAGTGCACTTCTCTCTATGACCGTCTTCTTGATGACTATAAGGGACACCTTGCCACCGACTGAGAAAACGCCTCTTATTAGTAAGTATAGAGATAAACTTATAGAGCGAGTTGAAACTAACGTTTCAAACGAGCGTATAAGCTCGTTTTTCGAAACGCTTATTATTGGCGCGCCTTTTGCCAAACGCGCAACTCGTATGAGCGTTGACGCGCTTATAAGCTCGTATAAGCGCGAGCCGCGACAGACGCCTCTCAGTTCGAGCGTACACGTCGGAATACGTACGTAGGTACGTACAGCGCGCGTGTAAGCGCGTATACCGAAACGGCCATATACGCGCAAAAAAACGCTAGTTTGAAAGCGCTCTTTAACAGATCGTAAATATAATTAAGACGTTGCTAACGACATTGTTCTGAGGTACTTTTTGTTCACTTACAGGTCTGTATTACGGAGTTAGCACATGTTTAGTATCGTTTTCAGCATCTCTTTCAGTCGTCACACTCAATATATCTTACAGGCGAGTTTGATTACCATTATTAATTAATATATAAATCACTCATTATCCTAATTAAAATCTTTTAGGCCGATAATTAACCAAACAATATCATCCAATTTGTCGGGAAACGTAAATTATTGCAAATTGTTCCATTTTATTTGCTACAATATCAATTTGCGCTGAAAAGTTGTTGTGCTTGCAATGGATGTTGATTAAAGTAAATTAATTAAGACTGCTTTAATTCTAGCGAAAAATTTGTTTACGTGAACTCCATTTTCATGTTTTTCACTAATACTTATTCCAGACACCTATAGGATTTTCGACTTTTTACCCTCTATTTACTACCTATGATGGGGAAATTTCCATTAATCACCCTAATACCGGTCTTTGTCTTGACATGCTATGATGTGTTTACAACAATGTTGTGTGATCGTGTGGTGTTGCTCGTAGAGGAGTGAGAGGGCAGCCGGTGCCGGCGGTGCTGCGCGAGCTCGTGCTGCAGCGGCTCGCGCGCCTGCTCTTCATCAACCTTGACACGGACGCACCAAAGGTACTGTACTACTCTGAATTATCTCTTAAGATACTCTCTATCCGTAACTGGATCGCGCACTTAATCTTTTTGGTTAATGATGTTGAGGTTGCCTGTTTTCTGAAGTTTTCAAAAGTTCACTATTTCAAAAGGCAAAGTTCACTATTTCACGCAACATGCACGTGTGAAAAGACGATCGCTGTATTTAATATAGTTTTCCGCAGCTATATATTTTTTCGGTTACATTCCCAGATAAAACGTCACATTTTTATTTATGATCGTCAGCGAGCTGGCATTCACCTACAATACTATCCATTTCATCCCCCAAGGCAGCCTCGTTCGGTAAAAAGTGGAAATAATATTTAGTAATTCCCAACGGGCTGCGGTATGCGCCGATCTTTCGGTTATTTGCTCGTGCTGCCACGAAACGCCGTCAGGAGACTCCAATACCGTGTAAAATATTTCGTACCGAATAGCCTTTTGGGAATCGTCGCGTTGGGTAAAAAGAACGCCTTTTTTGTATGAATATTGTTCTTTGGTCGACGTTATTATAGCCGGCGTGGTATGTTCATGAGTATTTATTTATTATTTACATACATTCCTGATATTTTATTCGGAAACATTGTTCTGCTTGTAAGCATTTATTTTTCATATAAGTGAATAACCTGGGTAACATATATCAACTGTAGCTAGAAACGTTACTTTATCATTAATTCTCAGTAGAGTTCATGTGATCAATCGATTGGAACAGTCGGAGACAAGGTTTATCTTAGCAATTTCTTTTACCCCAAAGAATAGTAGAGGTGATTAGTTTGGCCCAGTTGTAAAAAGACACATGATTTCTCTCAATGTGCGGAATATAAAAACATTAGTATTTTCGTATATTTTAGGTACCTAGTCACAGCTTTTAGTAGTTTAGTTACCTACCTGGTCAGTATTATTCTGACTACCTATAGTGCTACTTGTTTAGCTGTAAGCACAAGTATTTAGATTGCAATGCAGTTTGTAAGTACTTTTCAAACTATACTACCTAATGTTGTTTATTTGCGTTAGTAAATACATATACTTTTAGGTACTTTCCTACCATTTCGCAATTATGTTTCTTTACATAAATATTTTTAACAAAATGATTGCTTCATCGAAGTATTGGATATGTAAATGACTTGAAAACTCCGAATTTATAAAAAAATCCTCAACTTTCAGACTTTGATTGGACAATTTTCAGTCACAAGGTCGAGACCATTAAAAGTTATCTATAAGCCCGGTGTCAAAGCTGATTTTCTCGTTAACATTTAATTAAGCTTAAAATGTACAGGTATGTAGTAGCAACATACAAATTATATCATGTAATACTGTGGAAAATTTACTTATTTTAAGTTTTCAGACACGGAGGTATCTTTTGATAAATTATAAATATGCGACCGCCGACATTTATTTTTCAAAATTTGCCTATACACTTACCGGCTCACATGACTTCTTAAGGCGATAACTTTTCTTAAAAAGTAATGTCCCGAAGTATTTAAGAATATTTATACCAACTGCCAAATGCTGTGAGCGTCACCGTAGTTTGCAAGGATAATACGTTGGTTTATCTGCCTAATCCGCTATTGATCGCCCATCTGGCTGCTTCCGCAGGACAGGGCTTAGCTCAGTTTGTATAGCGCAAATTCAAGTATCAACCAGTGATGTGTGAATAAACGCACAAGTGAAACAACAGTTCATAATTATGAAAACTGGTTTTCACTGAAAAAAAAATTACGACAACAAAATGGTTTTTGTAATTCCTAGTAGTGTTTTCAATATTTTTTACTAAACGTTTTGTATTTACAGCAAATGTTTTATGTAATGTCTCACATTTATAAAACATTTGCTGTAAATACAAAAAGTTTAGTAAAACATACTAAAAAGACTACTAGGAACTACAATAACCATTTTGTTGTCGTAATTTTTTTTCTCAGTGTAATTGATCAAGATTTTGAGTGCTAAAGTTTGCTCATAGAAGATTGGTATGGTTAAAGTTGAATCTGATGTCACAGATATGATTTAGTTTTTTTTAGTTTTTATTTAGACCCAGGTAACGACGAGTAAAACTGTATTTATTATTGTAACGAAGTTTATTCTGATTTATGCTTTGTGTTCATACCTATAACCTGCTTTACTATATTACCATTTTTCGAGACGTAAGAGTTATTATATTAATTTATTAATAAGTTATGAATAGCCAGTGTAACCGTATTTGTTAGAAATATTTTGATGAATAAAGCAATTAAAGGGTTGGGTCCTTCATTTTGCGATATTTAGTGAAATTTTATTTATTTAATTATAGAGCTTGTGTTTTGTCTAAATAATATTGAAATTCTGTATTCGGCTTATATCAAGGTATAGTGTCTACCTTTGAACTTTATGGATTCTAACTCTACATTATCAAAATAATACACCTAATCGAACTCTACCGGTACACGGCTCAAAAGGTAGAACAAAAGAGATTTGTAGAGGCCAATTAACTAATGATAATATTGGTACACTGCCTACTCTATGCATTACTTCCTCGGTTTTTATGCGAGAGGGAATGTGCCCGGAATAATAATAATATCCTGGGACATTTTTCTACACACGGTTACCTGATCCCAAACTAAGCAGAGCTTGTACTATGGAAACCAGATAACTGATATTACTACATATACTACTTTTTTATTTGTAAATACATACTTAATATACATATACACCCAGACTCCGGACATACAGACATGCTCATGCACACAAATGCATGTCCCGGGAATCGAAACTACGACCTAAAGCGTGAATGGCGCCTCCGCGCCAACCACGCTAACGGGCCCGTCAAATAATAAACCAATAATGGTTATATACCACTGCTTTGGGGAATAAAAGTCTGATGTAGATATGTGTTGGTAGGGTGACGGCGGCGGCGGGCCGCTGATGTCGGGCGGCGTGCAGGTGAACCCTCGCACTGGCTCGCGGCTGAAGGCCGAGGCGCGATGCGACGGCGGCAGCGTGCCTCTCGCGCCGGCCTCGCCTCGCTTCGCTCGACACAATCACAACCATCTTGGTAATATTTTTTAACTCTAGAAAAACAACAGTAAAATTTCTTGTTATAGTAAGGTACCGAAATCACTGTCAGGATTTTACCCGATTACCTACCATCTTTATTTGGATCATGGATTCAGATAGAGGGAAAGTGTTCTAGAATCAATCAATGGATCCAAGTGGATGGAGGGTACAGAAGAATCTTCCGATGAAATAGTAATAATGTGTGCTGAAATTTTGCTTCAAGCTTGTGATGAACGAGTATTTATTCATATTCATAGGTAAATAAATTGGATTGGATTTGAAATACACATTTAGCATCATAGAGATGTTTTTTTTCACATAAGACACTCTTCTGAGTGAGGGTGTTTACCCCGAAGCTTTAGGACAAATAGGTCGCATTTCAATCCATTGGTTCTTGAATATTTTTTGATCAATATAAAGGAATGAATGATTGATCATGTGTTTCCAATAACCGATCATATTGGTTTAAAGATACCTACAGGATTGGTACAATATACGCAATAAACTTTTTATAAAGGATGATTGAATAAGGTGACAAGCGTTTTTTTCGGTATGTTTATTCAATCTAAGAACTTTGGTAGGTTTCTTTTCTA
The DNA here is from genome assembly GCA_947859195.1 of Drymonia ruficornis. Taxonomy (NCBI): domain Eukaryota; kingdom Metazoa; phylum Arthropoda; class Insecta; order Lepidoptera; family Notodontidae; genus Drymonia; species Drymonia ruficornis. Next base: position 10,493,020 of record OX401906.1, read on the forward strand.
TCTCTCAATTGGTGTGTCCAGATGTCTCGCATGACATTATGTCGATGCGTTCCGACATCAAAACTGAGTGCTCGAACGCAACTTCTGTTACCCGCCGCAAGTCTATCAGATGCTAATATGACGTTATGCAATTTATACCAATTGTTCTTAATTTAAGTACGTTTTTAATTGATTAATTTTGTGAAAAAAAAACTACACTTGGGCATCCAACCACTTAGCATAAAAATAACTATAAATAAGTTACGAATCTGTATTTTTCATTCGTATTTTATAGTTACCTACGAAAACTGAAGGTAAGTATATAAATATTAAAATTCATATGCGTTAAATATAATATTAAATGTGAAATAATCTGCTGAAATAAATTGGAGTGAGAAAATTCAATTAGTAAATGGGCCTCGCAACCGCGGTAAGCAAATAGTTAGCGAACATTAAACTGTGGGTGAAGTGATTGACGACACGGGCCTTTGAAATGGTAGTTAGTAATGCTAATGGCAGTTAGGTTTTAGAGAGATAATAGAAGAGTGAAAGTTTTTTATTTCAATTACGATTAAAGCGTCTCACACGTTATGCCGTGTGTCCACTGGCAAGAAAACTTGCACAAGTTTACTTGCGCAAGCGACTTCCAATGTGTAAACACTCACGCAAGTGGACTTCTGCAACTTGCCGATCTTGCTGCAAGTCCCACATGTACACGGTTGTGTAAAATTGCAGTCAGTGGAAACACGTCGGCAAGTGACTTCTGCAAGAAATTGCGGAAGTTACTTGCCAGTGGATACACGGCATTACATAGACGTGGTCTTTAATATTATCTCCGTGTATTCTTCATTAATTAATTGCAATTTCTTGAGGGTCGGCATTAAAATTTGTCGGCCAAAGGACTGCTAACGGATGGCCGACAGCATGTCGACCATCTCCCAGACTGACCTGACTTGAGGCCCAGGTGGTGCGACAGTGGGCACGGTGACGGGCGGCGGTGTTGTTGGCGAGGTGACGTGCGCGGGCGCGGGCGGGTGCTCGCGGTGCGCGTGCTGCGGCTGCACGTTGCGCGAGGCGGCCGCCCGCCACGAGCAGCGCGTCGCCGCCAACGAGCGCTTGGAGCGCGCTAACCTTGAGTGGAAACAGGTACTTATGAGATAGAATAGACATCATGAGAATAATAATGTTTTTTCTTCTTATGATGCCTCACCAACTAGCGTTTGCCGTCAAGTTTTGAAGTTCGTCCTTATCTTGGGCGACGCGTAACAGTTGTACTGCATTGGCGTTTCCCGTCCGTCTGAATGTTGCGGAGCTACGACTTTCATGTGTAACTCGCCTTTTACAGGCAAGCTTGCTTATATCATGATGATCTGCAGGGGCTGATCCTATCGTGCTTGCATACATGACCAAGATATGCCCCTTTCCGTCTTTTTATGATTAACAAGATTCCATTTTGGTTTACCTGGTCGCAGAACTACTTTGTTGGTCACTTTTTGTCCGTATGCCCACATTACAAAGAATGAGAATACGGTGAATAAACTATCCACCAATCTAAAGAACGTTTCGGCTTGATCCTTATTTACTCGCATCCGTTCGGCTTCCTGAGAGGCGTCTATGCATCGAATTCTAAAATAACCGGTTATACCGGTCGCGATGTCTGAAGTCTTCCAATTCATTGACAAAGTGCATCGTTTCCAGTATTTTATATTGAACGATAAATAAACCTGATACAAATAGCCCATTAATCGATGGCATTTGTTCCTGTAGCCCGGTAATACCGGAGCTTTAAGGGAATGATGTCATTTATTGTACTGATCGCGTGAAAATTTCGTCTTAGCAACGGGTATGCAAAATAATAAAATCATTTGGTTTCGTAAAACTTGCTCTCATTTAGTGTCCGAACTATTTTACCCATTTCTTTTGAGACGCCCATTTTAACCTCGAACACAATGCAAAGAGGGGTGTTCTAAAGGGCAGCTCCGGTGGCGATTGTGATGCGAGGGTGATTTATAAACTTTTCGATATGTGATGTGGGTTGGGCTACCGCCTTTATGTTCATAGGGGATGCAATTGGTTTCAACGAAATCGATTCGCCTGATTGATGCGACCCCAGCGTAAGTTTGACTCCTCTTTCCGGATCCGATATATGGTCTCATCACTAAAATGCAAATGCAATATCTGTCGTTTGATACACATGAGGCGTTTTGGGACTTTTATGACTGTCGTGAAATGGATCCAAAGATATAGGTTTAAAGTTTTCTTTGCTCTATCTCCCCTAATTGACAGGTGGCGGTTGTAGCGGACCGGGCACTCCTCGCGGTGTTCGTGCTGGTCACCGCCATCTCCACGGCGGCCATCTTGCTGCCCCAACTGAACAATCTGCACGTCGGCAACACGCCGCTCAAACCACCCATTTAGAGACGCGTAGGGCCAGCCGTAGTTTACAGCCAACGAATAGTTACTGTGTGCGAATAAGTATAATATTGTGCCAAATTGTTACCCCTCACCCTTAGGCCAAAAGCTCATATTTTCCCCAAAAGGCACTAATTAATTAAGCTGCGTACTTACACCCGTGTCTGTGAAATCAAATTTTATAAACGCTCATTTGAATTAATTTTCTTTGGAATCTCAGGTACGCCTACTTAGCTACTATAATTGTACCTAATAATGTTGTGCCAAATTATTAAAGTGGATTCCATTTGATGATAAAAGTATGTAAATATGAAATTCTCAAATTGATTGTATGGACGTAACTGCAGTTAAGTTAACACCTACCTTTATCTCGGAGTAAAAGGTGCCTAAACATCTATACACGGTAGGCTAAAGCTTCTTTGAGCGAGACATCTCGTATTTGCACATAAAAATAAGTGTAAGTAAATAAATGGGAAAAAGTGGTGATGATATGTGTAATATGCGTAGGAAACGAAACACATTTTTATTTAAATATAGGAACGTTAAGTCGTAACGTTAAGTATATATAAGTACTATGCACCCAAAGGTATTCGTTAGGTACCCAAAGTTATTTTGGTATAACACTACATTATTATCTACTTAAGTAAAATACACAGACAGTGATTTACCTAACAGGTAATCTAATTTTGTATACGTCAAATAGAATTTGTGCCAAATTCCGAACATTATCAAAGGTACGTTTGGAGATAAGTTTGAAAGTACTTAATTCAACTTTGTAAGTCCTTGTGCAGGTTGCGAACTAAAACTTATCAGTAGTAAACTTTCCTCTCTTAGCTACATTTTGACGGGATGCTTTTATTGAATGGAGGTGCATTATAAAAAGAATACGATAAGTAAATTATTATGGTCTTGGCCTAATAATAATAATATTAGGCCTTTTAACGTCCCACTCCTGGGTACGGGCCTGCCCTCAATGCGAGGGGAATTCAGGCCATATTCCACCACGCTGGCTCAGTGCGGGCTAGTGTGAGTCTTGGCCTAAATTACTTTTAATTCATATCGATTCATTTCATAAAAAATCTCGATAAACGATATTCTCGGAATAACTGTGACAGTATAATAGTAGACATTAATTATAATTAATTCTACGTTAAGAGGTAGACGCAATTGTTTGTGCCAACGTTTTGTACGTCAATTAAGATGTTAAGTACCTTAAGATTATTGTTAGAAGTAGTAGAGACAAGTATATTTGTTATAAACACTGTTATGATATCCATAGTAAAAAACACGCAATTTTAACAGGATAACCACTCTCTTCAAGTTTCGCATCCATAAATAAAATTCTGATTGTAATAATATCTATATCTAGTCGCATTAGATAGGTAGGTAGTGTAAATTAAAGTTGTATAAGCTCAAGGTTGTTGCAAATTTTGATGTTAAAAATGTAAATAAGTGACGTAAACTTTAAGATCGAGCTGTTATGATAGTATGACAAAATTGTACAAAATAAATATGAATAAATTTTCGGAAAATAAATGTCTTTTCTTTTTTTTGTACATCGCTGTGCACCAGTTAGGCGATTGCGATTCGAGAGCGATTAAAACCCTCATAAATTAATATTTTTTGGACCTCAATCGCCTTACCGCACCGCACCGGTGCGGCCCCGGCCTTACATTGAATACTTAGCCATTTTATTTACTAAGCTAAAATCTCTGATCATAGTAGTGTTACCATGGTGGGGCATGCACCAATGGATGAATTTTCATTTATGTGCATAATTTACAGTTCGCTGACGGTGAGGGAAAACATCGTGAGGAAACCTACCTATCCCTCGGGATTAGGTAATAGTCAGTTCCTGTATACACGGCGACAAGGTTCACCACCTGCCACGTTGGGTTCTGACTATCTGGTGAAACGTGGGCTTTGAGTTGGTTAATACCTCCACAATGTCGTGATGTATGGCCAATCAAGCCTCTGACTACCCCCGAATGGGGATAAAAGTCGTGACGTTACACATAGTAGTGTTATTCTCTATGTCCAAAGTAAATATAATGATATAAGATCATTATTTAAAATTACAGATTCGATGGACATGCAGAATCTACACCATACTACTTATGATGTACAGTATGGACCGCCAAAATTATGTTATTATCCTACAGAGGATTGTTTCTTACAGATCAAATCCAATTTGTGTAACGGTGAGTGAAGCTGGGGTATGGAATGGGGTAATGGGGTAATGGGGTAATGGGATGGTACGCACCTCGCGCCTCGTTGAACTCTCCTGTAGGTACCTATGGCGTGGAGAGGAAGCGCTCGTTTGGAAAACTATTGGTGTTCCATTTATTCATGTGGTGTGATACTATGGCTATCGTATGATGGACTGGGGGCAATCCCAGTGAGCCCAGTGAAATCACGATAAGCCGTTTCCAATTTTTTCCAAGTGAGCAGAGGGGCCTATGCTCTCATAATAAAAATAAAATGTGCAATGCACAGATTAATAGAAGTAGGCAGATGTCGTCTTGGCAACAAACGATGTGAAGCCGGGTAGCATTTTATGTGTGCGTGACAGACAACTACAGTAGCGGCACGCTATGATGGCCGTTTTGTCATGTGGGGGGAGGGAAAAAATGAACCTTATTATAACGGAATAAGAATGACAGTTTTAAAATTGAGGAATGTCAAAAAATTAATGCTAAAATGAATCTTATTCCGTTGCAATAAGGTTCATCCTCTTTCCCCCTCTACATGTCAAAACGGCCATCATAACGTGCCGCTACTGTACGAGCGGCACTAGGGGCACATACATCTGTGTGCGTGTAAAGTTGTGTATAAGGCGAGATTGTATTCGCTTTTTTGTTTTGTATTTGCTTTGGTGGCCTCACTTTCGTGTTCTATGCACTCCATCTATAGCTGCAATGTATTTAAATTTTAAAGTATCTACTCAAATCAAAGTCGTTATTAAAAGGGTAAAGTAGGTACATTGCTTACCTAGATTCAATTTTATTTTTATAAATATCGTGGTAAAGATAAATTGGCGCCTTAAAAAGTAAACCTGCAATTAATTTTCTCCGTACGCCGTTAGACTTCGATAAATTGGCTCATACATTTCCCTCGTTTATGGTAATTTGCAGATTTTAATAGCAATTATGCTACGAAATGTATCCGGCGTATTTATGAAAATGAATACGCTGTTGACTAAGCATATTATTTACAAAGCCATTACTACTCAACCAAGCCAACTAGGAACCCGAATGGAATTCGGCTTCCCCGCCTGCATTCCGCCCGCGCACCCGCCACCGCCTGCGGTTTCCCGCCCGCCACACCTCCCGCACACCGCCACCGCCTTTTTGTGCGGTTCCTAGTTGGCTTGGTGAAGTAGTAAGGTTGGGTGACCAGCTGCGAGCGCGTTTGACAGTTTGCACAGTTCGCGCTGACCCTTTTTAACCGACTTCAAAAAGGAGGAGGTTCTATGTTCGGCTGTATGTATGTTTTTTTTTTATATTTCTGTCACCTGTGTTTATATTTTGTTTCTTGTTGCGATTAGTGTCGAATAAATGTTTTTCTTTCTTTCTTTCTTTAAACCACATAACATTCTAAATTCTTTGGTTTGAACTTTCGCACCAGTTTCCATCTGTAGGTACTTATAGGCTACGTTTGATGTGTGCAAATCAAGCTCGCTCGTTAGCTACGGTCGTGCTTTGATGTTTGTTGAATTATCTTTATTTGGTACCATGTCATCTATGTCAAAAGGTCCCAGGTTCGATCCCCGGTGGGGCATGCACCAATGGATGAATTTTCATCAATGTGCATAATTTACAGTTCGCTGAGGGTGAGGAAACCTACCTATACCTCGTGATTAGGTAATAGTCAGTTCCTGTATACACGGCGACAAGGTTCACCACCTGTCACGTTGGGTTCTGACTATCTGGTGAAACGTGGCCTTTGAGTTGGTTAATACCTCCACAATGTGGTGGTGTATGGCCACTCAAGCCTCTGACTACCCCCGAATGGGGATAAAACTCGTAACATTAATTTTTTTTTAAACTATGTTTGGTAGGTCGAATGTCAAAGTACCTATAGACTAAATAATCTCTTAGAAATATTTTCGATGTATTTGTATCGACCATCGATGATTCCCCACATCTCGTATTTCTTAATTCAATTTCTTCAATACTCATCAGATTTTAAGCATTTCATAATTTTACAAGATTTGTTTCTATTTACATTACATTGTATCAAAAGCGCGGTACATCCTTAATTTCAAATCGTTTTCTTCGTCGCTGTAACTAGAAGCTTCAACAATTTTTTGTAAAAGGGTCTTGTCTGTTTCAGCGCTCGGGTCATTAGATATTACATTTGAATTGTTGGATTTAAGTTCCGGGAATCTATCCACCATGGTCTTGTTGATCGTTCTGAATTTATGTAAAGAAAATACAATGGGATTGTCTTCGTTAACGCGAAATCTTTTCTGTTGCATTCTGTTACGGTTATATCTAGGTGTTGTTATATCTCGTACGAATATTTTGTTAAAATTGTTGTCATAAGTTGCTCTCAACATTACATGTCTAAGCGTGTCTTCTGCAGGTGTGAACGTATGTTGCTTTTTCTTATGTTTAAAACCATTGTGTTTTATATTTTTCATTTTCTTATGATTTCGATGATGTTTATGATGTTTTTTCATCGTTTTATGATGCCTAGTCCTTTTATGTTTAGTTTTTCTTCTGAAATTATGTTGTGGATATTGACTTGTTTGCAAGTTGCTTTTTGTAGTGTTTCGATGTAATTGCCTGCTGCCTGTAAGATAATAAAAGTAGATGAACATGAACGATTTCAAGTAGTACGGTCAACAACACAAGTTGCTGAACGTTCTCTGTTTTTCAAATAGGCTGGACACCTGTTTTGCATAACATCCATTATATTTCTTAATCTAAAAAAAAATATATGTTGCTATTGTTTGGTCTTGACAATGTTGGCCAAAGTTTGTAAAATAAAGAGTATTACAGATACAGATTTGAAAAATTGAGAATTTTCAGCGACTTATGTTGCCGACTGTACCAACCTACCTTTTACTGTAAGGTAAATAATATGCATTAAGCATTAGGCTATTCACGTTATACAGGGTGTAACGGAAAGGGTATATACATGCGAAGTGCACGGCTTCATTGGATGATAACGAACAAGACGGCAGCGGTTTTAAAATCCTATATCTACACGTTACAGAGATATGAGACATTCCAATACATGAAAACAAAATAGCAAACTTGTCAAATTTACATTTCGACATCACTAGCACCAAGTGACGTGAAAAGGATAATGACACTCGTAGTGCGGTTACACGTTTATTATTATGGGAATTCAATAAACTTACCAAATTTAATATTTTGGTATGAATTTTTGAAAAAATATTTTGATTTGAAATCTTGCATATCGTTTCTATAGCAGATACACTTTTCACCCCTTTCGGATAGATATACCCTTTCCGTTACAAGCTGCAGGTAACACAGGTAGATACTCAATTTTAGTTTTCAACTAAGTATTCAATTACCTTTAACACCTGTAAGGTTCATAACATTGTTCACATCCTGCATTCTTCGCGATGCACTTGGGAGCTTTTCCGTGAGGAGTTTATTTAAGGCGGTAATGAATTGGCGACGTTGTTTAGTACCAGCCAACCTCGTGAGTGGCGCCAGTATTGCTGTCATCATTTCTTCAGTTACTACGAGCGCCGATCTATTCCCTGAAGACAATTAGAAAAAATGCATTTTGCCGCGGTATTTTATGTTTCCCGCGGAACTCTAACTATTTTTCGAAAATAAATTACCATAATATATTATCCATTTGTTTGATATAGTACGAATTTTCTAGAAGACAAGTAATAACAAACAAAAGTAACCCCCTCAGTGAATTCCTAAATTCGCGCTTCGCGGATGCTGGGTACATGTAAACGCAGCTATATTGGTACATTTATCGGTAGGCAAGCTATTGAATTAAATCAATAGCTTAAATTATTAATAATAATAAATAATAATAATTTAGCCCTTTTAACGTCCCACTGATGGGCACGAGCCTCCCCTCAATGCGAGGGGGATTTAGGCCATAATCCACCACGCTGGCCCAGTGCGGGTTGGTGGATTTCACATGTCTAAAGACATGCAGGTTTCCTCACGATGTTTTCCTTCACCGTAAGCTAGTGATAATCATATTAAAGTTATGATTCACACATAGATTTCGAAAAATCCAGAGGTGTGAGCCAGGGTTTGAACCCAAGACCTTGAGCCCGCAAGACGCGTGCTTTATTAATCGGCTACCACTGCTTTGCAATTATTACCTGTTTTAAATAAACATTCAAAAATAGATCCTCACGATACAGGTTATGCCTAGTGTAAGGATCACAAGTAATGTGCTCAAATGTATGTACTATGTTTCTGATAATATCCTTACCTACTTTGAGATACGACATATTATTTTCATATATTTTTTTATATTCAGTATTTACTCACCTTCGGGGGATTGGTTTGCAAAAACATACAAATATTCGAGCGACACCCATAGCTGTTCACCTTCGGCATCGTCGTATAAATTGTCGGCAGCTTTTAAAGCTCCATCCAAAGTTTCATCGAAAAACATTTCTTTATTCACCATCACAAACAGTAGGCTCTCCGCATAGTCTGTAGGAAGTAAGCAGGTAGGTACTTCAATAAAATCTGTATAGTACGTTTTTTTACTTGTCCTATTTGGTAAGCAAAGATGGCGTCCAGCGGGGCGATTGCGTAACTTTTTTGTCAATGTTTCAATTGGTTTCGTTCATCCTGTGTCAATTATATACGAAACCAATTGAAACATTGACAAAAAGTTACGCAATCGCCCCGCTGGCCGCCATCTTTGCTTACCAAATAGGACAAGTATAAAAAAACGTACTATAACTACTTAACATTTTGTTGGTACTTGGTCCAGCCTACACATTGAGCTACTATTACTACTACAGTAGACACCGCACGTCATGACGCTTTTCCCATTCTATTGCGGTGTGCTATCGCCGTGTATTTTACGAGTATAAAGTACGGCGAGCTGCCCGCCCTCTCTACCTGCGTGTGGCGCATGACAGTGGCTTGACTTAGCGCCTCTAGTACCTAGTATATATTAGCTCAATGGGACCGACAAATATTCTAGCCACTCTTGTGTACCTACGGAAGGATCTACTATTCAATTCGTTTACCTTAATTGACTAGCTGTGTAAATAAACAGGTCATACTTGCCTGTGCCTGCCGGAAATGTATTGTGTAGGTATGTCTTTACAATGAATTATGTACTTACCTAACCAACCAGGTACACTGATATTATAATAGCCTAATAATAATATTACCTAAATAAAAATTGAAGAAGTTATGGTAGGCATGGTGACGCACTGGGACGGACGGACGGACAGACGGACAGACTGATGAACGCATAGCTAGGCTACGGAATCAAGCATAGCTCGCAGAACCGATGGCGATCGGGACAGAAAGGCTTTAGAATGGCGAACGTGAGCCGGGAGACGTATAGTACGACGGCTGACAACGTTTCGACCGCCAAGAATTTGTGATTTACATTACAATGCAGAATTCACGAACGCAATGAACGCATGAACAATTGTTAAGAGATTTGAGATGGGGCTTACTTCTTGTTGTATTTCCTGGTAACAATACAATTTTTTCGGCAATAGACAATATACTGCTGATCGCAGGCTCGCCCAAAATATCCAACATGTGTTCGCTGTTCATGCTGCGAACAAACAAGAAAACTGAAAATGTACCGAATTAGAGCTGAGTTCACCAGCACATTAATGAACCATTAAAGTAGTAACCGATTGTTCGAGGTATTGGTAACAGACGTTTACTGCTTTAACGATCCGTTAGCGCCCTATCACACAAGGACACCAGTGGTAGCACAACCAGTCGCTCCACCAACAAAATGTATAGGGTGTATGGAGGGTATCGCACCTGGTGTCCGCTTGGTAGCGCAACCAAGTCGGTGTCGGCTATCGAATCACCCGCTGGTGGCGCAACCAGGGTTGCCTCGTGCGATAGGGCGCTTACTGCTTTGGTGAACACCGCCCTTAGTAGTGGATAGTGAGATTAGTGTTACATAGGTCACTTTAGACCTGTCACCTCGAGGCAATGTAGCCACTAGACGGATTAGGGTTTATTACACTTAACTAAATTTAGGCAAGTGTAATCGCATTCAGCAAGCTATTCAGAAGATAGAATGGTTTAAATATTTAGAAGCTTCTGAATTTAGGCTTCTAAATTTAGCCAAGTGTAATAAGCTCTTAAATTACCGAGGTCAAGTCAACGATTGCACTATGTTCTTATCACTGTTCTATTCATCACTTACTAAAATACGTATCCTCTGAACGCAGTAAAGAACGAGTCCAATGCCTCATCGCTCATTGACTGTAATATCTCGAAAAATTTGGTTGTAAACACGGTGTAGTAGCCCACTTTGCGGTGAACCATTTGGTCTTTTAAATCTTTCAGGAATTTGTTGGACGTCGGCATGGGCGTAGTTCCACCTGAAATAGGTAGGTAGGTACTTAAAAAATTGTTATCGTCCAACACTTGCTCTTTGTTCAACGAGTTCTAAGCACATAAACATGGTACAATAAGGTATATGAGACATACTAAACTTATTTTAAATGATTTTGAAGCTATATATCCACAGGATGTTTCAACGGTGCGAAATAATGATGGATGGATGGATGTATGAATATCGGGAATATAATTAAATGGTATACATTTTTTCTATTGAAATTCGGACACTTTTACAAAAAATTTAAAGAAATGTTCTAATCTCAACAACTATGCAACATTTTAGCAATCTGTTTTTTTTTTAAGTTGGTGGTCATTTTGATGTTTTCTATGCCCGCAACATGAATGTTATCTCAAATGTTCAAAGGCCAGTAATTCAAACAATTTGATATATGATCAGTTGTCAGCTACCATATTATGTACCTACCTAAATTACTATTTCTGACCCAAAAGTCAGAAATAGTAATTCAAAAAACACCCTGTTCCGGCAAGACAGAGTATGTAAGACGAAAGAAAAAACCTTTGCATACGCGTAGAACAGTCTGATGGGCAAACAAAAATCCACAATAAGTTAGTCATCAATATAAGTAAACAAATAACTGATGAAATACCTCCAGCAGGTCCTGATAACGTTACATTTGATTGTATACCCTGTTTTGTAGTTGAAAAAATATCAAAGCCCACAGTAGTTTGACCGTACTCGAATTCAATGCCAAAGGGGTCTTCAGTAGGATCATCATTTTGATAAATCATCATTTGTCTTGGTTTGAACTCTAGTAACAAATTTAAAAAATTACAAAATGTTATACATGACACAGGCTACGCGGTAATAAAGATCCGGGTTTTCAATAATACTCAAAGCAAATTGAGTAGTTATTTAAATTGTGTAAAGGACTTTTTAATGGATATAGACCCGCCACAAACTTCCACCACTGTTACTCCTGTAAGCCAGGACCGAAGATGGTTTTCCTTCATTTGTTCCATTAGTCTTGTTTCTGTGGCAATCAGCCTTTACTGTTATTTTTGTGTCCCGCTTTGCAACGGATGGAAGTGGATAATCTTCTTCCAACTCCTCCTATTCTTTCTTTTGATTGAATTCATGCGGGTTCGAAGACATCTTAGTTTTTCCACGGGACTCGTTGAGGGTCAAACCTTGGCTTTATCATTGCACACTATTGTTGAACCTGGCTTTATAAAGGACTTTGGAGCGTTAGATCCATGTGAACACGCTTGTATTCCCTGAAATCTGAATAAACATTCTCGCTTACCAGCAGCTTTTACAGTCATTATAGGGGTAAGTATCTGATCAGGAGTGACATCTTGCGGTTGTTCGTCAGGTTCATTTCGTATCCACTTATTCACAGCTTCTTTTAAAAATGGATTTAAATCTTCATTGTTATTATAACTATTTTCGGGAGTGTCTACTGTATTTTCTAAATTGTCATTAGGACGCGTGTTTCCTACCTGCACCCAGTGACCTAAGACCTCTCTCATTTTAGGCTCTACGTCTCTATACATGTTATCAGGTGGATCGTTTTGGTCGATAACATAAGGTGGAGTAGGGTTATATCCTTTCATCGTTTGTCTTGGTACATATTCAGGGCGTTTGTTCCACCAGTTTCTATCAGTGGCACCATAATCCACAAAGTCTCTTCTTTTTTCTGCTTTTGCTGGCAGTCTATGATGAAAATTGCGGTCTGCCATATCCTTTAATATTTGTCTTTCATCTTTTATTTTATTTTCGACTGCGGCCAGAAAATGCCCAACGTGTCGTAAAGATTTCAAGAGTTCTCCCTTCATCTGAGTTGCTTTTTGTTTGGGATCTGAAAAACAGAATTATATTAATTCTTTTTGGTTCAAAAAGGTACCTATTTAACAAATATTTTTTTTACTCACAACTTCTTCTTATCACATCGCATTTAACTGAAATAAGTGCACTCATATAAATGAAAGTCAAAACCAACATATACATGTTTGCGTATCATTGCTGAAATTCGAATGTTTATAGCTAATAAAATTGGCGAGAATGCAAATAATATTCGGATCGATAAACATACACTTAGGTAATACAAAATGCACTAGAATAAATTTGAGCTGCTCAAAAAAATCCACGAACACCATGCGACATCTTAATGCTATAAATTTTACATAAGTAGTTATTATGTCATGAAAAATGGAAAAACATGTTTAATTTGTTTCACTAAGAAAACGCAATGTAAGCGCAGTCAAGAAACCATTAATCATAGAGGACTGCCGGAGCGGCAACAAATAAGCATCGAGGCATACTCGTACGTGGACGGATGAAAGAACTAAAAGCAATACATGTGCAAGCCTATTTAGAAGCCTTTTAGAATTATGATTCTACGTATATTACCTAGATACGTACCTATGTAGTGTTAACACTCTAGTCTTAGGTCCTAGTTTCAAACGATTCCACGACAGGGCCCCGAGTCTGCTGACAATTAACCATTGCGAAACTACTGGTTTTTAATAATTATCTTGGTGAATCCTTCATAATAAATCGTAAATTCTTGGCGGTTATCATGTGGTCGGCCAGAGGACTGCTAACAGGTGGACGAAAACACGTCGACCGTCAAGAATTTACGATTTATAATGAATAGTTCGCGAAGATAATATTGGGGACCAGTGGTTTAATGATAGCAGACACGCTTCTCTCAGGTTTGATGCACCACTCACATTTTAGGTTTGAAGAGGTACTTGAAGAATAGCAATGTCAAAGTACAGTGCAGTGTTTCATCAAGCCGGGTTCGGTAATGTATGGGGATAAAACAAGGCGCTGCCAGCTCGCGGCCTGCGTGCGACACAGTGGGCCTGTGGTGGGCATTGTGGAACGAACATGGCCTTGCCGACACCAATACGTCACGTGATAGTGAGGCGGGGGCTTAAGTATAGACTATCGATGTATTAAAATTTACTGATGCCACGTTTACATAACTGTGCGTTTCCACTGCACAAAAACATGTTGACACAACATATTGCTTTCTCTATTTTTTGCTGTCATTAAATAGAGACAACAATATGTTGTGATAACATGTTATTGCGCAGTGGAAACGCACGGTAATGCCCAGTCCAGTGCTGACGTCACGCGCACGAGTCAGTCCAGCGGACTAGCCGCCTGTCTATATACGGGCAGTGCGGTTGACATGATGACAGTGACGGGACAGTCCAATTGTATGTAGGGAATGCTTTTGCTACGTACTCTCCATTTGCTGTGACGATTAAAATTACAAAGACATGATCATAGATATTATTTCAATATCTGATGGATAACTATTTTTAGAGCTCCAAACCCTCTTGGGCTCTCGATTTGTACCTGAATCGAAAAGCTAATCAAAACTTTGGTCGTATTCGTGTTTTTTATTAAAGGTATTGGTTTAGTTTTAAAGTTAGAAAGGAATATAAAAACAAAGTTTCTCAATCTAGCATTTATTCGTATATCTTATTAATGTTACGACGTCAGGCGTCTAGAATTATGTTCATAAGTTAGGAATACAACAACACTCGTATCAAATTTTCACACATTTTCTGAAGTTTAAAAGTTGCTTTTACGTTATAAGGAATTGTGGTGCGCTACAAAAAATGAAACTTACGAAATACATATTTAATATATTATTTTACTTGTTTTATTTAGCTAAGGTTACTTTTTGGTGCTTTTATTAACATTGTGTCCATTATTTTCGTTCTTTCTATTAGACAATGTGGTTAAGTTGACCATCATAAATTTCCAGTACTTATAAGTAGCATTTTTTGCAATTTGAATGTAGCTAAGTAGGTACTTTTGTTGCCCTCAAACTTGGAATTTACAATAAACAAATACTTATAATTTTAATGATCCGATAAATTAACGATATTGTGGATACAACCCTAATGTTTCATAGGTACCTATAGTAACTGCAAGGGCACAGGCTTTGTGCTACCAACGAAAGCTCTAAAGTACATCAAGTGACATGACTTTGGACAAATAATGTACATAATGCGAACGAATTTGCGGTGATAATATTATTATCATGAACAGATTCCCGCCGGGAGCGATTGTAGGTACTCGGTTCGTTTTATTACGATTCTGAAATTGCTTTTCATGCTAGTCGCGTTGGAAATTATGAAGGCTGAACTCAGTGAAATGGATTATATATTTTTTTCAATAATTAAGTAAATATTGCTAGTTATCATTTTTAAAACCTAAGTAAACTTAGTTATGATAGTATTTTATACATAGGTATACCAAAAGGGTAGTCCAAAATGTGACGTTCAAAAAATATTGATTCATCATATCCGAGTGTACTATATAAGTATTTCAAATGCAAACTGCATCTGTAATTCTGGGTCAAAATGATTCACTGGGAAATTATCCTCTCAGAACGTTTTCGTGTAGCTGTAACAGTACAACGGTTAAGACTGTTCCCCCTTCCCCTTATTAGATTCATGGTTAAAACATATGCCTTCATTGCGCCGTCCGAAAAATGCATCAGACGATGTAACCTTAGGCGTGCACGTGACCTTATCTACTACCTACTGTAATATGGCAACTGTAGGTAACTAGCATTCCTTGGTAACTAGCAACTCAGTGTTGCCAACCGAACAAACCCAAGCCCGTGGTCACCAATAACGAAATCACAAGTTCTGGGAAGGCTTTGTGCGTCGACCTCTGTAATGATGTCTCAGACGGCGTCATTAAATTTGACCGCAGATTTCTCAAACAACTCGACGGCAAAGCCGCTGGTGTTAGCCTCTGTCAACTTCGAGCCACATTAATATTTCAACAAGATTGATAGGCTGGCGGCGACGCACAATAAATAATAATATCCAACGACACTAGTTCCAATTGTTCCAAATAACCTTTTCGTACTGAAGGTCGTAGCTTGAAACAGATATAAAAAAAATCAGAAGAAAGTAAGTCTTTGAATAATTCACGTATTCATGTAAGTATTGCAGAAACATAGCGTTTGCTATTCCAGACTAAAAAATAATTACGAAGGTTCGTTATTAAACTTACAAGTAACTAGCTAAGTGTATAAAAAACTTGTATCGTTTTTGGTCAATATCAGGGAGATAGACAACTGATTCCTTGATTTCATAGAAAAGCTGTCGCATACGAAGTGGTTTTGAGTGAAAAGATAAAAAATAGAACTCCGTTACTGGTAACTATTCGATTTTGATAAACATATGTCTACTACAATATACATATTATCATTGTTTATCTATTGAATTAATTATCTTTGGTTCAATTAGAGTAACTAAAGATAAGTACAACAGTTAAGATAAAGTAGGTACCTATATTAAAGGTAGCTTTAATTCTACCTAGTGCAATTTAGATACGAACATTTCTATTAGAGATAATAGATTGTGAATCTAGTAACCAATTAATTTTAAACTTGGTATTGTTAATAGCATAATATTAATTATAGAGACCCGCCATACCTACCTAGTTTTATGGATGCTGTATTTTTTATTACACTATTGTTTACTTCTCTATATACATTACCATTTATAAATATGGTATAAATATGTACCTACTTACATACTTATAGATAGGTAAGTATAGCGGCTTCATCAGATGTCAAAGTCGTGACTACTCATGTGGATTTGATTTGACCATGTCTTCCTCAATCCATTCCAAGTGATAAAAATGAATGGACGACGTTATCATTACGATCTATTCAATGGTTTTGTAAATAACCCACGCGTATATCACTATAAACGCAAAAAAGAGGTAAGTAAAAATACTTGTAGCAGAACTAAATTCCGGTACGGTGGAGACGACGAAAACCATTCGCTCCGAAGCCGGAAATTACTGCCTCCTATTTTCCGCTCCGTCGTAAATGTTTAACGCTCCAGAAAAGAAGTGAGGACATTGAGGTTAACAAGTTATTCATTAACACTGATTATATTTACCCGCAGATAAACATTGCACTGTTGATTCCAAATGTTAGCGATTTATCTTGATTCATGATTTTGAATAGGACGTAACAGTGCCGGATTTATACTTTTCTTTGCCCAATGTACATTTGATCAAATAAATTAGATGACTTCATCCAATTCAATAAATAACAACACCGATATTTGATTAAAGATTTTCAACTAACTAACTAACTTTTCAAAGAAACTTGATCAAATATTGGGCAATAAAATTGGGCAAAGAAATTTGACGAGTGGAATGTCACCCTTAGCGATGGTTTCAGTAATAACTTGTATACTGACGGTGAAATTCTGAGTGTGGGCGTGCGTCCCCTCAAAATTGGTTACGTCATCACTGAAACTTTAAAGAGTCCTGAATGACTAGTAACAATTTCTTTATTATTTAAGTGAGCTTTTGTGATCTTGCTAACATTAACAATTGATGATAGTGACTAAACAAAACTGTTAAATAGCTTTAAGTAACTTATTTCTTAGGGAGTCTGGTCTTTATAACTACTTTAAGAAACTTTTATTAATGAGAATTAGGTAAAGCGCCTAAATATGTATTTATGTTAACCTTTGTGGTTTTAGATAAAACTTAAGTAATTGCGACACCTTTTCACAACAAATATTTGTTTACAGACGTTAGCGAACAGCTACACAGACGTCCTAAATATTTCATAAACTCGTGAACGTAATTCAGTAGTACATAATCGTGGTCATTGAATATGTACACCTCCATTTTATTTCACAGGAGTAACATTGGTAGAAGTGTGGGGCGGGTCTAGTCCCATAAAAAAAAATACTTCGGCCCAATGTTCATTTTGTGTTTTGACGTAAAAAACATGAATAGGAAGGTTGGCAGGCGAAATGTATTTACGGTTAACAGACTTTGAGACCTTAGTACATCTCTGTAACCTTTGGCTTTGGTGAGACTGATGGTATGTCTAAATTTCTGAACAAGTACCCTTCGTTTTTAAAATAAGAAACCCTTTAACCATGAATAAACGAAGTCATTTGTGAATACGTATATTATGTTATAAACTTGGTTATTTACATGGGGGAAAACTCATTATTTCATCACACGATGTTTAGTTTTTTTTACAAGTTTTTACTGGTAAGATAAAAAGTAGGATATGGTCATGACACTATTTGTCCGCTTTGAACAGAATAACTTATCGTTCCTCTTACCGCTCGCACCACAAGTTCTAGTGTACCAGTAACAATGGGCGTCAGAAATGAAACTCCAATACCTCACCTCCAATACCTCACCGCCACGACCCCGAACTGTTAGACCCGAGAGCTCAAGATTGCAATCTATCAGACACAATATGTAGACCTACCTCAGAGCAGGTATAGGCCACGACCGCACTGACTTTTCAATATCGCTCACACTCGAAGCTCGCCATTATTAAAAGCTCTATTGTCGACAGAATAGTGAAACTGAAATAATACCTACTGTAACGAGGCTAAGCAGGAGATACTTATTTGGTAATAAATGGTCGGTGAACCTTTGCATAATGTATAAGTAGTAATGATTTAGTCTTGATAAGGGATACTTTGTCGTGGTAGTTAGGAAGGTACCATATCTGCTAAAATAATACATCAATATGTGACATACGATCCTGCATGATCTTTGTTTCATTCTATACGTAGATATGCCTATAAACGTAGGTACATAATCATTAAATCAGTACAGGCAATGTCAGTTTACATAATCTATTAATATTTGACTATTCCATTATTTTCTAAAGGTTCATAACTCTGTCGTCACAGGTGATGATAACAAAAAATATTAAGACGACGTAAAAACACACGTCTGGTATACATAACTAAGTACTCTCCAATGGTACGGTTAGCAACGAAAACAGACAAGCAAAAAAACAGAACAGAAGAAAAAATAAATACTGCGTTAAGTGGTTTGCGTCAATGGCTACAAACAATGATTTGTCATATTTACCCCCAATAAAGGTTAGATTTTGTCCCAGTATCTACTCTATTATTATGATATCTTTTTGTGGTCTAACACACACATTGTACTACGACACACTGTATTAAAATATGCAAGTGGCGGTATAAAAACAACAACAATCAATGTATAAATAACAAGCCCGCTGTGTTTCTTGCCGGATCTTCTCAGTCGAGGTTGCGTTTCCGATCCGGAGGTAGAATGAATTAAGTAAAAACATGTAAAAATGACAATTCGTAAATGCCCCTGTAGGCCTACAAAAATGTCAAGGTCTACTTAATTACAGTTGAACCTGCATTTACGACTAATTTATTGGCGGCGTCTTCAACAGGCGCATGCCTCGCGCGAGCACTCACTTTTGACGTCGGAACTCAGACATAATGTCATAATATGAGTGCTCGGGTGAGGCATGCGCACCATGTGGACACATCTAATGACTTTATTTTACCCGTCCATGTCAGTGTCTGATATTTATTTCTGTTTTTAATTCAACTTCAAATTTTCTTTGCTTACAATACTGACATTAAATATCACTACCTTTCTTCGGGCTAGTGGCTGTAATCTATTCAATCGGCAATAACGCGATATTGTGGACGCTCAATCTCACTCTGAATGATAACATCCCCACATTTCTGCCTTTATCTCGCCCGTAATGCTGCTGACATTTATTATATTACGTCTATAAATAAACAGAGCACTTTTGTCTGTTGAATTTCTGAATATTACTATTTAATAAGAGCCAATTTTGTCTTTGCATGGATACATAACGATTCTTTGTTACACGTTTCCGTTTATAATCCAGCTTGTAAATTAATTAACTCTTAATTAACAATCATATACGATGTATTTTGCTTTTGTTTTTGCATTTCTTAGACTGGCTTATAATATAACTTCCTTAGAGACATATAGCTGGGGTGTGGTTCTTTTTTTTCTCTATCAAAGTCACGGATGTTTCAACCTAGACTTCGCACTTGAAAACATCTAGAGACAGTTGTCAACAGTGATCTCACCAATCATCTCACTTGTAAAAAACTAAAGGCCTTAGAGAATCACTTACCTAGCTGTTGTACCTACTTGTGCAAGGAAAACTATTTCGTCTTTTATGATTAATTAGTTTGATATTACATATTTTCTCGATAGAAAGATTCCTTTGGAAGAAATAAATCATTGCCATTGTTACGGAGACTTGGATAACGGTAAGTATTGTTGATCGTAATAATATTATAATGTTTGTTGTAAATATATTGTAGTAGAAATACGTTTGGCATTCAGATCACGTAAATGTGCTTATATTATATTTTTCAAAATGCTTAGCCATTGTGTTTGATATTCCAATATTTATAATGGTACCCTACGTATGCTCATTAAAATCGGTGGGCTGTGAATAATTCTGTTATGAAAATAGAAAAGTTGTTAAAAAGTCGTTATAAGTTTTGATTTCCCATTACACTGCTTGAACATCAGCAAATAAGTCTAATGCCTGCTCGTAATTTTCTCCAAAATGTTCCTCTTCTGATTTCATTTGAATTAAAGAGGCCACGGGAAAAATAAGAAAAATTATCGACTTCCCACAAGTGGTCAGTTATGTTAACGATAGAAGCCTGTGATAGAAGTTCCCAAAATAAATTTCCCTAAATCCTAAAACGCTCAAATGTTGATTTCTCCAATTGTATGACGTCACGGCGTCATAAAAACACTTGTTGGAGAATATCCAGGCTCTTGAGTATGAAAGTCAGATAGGACTGACATCGCGAAATTTGCAGCCATTACAAGCAGCCGCCGAAATATCACCCGCGGCCAGGATTACCCGCTACACACTACACTACACTTCTTGGATTTGTATAAAAGTCTTACTACTGAAATATTGTGCCTAACTCACAAATTTCTTGACTCAATGTTTTAGCTTCATGAGCTGCTAGCAAAAAATAATTCCAGGATCCTTTATATCCTTTTATCATAAATGAATTATGAATTAACCAGTCTCCGTTGTCGATATCGATTATTAAGACTGTTTCCAAATAAGATTTATAAGGGAAAAGACCGCATAAGCTATTGTTACCTATTACTCGCCCTCAGGTCCTCCTACTAAGGATATCCTACTAACTAAGGTAAGCGACCGGAAGTTCATACTTTGTTGGACACGCTCTTAACGCCCCGCTTGCGTCCTTACAATGATCCACTCATGTGGACAGACTACTTAAAAAGCGTCGTTAAAGCGTCTTCCAATACACGTCAAGACAAGTAGTACATACCTACTTACCTGCCTATTAGCTTGACCTATGCCTAACCTAATATTGTTACCGTAGGTACTGTAGATTGATTGAGAATAATTTTCTGGTAAGATACGCCAAATAGAGGAGCCAAAATAAACCCAGTGTTCTGTGTTTAAAATAAATCGTGGCCGCTATTGCCCGCTGTCGTCAACTTCATAAATAATATTTTACAACCCTAGTTCACTTTTTGCAACTAAAGAACTAGATAAAATGCCGTCTGCTGAGCGAGACGATTGGTAATAGGATAGGGTCATGTTTTCTAAATAAGATTTTGATGGAATCTGTCGGCCTATTATAATAATAGAGAGACTCTCAACAGCTTTTATAATATGTGAGTATTGTTTGTGCGAAAATAGATTTTCTGCAACCTATTTTTTCCCTTAGTTTTATCTTCTTTTGCAAGTAGTGGCTTGATAAAACCATACCTATTTTACGATCTCAATAACAAACTCAGGTAAGTAGTACATGTTGTTAGTACCTTACCGTACCTTCAAGTATTTCTTTTATAATGTAGGGGTCTCTACCACTTTGACCTGAACGAGGTAATACTTTAAATTATGAAGGATTCCTGCATTGAGCTTTGTTCCAATATGAAAATGGCAAACAAATCTAATTCAAAAGATGAAATCCAAAAAGTTCTTCGTAACATTTGCGCAATCCGTCAGTGAACCTCGAGGGTATTGAGTTGGCATGAAACATTGCTCGTTATGGCTTGTAGGCGCAGCTGGCTCGCGGTTCCCACCTACACTCACAGCAGAATGAGATGCTAACCTTGTTACTCTGACTGGCGTAAGTTGATTTGAAAATATATCCAAAGGTATGAGCAGTGAGAGGGAAAGTGGAATGGCGCGGGAGCAAAGAATACAAAGAGTGTGTGAATTGTGTTGAGTGACAACGTTTTGTGTGTTTGGTGACAGCCATTATGATAACGTAGTCTCTAGCGAATACATAGCACGTTCCTATGAAAAATGTATTCCAAAGCTTTGCATGTAGCGTGTGTTCAGTGCATCAAGCATTGTCATATGAACATACAGAGTGGTGACGACATCATGACAATACTTGAAACCACATACTGGGTATCACATTAGTAGTCCGCACATAAAATATTATTAAATTATATTCAAAGGTATTGCCACGGGATTGCTTATTCATTTTGATTATTTTAACTTTACGCCTACAAAGATACCGCTAAAAACACCGACACCGAAGCGATGTTGCCACGCTTGTACTTACAGGTCAATCTATGAGGTTAGTAGACGTTTATAAAGGTATTGTGTTTCGTTTAGACTATTTACGCATTTAATTTGTTTGAAAATTTGAAATTTTCGACTTTGATGTACACCGAATTTTATAATTTTAATGTGTTGTGATTGACTAGCAGGGAACGTGTTTTAATTTGTTGTCACTATGTCGTCACCATCCTGTATATTTATTTACATTTTATAAAACGTTTGCTATTCAGCACTAGTAGGCGCAGCTGCTTCGCGTCTCGCTACGCCACATACGAAATTAGGAGTTGAACATGGTTAAGCTTCAAAGTATTGTGCAAGTGGATTTAAACAAGTCAATAAAAGCCTTGATAAGATTCTGTACATTTCAAAGTACGATGAATAAAAACTAAATTACTTTAAGCATTAAAATAAATAGGTACTTTTAAATGTGTGCGTTTTCTTATATATATATATATATATAAAATAGGTGCTGATGTATGATTAAATGACAATTTCTCAGCCGTTCGCATGTGATCTCCCCACAAATTGGTACCACCAGTGGTACCTTAATAATAATATGTGCCTCAAGAAAATGGGCACTTACTTCTTGTGGTACCAATTATCATTGCTGTACCTACTACCTACTATAAATACCGAAATTTCTTTAGACTATTTTGCCCTAGTTATGTACGTTATTTTGCGTTTAAAAGAGCAGTAGCATAGAATTTTTAATAACATGCTACCTTCATACGTTCGTTGTATAGGCGCTTTCGAGATAACATGATGTATCATAATATAGTCGCCCGTTCTACGTTCATGTTGGCGCACGGATTTTAAATTAAAACGAGCTATATCGCCCCAACTTCTTCAAAGGCGATAAACATTAAAAGGATTAGGTGGATTTTGTTACAAACTTTCGGCTTTGGTGTGTAGAAATATTTTAATATTTATGAAAAAACTAAACTTGAAAGCAAGTTAGTCTTGTAATAAAACTTAGAAGATACTCGGCATAATTTTATCAAGGTGATTTTGTATTTTCGCGCTCGCTACGTTTAACTTGTGAGGTTAAACATACCGTCAATCGCTGTACCTATCTTAATTAAAAGCCTATAAGAACTACCTCCCTCATAGAATATGCATAGTGTAAAGTAAATTATACAATGCATTGAGAACGAATAGCGTTACGTCCAAACTCCAGTGTCATCGAATGCACAAAGGGATACTCGACGCCTCTCCGATGGTTGTCGATAGTTGTCGATAGCTTCGTCAGCTAACCACTTTTTTGATCGATCGCGGAACAATGAACGCCTGGATTCCATTTTACCAGTTTAATCTCGACTCTACATTATTGCATAGTAATGATGTGTCAGACATCAGAATCTCTGTAGCCTTTGCTTTGCTTGCACAAAATTTCTCGTCCCCGTTTCGTCTTTCAGTTCCTCCAATCATTTAAAGATTTTTCTTCGTAAAACCCAATTTTCAATGATATCGTGACTTTGTGGGTTACGTCTTTGATGTTCAAAACAGTTAATTTTATAAAATAAGAAATTGGTCTTTTTGATTCTAATAGTAAGTAGCATCTGACAATAGATCTATTTAATGGGTTTAAAGGTCTTTACTAGTGAAGCATACTTACATAAAATAAACATCAAGAGTTCATTATCGACCAATAAATTAATAAAAATTGCGATGACGAATAGTATTTCAAATAAACTTATTGTCCATCGTAACGGAACTCGTTAGTATGAAGTCGATATCTACAGTTTTGCAAACGTTGCACTAACGAGTGCCCGCTGGGAGTGCACTTTCTTTTATTTTTACTAAACATTTTACACATTGCTACTAAACCTACAGGAGTGATGTTTGTAGAAAAAAATGCTTAGCGCTCATAAATGAACGAAAGGGAAGACTTTGACTAGTATTGAAACTTGTTATTGCGAAGCACTGCATACAAGTTTCTCTATTAGTACTTTAACGGGTGAAAAGTTTGAATTATACGCAAGCTTATTTTGAAGACGATTTGATTAACACACAAACACGATAATAATTATGTCGATGGATCAACTAAATCACTATATAAATAAAAAGAAACCGTCTATAATTTTTAAAATTATTCATTAATTATAATACAAAGTAAGAATAAAAACAAGAATAATGTAAGAAATCAGTGAAGATAGGTTCTTCAATAATTAAAAAAAAACAACAAATCATTAGAAACTTACTTGTATTATTTACATAAAACCTATCAGTAAATATATTAAACTACAACAAATAAAATAAATATTTATCAAATGTTGTAAGATAGTCCGGTGGACTTTGGCTGGGTCAACTAGTGTCAAGTTTCAATTACAAGACGATGGTATTGCCAAGAATCAGGATAAAGCAAAACAAACAGACAATGAAGTAAAATCACAGGACTTATTTTAAAGTTTATTAAATGAGTGCAATTCAATATAAATAACAGTCAGATTATTCATTTATGAGACTAAAAAATAAAACAAATAATACACAACTTAAGTGGTTAAAAATAATTAACTAAATTACTTTATTTAGCTAGATTTATTAATTGAAACGTTTTGTAGCATGTGATTATAATTTTGCTGACATGTGCGAAGCGATAACGAGAGTGTAACAATATGTCTATGATACGTGCATAAACGGTTTTCCAGAATGTTTGAGATAACAAAACGATTATTTAATCGATGTTGCACAGTAGTTCTCGAAATCTATAAAAGATTCGTCTGATAGAAGGCAACTCGATAAAAGTGATAATATAATTGCTTACCCTTGCACGATCAAAGCTAACACAATAAAAGACGACTCAAATGTATTCTCTCGCCTGCCTGAAGATTGAACGTATGAAGGGCA
The DNA here is from genome assembly GCA_947859195.1 of Drymonia ruficornis. Taxonomy (NCBI): domain Eukaryota; kingdom Metazoa; phylum Arthropoda; class Insecta; order Lepidoptera; family Notodontidae; genus Drymonia; species Drymonia ruficornis. The sequence goes on from OX401906.1 coordinate 10,518,218, forward strand.
TCACACATTTGTAAGATCATTTATTATGACCTGGCTATACTTACTGATTTTATGGATTTCATTTTATAATAATTTGGTTCTAACCATGTCGTCCATAGAATATTGACACATTTCCGTAGTAAATTATAGTAGCGGCATTCTACGGTGGCCGGTTTGACATGTGGGGGGGGGAGGAGAAAATGAACCTTATTATAACGTCCTTTCCCCCTACCACAAGTCAAACCGGCCATCATAGCGTACCGCTACTGTAGTGCCAACATTACAAACGAACGGACGAAACAGATGGTCTGGGTTCGTAATAGGCGGTGATGTGACCCTGTCAACCTGGTGGGTGACGCGAATGCGTGACGTTTAAATCTCCGGTACTCTCTCAGGGTACCGCCCCGGAATATAGTCGGGGTTGTTCGGGTTGTACTCCCAGATCAGGTATTCTGGCTCGTTGAGGTACAGCGGCGGGATCTCCTCGCTCGGCTCCAACTCCTGGCCGAGCAAGTGCTTGTTCCGAATCAGCAGCTCATCCACCTTCTGTTGAGTCTCTTCTGATATATCTGTAGAGATTATGATCAGGGTATTTATGACATATGGATGATAGGTACTGTATTTTTCTTGATAATAAGGTGTACCATGACAATACCTACTATTAAACTAATGGTTGTCTTTCTAATTTCCAGAGGAAATCCTACAGGAAGAGTTTTAACTGGTGAATTAATAATTTTATTTGATGATTTTCCTCTGGAATTCGTTTGACCCTGATCAAATGTATTATTGGTGAGGTTGACATTGTTGTACCAAATAACAATGTGAACCTCAATAATACATAGCACTTACGAGTTCTACGTAAATCGATTCTGAGCACTTTCTTATTGCGTTCAAGTGCGCGTATGAGAGTCTTCTCAGCTTCACCGGAGAGATCGTTGGCTGCCATATCCAGTCTGGTCAGCCCTCGATTCAGGCTGAGCAGTCCCGTCATCTAAACAAATAGTATACAAGCACAGGTGGTGACGCCATAAATTCCGGCGCCATTACTTTCTGATACGAACGGATAAAAATAAAATCCATTGTTGATTTATGCAGTAACTTTAATATCTGCAATAAAAATGTATACTTGCATAAAGTGCGTATTTTTCATCGATAACCGGCTTAGCATTCAGATTCTTATCGGCTCTAAATGCACTTCTAGACTCGCGTGGCATTAATACAATAATTTTAAAGACCTATGTATGTTTATACCTGGCTTTAGCTGTAGTATCTTTAAGCTAAAGATAACAAAAAAGAATACAAAACTTAAGACGCTTATTTTTGTACCTATCATAAAATAATATGTAGATAAGTAATTTATTCTTCCGGCTATAGTACCTACAAGATTTGTTGTTGGTGTGCTTATGTCTCGTGTTGTCGCATTTGGACATAACTACGAGCAAATGATTGATGAATATAGCTTATGCTAATATCTTATCAGTCTTACCGTTGGATTTGCTTATTTTGATGAGCCCTAGAAATCAATAAACGAAAGATAAACAGACCTTTTCGGCTGATAGTCCGCTAAAACCGCAAGAATTAACTATTAGGGTCTGTGGTTTCTCCTTGCAACGAACGAACGCCGCCGCAAACATAGTCGCACATTCCAATGACATCGGATTAAGGCTGAAATCTTTAGCGGAATTATCTTGTGTAACCGAGTATTTTTACAATAAAATAAATTATAGATCTTATTATATTTTTTATACCTAGCAGTTCGATCGGAGCTGCCGGCTTCATTTGCAAAGCATAAGCTATTCCCTGTATGCCGGTCTCCTTGAATCTATTGTTAGCGATCCTCACTATTTTCACATTGGGGTGAATAAAAATGAACCCACCGAGCGCCTTCATACCATAGTCCCCAATTTTACAATGGTTGAAATCTAGCTCTTCAATACTTTCCTTCTTTACAAGGTGCTGTAGAATCAACTTGACTTTGGAGCAGTCCAAATTGCTGCGGTTAATACGAAAGATTTGCAGGTGTCTCAAGTCTTCGAGCCCTCTGCAAAGAGACTCACAGTCGCCCATGGAAAACTCAAAGTATCTGGGCAAATACTCATCTTGGACATTATTCACTCCAAAGATTAGAGATATCTCTCGAAGGTTATACAATTTGACCAACACTAGTTCTAGAGGAATGTGGTCAAAGAGCTTCGGAACACTGTAAGGGCAAGTGTCTTCTACGACATGCTCGTATGGAAACGGTGGTGTTGGTTGGCGAATTATTTGCATCTCATTTAATCCTAATTCGTAGATGTATGGACTGACCTATGACAAAGTAATGATTATTAATTGTACACAGTGTAACATCTATGCAGAAATTATATTGGATCGGGAGCCCATGATGCAAACTGTGGATTTACTCCAGTGCCGCCCAATCCTATTAGATTCGGTAGGTTAGATGATAGGAAGAATAATTTGTTCTAGATGTTTCCACTTTCAGCGGTGGAGTAAGCGTCTACATGATAATTTCAAAATTGTAAAATGAAGCAATGACATGGAAATACTCAAGCGTGTCAGATATTGCTATTTTTTATGCTCCAACATGATTAATTGAAAAAAAATAAAAAATACTCGAGAGCGTCAGATTTTCAGAGGAGGTGTTCATTGAAACTTACAGATGCTCCCATTTCTTAGATGACGATCAAATTAGCAAAATTGACACTTTTGACACTTCTTAGCTAGTAATGAATCCCCCTTATCTTAATCTGACGAGTTCGAGTATTTTAAGATGGTCATTTTTTTTTGGTTCCCCTGAGCGTAGCCACCAATATTGAGGGCTCATACTGGTTGGAGGTTCTTATCAATACGTAAGGTATCTCCCTTATCTTAATCTGACGCACTGGAGTAAATCCAGAAAACCCTTCTACGGCTCCCCATCTATATGTATAAATGATAATATATGAACCAGTGTCGCAAGTTCCACTGCGTCTTCTTCAATAAAAATTTCAGGTTTGATAGACTCCAGATAGTCTTGAAGACATGCCGATAGGTATTTGCCCTTCCAGAAAGACACACCCAATTCTTGTCTGGAAGGAAACTTTGTGGCATAGGCTCTCTTCCAATATTGTTCATCCTGAAATTTTAATGCAAATACCTCATGTATAGATCCTCAAGAACAATTTCCTCAGAAACCGAACCGTTTTAGATACCATAACATAGATTTAATCGTAGATCTCGCTAAAATATGTAAAGTTTTCAGCACCTTTATCAAAGGAACACTGTATTTAAGTGGTATATCGCCAGGATACAGATCCATCAGCATATCTACGTCCTTCTGAAGAATCTTGTGCAGGGGATTAAGTCTATGGAATATTTTGGACAGTTCTAATGCAGCAAAGTAAGTGAGGGGTGGAGGAGTGTAGTCATCATCCCACTCGAAGTCTTCCGCTATGATCTTGCGAGCGGCTTCCCCAACCGAAGATTTCATGACATCGGTGGTGGCGTAAGCCTCACGTGTATTCAGGTTTACAACGTAGGGGATCTTCATGGTAGTATGTTTCTGTTAACTTTGTTACAATTTAAAGTTAAATGGATTAGATTACAGATTTTAGACTAAATAACACTTCTGCTGTTTGTAATTTGACGAATTTGACGTTAAATGACTACGCGATGGATGCTCTGGATGATGGGACGGCTAGTGCGCATGTTTTTTTTTCGTTATCTAATGGCATTCGGTATTTGACTAAATTGTAAAAGTTCTTATTGAACCGTATAGGTACCTTCATATACAACTTACTTACAAAATTATTACACATCACGATTTATGTTTTTATCAGTATTTACCTTATTTTTGCAGTGCTGAACTAATAATGTTCAAAATATACTTAGTCACTTATCAAATAAAACATCCAGGAACGTGTTTGTTCGTAATTTCCACAATATAGCGAGTAGAGCAATCTCCAAGTAGCGCAATTCAATCGTTCGTATTTAGACGGAGTTCAACAAACATAAATACAGTGTCGGCTGTTTCCGTGCATCTTCGTGTAAGTTCGGACCAAAACAACGCCGAGCGGTGCGCCAGCGCAGCGCGCCGCGGGTCGTGTTGTGCCCACTGTTTAGCTTGTTACCGTGTCATATCATATTGTATTATCGACCGGCGAGCGCGGGAGTCTATTTCTGTACACAAATCGTTCAGTTTAATCAATTTTGTATTTAATATTATTAAATTGTTAATAATGGATTCTGCGGACAAGAAGTCGCCTAAAAATCGTAACACCGCGCAGAGCACGAGCTACAATCCATGGAATTTGTTGTTTAGCACCAGAAATCGCACCGAGAGTGAAAGTAGCGTGGGCTCTACTACACAAAACTGTCAATCAGGTTAGTCTATAGATGTTAAAATATAAAAGTAAGCACTCTTAACCCCCTTCCACAAAATAGCCAGTAGAAAAATATAGAAATGTATACAAAGAACGCCATTCCGGTAGTTCAAAAGCATTCAGTCCATATGTTAGCCCCACACGGACATAAACAAACAAAAAAGAACAACACGGATGTGTAGTGACGTATGACTATCGTCACGTAGAGCATGGTAGAGGCCCTCATGGTAAGGTTAACTACTTAAGAGAAGGGAAACCGGTTGCTTAATAAATGTTTATTACATTCTAAATAATGCACGTATACTGTGATTTCAAAATAAATGATAAGTCAGAAATAAACATATTTTTATGAGACATGTACCCATGTGTGAGCGATCCGACCTTTAGGTCGTACTTATCTAATTTTTCTATGGATATTTCTTGTTATAAAATATATAAGTACATGTACGAGTATGTATTATTTCAATAATATGTATTGAATTAATGTTAAATTACCTGTATTATTTACTTTTGTTTCGCAAACATACATATGATAGAGTCAGTAGAGTTGAGTTGATAGGTATCAAATGGTTTAGCAGCATACTCTGCTGTAGATATAGCTCGCTTCCTTTATGTTAAAGCTTCTATACTTCATTATTATTAAGAAGATACTTATAATATGAGGTATATTAAATAATTAAAATTGATAAGCGTAAATTGAACGGAATGATTTACACACCAATGCGCAATTTAAACAATTTCAACTGGCTGATTCAAAAACGATTTTATCATTTCAATTTATTAATGTCCTAACAATTCGATATCTATATTATTATTATTGGTACAAAAGTCTTTACCAATTTTGTAATAACGCCTTGAGAATAATATTTCTGCATCCGGCATGCTTTTTTGTGTAGGTTTATTATCATCACTAATCATGATGTATTCAAAATAGCGTTTATGTTTTCAAACTTACGTCATTGCAAATATAACCTTGTAGCTATGGCACGAATAGGCACATTCGTTTGAAGCCACAGTCTTGTGGCCACTTGTTTCCCTATCTCTTTGAATGTAGAGCATGTGGATATAAGAACTACAACAAATGCGTTCGTTTGAAACAAAATAAGGATAAAATCCAACCGATACGCGTACTGCTCATAAATATATAAGGTTATTTACTAACAAAATTAGGTTACAAACAGACATGTGGCAGACAGAAATCGTGTTGAATTACGCATTCAGTCGAGATAAATAACTAGATAAAATATTTATCTCCAACTCTCAATTCCAATAACATAAAAATTCAATGTCACTAACGAAATATCTGTGCCTCTACCACACTGAGAACATGGCGCAATCGTGAGTTATACGTAATTTTGGGACAGACGAGATGCAAATATTAGTAGGATAAATTTCCGTCTCTTTCGCTAGTCTGAATACGTTAAAATCTGCTATACACAAATAAGAATGTATCTAGGGACGGATTTAGCCGGCTAAAGATAAATCTCCATTCTATAATTCGTTCTGGGAATTTAAAAATATTTGTAGAATTTCAGTAGGCGACGTGTATTTTTTGCGCTTTCATAAAAAGGATGTAATCGTAATAGATAGGTAGGTACTTACTATGAGAATGACGATGGTTTGTCTAAAAAGCAAAAAACCAACTCAATTTTAATGAACAAGGAAGTACGAGCAAAACAAAACACATCTAAAAACCTCGTATCCATCCACTTTTTTGCTTTATTTGCACAACAGGAATATTCATTTACGCACAATACAGTAAAATGAATTTCTAAAATTCATTTAACGAATTCAAAACGTGCAAATAAAAAGCGATGTAAAGGGGCTGGGGTGACTACACGCCCGGGGTCAGGTAGGACGTGTCCTGCAAGTCGTTTATCGGTCTACCTGCCTTTATTAAAAACACTGGACGTGGTTGAAAAAGCAGTGCAATCAAAGATATCACAAAGAAAGAGGGGGATGTGACGGTCCAAAATAATTTGTAGGACAAATAAACAGAGACCATGGACACGCTCGCGGAAAAAATGTTGAAAACACGTCGTTATTTCCACTAGGGCTTTTGCTGAAATCCTTCTTATATATTTAATAAGTTAATTGTTAAATCAGATATGTGAATTTCTATTCATTTAGTGGAGCGTTGGGCACAAAGTGATTGCAATGTTTAAGGTACCATAATTGCTAAAATAATAATAATAAGCCATTTATTTCGGATAAAATCCATAGGTGTTAAATTAAAAAACTAGAACAATAGTAATTAGGAAATTAAATTACTTAAAAAACAGATTTAGGAATGGCTCTGAGCTGTGTAAATTATATGAGCTCGCGTCCAATGCTTCATGAAAGCGCAGTCTGCTTCTAATTTTTGGGAAACTGTGTCCAGGAGGCTGTGATTGCAATGCAATTGAATTGAATTGAATAAGACGTGACCGCTGCGGTGCGAATCTTACTGCCTACGTGACCAAGTTTAAATAGGATAATTCACAATATCGATAGCATTCGTCCCATTTATTCACGATTTGACAAAACACTATTTTGGATACAAAATAGGCGCAGCAGTTCAAAGACATTACGAAGAAAGATTGTGAGTGCGATTACAGATGTGTGAATTTTACTGCATGTAATAGTGTGTTAAGCACAAGTCTGTGATTGCAATGTTAGGAGGGACCATATCTGCTAAAATAATACATCAGTCAGTCAATGCAGCAGTCTTTTATTTTTCACTAACCTCAGTACATCTTTGATAATACTTATGTAAAATTTTAACGAAATTCTGAATGCAGTAGTAATACTAAAGTATGTTCATGTCGAGGCCAGGCAAGAATATCCTTAGGATGTCAATGCTTTGTTATTATGGGTTCGGCATTGGTAACAGGCTGACTTTGAGTTGGTCACGTACCTACATAAACCTTGCATTATGTATGGGATGCATTGCTTGTGATTTTAAATTACTTATTATTATATCAAAATAATATACTCACAAGCACTCCCTACTTATGCATTTAAAAAATATAGTTAAGAACTAAAGCAAGTATAATTTCTTACTTTTTTATGGTACTGAGGTAGATAAAAAGCGTACGGCCCGCCTGATGTTAAGCAGTTACCGTAGCCTATAGATTCCGACCTGAAGGGGGGTAGGACGTAGGAGGAGGAAGAGGGGGTGGGCTTCGGCTCTCTCACTCATCGTACGAAACGCAGCTGTAATAGCTCCTTTACGCCTATCTTCTGTGAGAGGGCGCGAAGAACTACCCCGGTTGAGCCATATGAGCTGTAGATCAATTGTCTACACCAATAAATACTAAAATTAAATACTTCAGTAACTATTAAACATAAGTAATTGTTAAGATACTTGTACCAACCTACATTATTATAAACGCTGTTATTTATTTACTTTATGCTCTGCAAATCAATTATGTAACGCTATAGGTGATCCGTTGGCTGATCAACAGCGGTACGGAGTCCCATACCAGATGGATGCGTGTACGAAACGTGAACCGATTAAAAAAGGTGAATGTAAGTCGCGGGAATGATAACTGTTACTATTTATTCACTTCAGTCGATGTTGTAAAAAATAATAGACTTTGTTTTTATCAGATATATGTACTTCACGCCTTGTTCCGAACATTATATATTATGTAGTACCTAAATATAGGTAGGTTAGATACCGCCACGGTCAGCAGCGTAAAAAGCAAGCCCATGGCGCACCTCGAAAGCGGCTGTTGGATACCGTGGGTTTTTAGTGGGTACACGGCACTTAAGCCCACATACCCCTCCTGTCTCCCCCGAGGTGGAAGGGGACCCATAAAGGGTTATCCCACGAACAAAAGGTAGGTTAGGTACGCGTAGAGTCGAAATAATAGACTAGCTAAGGCTCGGCCCGGGTCTGAACAAGCTAATGACACCAATATCTAAAGTTTCTGAAGTCTGAACAGACTTTCAAAAAATATTATGATTACTACCTACACCGTGAACGTGTAGAATCATAATGACGTAATATTGGTTTTACCCGAACGTGGTAAACATTTCGAAATCAGCCCTAACTTTTAAAGATGTTCGTAAGCTTTTCGGCAAGCGTTTCACTGTTTGTTTAGTTATAATATCCAGGGGTTGGGAACGTTTCATTCAACTTTCAATACCTCAAGTAGGTAGATGGAAACAAAATTTATCGTCAAACACTTTAACTTTTCTAATACAGATATTTCGTAGCAAAGGTTCACTCACCCTGGTACTATCACAGGTACTATTCCCAAAGACAGGTTATGACGGCCAGTTTCCATCTAATTTCATAAATTTTTGCTCTTAAGCCAATAACATTTTAGTCATCGATGCTGAATGAATAGAGTCGATATTTTATTTGGACGAAGTAAATTGACAGATAGTAATCTAATTTGTCTGGGGATTTGAACCTTATTACCTAGAGACTATACAGGGTTATTGGTAAAACACTAACAACCTTGCAGGGGCGTATTACTGACATCAAAAACAACAACTTGTGTTCTATGACTTTTTACAAAACAAAAAATCACACTCTAAAATGTATGAGACAAGAAAATATGCTCATCTAGAGGATAGCCGTGGTACGTGGTACGTTTAGGTACTTTAGGGCAAAGTGGAATACAACCACGTACCATGGCATTCCTCTAGATGAGATTTTTTTTTTTTTTTATACATTTTAGAAAGTGATTTTTCGTTTTTTTTTTTGTTTTGGTAAAAGTCATAGAACAAAAGTTGTTGTTTTTGATGTCTGTAATACGCCCCTGCAAGGTTGTTAGTGTTTTACCAATAACCCTGTATAAACTTACCATTTGATAAAATGTAAAACGTCTACCTAAGTTTAAAGATAACTTTAAAAGATAAGGAATTAGATCTTGCAGTTAAATACGCTTGGATAAGATCTTACTACCTACCTTGATGATCACTTTTACAGTTTTTGGGTTATCATTGCAGGTACCCAATTCAGCGCTCTACAGCGGCAAACAAGCAAAAACAACGAAGAGTATCTTTGGATGATGTAAGTATAATAATATAGAGGTATAACATATTACATATTCACGACCAAGTTCAATATTTTTTATGAACAAATACTTGGCCACATTAACGTCACAGATAAAAAATCAACGTGTGTGATAGTCAGTCACCTACTTATTGGTAAACAATTGTTTTAACACAACAGGGGCCCTACCACCACCTCTTATAGCAGTATTGTTTTAACGTTTCAGCGACTTTTTGAGCAACTACGTTTCTTATTGTCATGACAATAAGGTACGTCATTGCAAAAAAGTCGCTGAATCGTTCCTATAATTGAATCGCGATAAGAGTTCGTGGTAAGCCCCCTGTTTCGGGGAACGTTACGAATCTACTCATAGTTGTACTTTGGTCCAAGATCTCACGACTTTTCGCTGCTGTACATATTCACGAGACTTCGACTTAATTTCCATAGATGGAACTAGTTTCATGTACCTACCTATTTCTTTCTTATGTGAACACAGGTGAAGAACACTGAAGGCTAATTATTACGTTCGTAGCGCGTAATACCAATATTGAACATGTATAATATTAATTCACTCACGAATATTTTTTTATAACTTTCAAAACCATTAAACGCGTATCGCACTCGTTGACAGATAACCCCATTAAAGCCGGTTAAATGTTATGTAAACTCCACTGACCAAGTTCACAATTAATGATAATGTTTATAAACAGTATTAGTGATAACGATTTCGATAGTCCATTTCTGACTCAATACTTCCTTCAAACTGTTAAGTACTTATTCCATTTTCTTAAGAATTGTGTTCAGGACCTATGCGCGGTGTTTATACGATGCCAGTGAATGGCGCCGCAATTCCGATTCACTGGGCTACTTTTATTCCTTACGACTTTTGTAAAAAAACAGAGGTAGGTATATTTATATTTTACCTATTGTGATCGATTTCAAAACATGGAATTGGCATCGAAAAAAATAGACAACACACAATCTGAGTAATGCGTGGTCATCTTATTGTAGTCTGAGACTGCGTATCATTCGATAAATTAACCCTAACGAGGGACTATTAAATTATTGCAATGCATAATAATTATAGATAGCAGAACTCTACCTTTGTGAAAGAAGCTAGGATAGCTTAAGAATACGCCTGGCAATGTTAAAAACTAGTAATGAAGAACAGTTGCGCTCGTGTGTAATCTGGCTCCCGTCCCGCATTGTGTAGCGTGATGACGATTAAGCAAAGTAATTACTAATGGTGACGGTCATTTATAGACAATAGAGAAGGCCAACATGAACTGGATAGGTTAAAAATGTTGTTTCATAATAGTAGCTATTATTCATATCTTACGGTATAATTTACAATTATCCTCGTGGTGCAATAGGGTTACAAAGAAGAAGAATGACAACATAAAATAATGATTAGAAACCGACTCTACCAACCCCTTCCCAAAAGGCTACCTTCTCCTCTTTATTAATAAGGAGTTGACAATGGGACTGTACCAGGTTCTCTATAGTTATACCTAGTAGAAGTCAGATTCTTCTCTGTCTTAACACTCTTGGCAGAATGGTCTTCGTCGAAGTCAGATACACTTCAATAAAACACATTCTGTCCTTGAAAATTAAAAATAAATAATCTCAAACTAGACCAAGGAAAGAAAATCACGGCAGCCGATTGCAAAAGACGAGCTTATTAGCAATAATGGTAGGTTTAGAAGGTCGACCGGTTGCCGCGAGGAATGGCTGCAGCTGATGCGGCGGTCTCACCGGCGCACAGCCGCCACTGCGGGAGAGAGGGAGACGACCACGTGCGCGGGCCGCTTCCCCTCTCGCTGGTGTCGAAACCCTCGGTTGCATGCGCCGGCGCTGGGCACCGAGCTGCGCCGCGGCACATTGAAGGCACGCACACGCCGAACGAACAGTTGGACCCGCGGAAAACGAAAACAGTGCTTTGTTAGAAGTGACAGTGGAATGCATGGGGCCCTTGGCCCACGAGAACCCTGGATACACCACCCTGAGACGGAGCCACTGCTTCGGTTAGTTTCTTTTTAAATTTGAGTTGCTCATATTTCTTAATTGTGTGTATTAGGTATTAGAATTATAACATGTTCTAAAACAAAGAAACGCTATAATAAATTGGAATATGGCTAGGTATAGTACATTATAATATATGACGGCACGTAATGTGTATAAGGAACCGGTTAGCGTGGCCGTGACGTGTGTGGTGTTTTTGCCGGCAACTTAATCCGTTTTACCTACGTGAGATAAATATACGACTCCTTAGTCATTAGTATCGGTTATTTCGAGTTAGATACACGTTTGTATAGTGCTCGAAGTACAATACATTCATTAAGTTGTAGTGTTATAAACAAAAAGTACTTACTAAGTTTATTCAACATTACTTAGTGTTATAATCAAGTTTGTAAAAACTTGTTTCATTATTTCCAACATCGTTCGATACAAGTGTCGTAATATTGCAACCATTCTGTGGCGTTTGCACACGATTCTTCGCTCTCAGGTATGAACTCAAGGTAATATCAATTCATATGATAGTGTTCTTGGCGTTTATGTTTTAGTTTAGCTATTGAGTTGTGTCATTGTATGCGGATCTTTATAATTTAGGCATATGGACGTCTTTTGTTTTAAGATAAAGCTTGGCAAACCTATTAGCTTAGGCTATCATACCTATGCTGTTACGCTATTCTAACCTCGCACTAAGGGCAAAGGTGATCCAGTTTAGCTGTCCTCTGAATGTCAGGTTAACTCCAAATTATTCCAATGCAAAAATTACTAAAAGTAAGTTTCGTAAGGATAAGTTTTTTATGGGCATATAACCATTTATCGGCTTAAAACTGGTTTCTCGAATACAAAATAACAAATACAGCTTTGTTATTTTGTATGACTCAAGTAAAATTATTATCCGTTTCGTTAAATTTTTGTTCTTGTACATAAAGCGTATATATCGGTACTTACCTTAATACCTTAATAATTTCGACCATGTACCTAATATCCGCCTCTTACAAGACAAGAGTAGTATAGCGAGTTATTATTATATCTAGGATGATATAATTCAAAATGTCCAATCCAAATAAATGCAGACAACCGTATTTGTTTACGTAGATGTAGTGTAGAAGAACGATGTCTAATTATAGACACCTATCTCAAGGATATAACTATTGAAAACTTGCCCGTCCTGTACATATGTGACCTTCACGAATTTTCTCGTTTGCAATAACAACGGTCATGCATGTGTAGGTAGGTAGTACACCTATATTAATTTATTGCACACACTTACATAGACCGGGCCTCTCTTAACAACAGGGAGTTTCTTAACAATTGTACCTGTCTCTAATATTATTTGTAAGTCGCAAATTCTTGTCAGTCGGTCACAGGACTGCTATCTGATGGCAATTGTTAAAAGACTCGAGGCTCAGTACCCATTCGAAGTTGGTTATTGAGGACCGTTTATCAGAAGCTATTTATACCTAAAATCCTTGATTATTATGATATAATCTTTGTATAAATAAAATATTACGTCGTTTAGGCACTTGCCTGACGAGACGAGTTTTTATGATTGAAATATTATTTCATAGTTGTATAGCATGACGAAGCGGGTTTATTCACCTATAAAAACTGTAAATAACCAAATCTAAATACATAGGAATGAGGGGTAAAGACTCATTAGGTATTTAGGTACCACGAAACGTTCGAATAAATAAATAAATATCCTGGGACATTTTTATATCCCAAACTAAGCATAGCTTGTAGTATGGAAACCAGATAACTGATATTACCTACTACATATACTACTTTTTGTTTGCAAATACATACTTACTAAATATACACAATGGCGTGCTTGATTTAGATTCCGCCTGTCACGCTGCAGGTCGTAGGTTAGATTCCTAGCCGGGACATGCAGACATGTTCATGCACACAACTGCATGTCCCGGCTAGGAATCTAACCTGCGACCTGCAGCGTGACAGGCGGAATCTAACTTCATTCTACTATTCTTTGTAAAAAAACTGTATTTTACATGACCATTTTTTTTAGACAACAACAAGTAGGAAAGACAAAGCAAGGCAATGTACCACACAAATAAAAAACCTACCTACCTACCTGTGTAAATTTTATACGCAAAAGGTCTACCTACCTAATTAATATTCACAAAAGATAATGCCGGAATATAGTAACTCACCCTTTTTATGAATTCGTTTTTTAATCATCAAAGTTAATCGGGTATGATTTTTTATCTTTTTCTAAATAATATAGGAAGGTACAACGGGACGAGATAACATTTTAAATTTATAATTATTTCTTGTTATTTAAACCCTGTATTGCGGATGTAAAGTGGAGATTACGTAGGTATCTGTTTAAGCTTAATAAAACAGTTTTTATACAGTCAGTTAAAACTTAATAAGAATGACATTTTTCAAACTTATAAAAAAAAATTAGGACTCTACCTAGTATTTCAAAAGTACGAAATAACAATTTAGCTACATTTACGGTAGCTTGTATATTACTATAGTGAATGCATACTACACGTAACACACTATCATAGTTTCCGAGTTATGAGCCATTCAATATTTGTGACCAATTTTGTGATACGGCCTTTGAGCACGTCAAATGACGTAAAAACAATGTTATCTGCATTTAGGAATTCATGAGATAGTTTATAAAAATGTTGCATGTAAATGCTTGATAAAACCATTTTAAAGTGGCTAAAAACTCTATAAAGGCGGTCATTGTTTTACGAGGACCTATGACCTTGGATATAAACGTAATCAATGAAATGATGTCACTGGACTAATACTTTTACAAATCCATTATATTTAATTACCTTCTTTCCAATTGCAATAAGAATGACAGTGCGCGTTCATCGTAATATCAAAACAAACAACAATATGAATTATCAAAATTACATTGCTTTATCTGTTTCCACTGGAATGGTATTATGTACTTATTACTGCATCGTCTTTATCGGGGCCGCAGTCCGCACGCGACCGATAATAATTGAATGTTTATTTTATACTAGCTGTGTCCGCGACTTCGTACGCATCGATTTTTTTGTTGTTGCTGTTTGTTAAAATTTTAAGTAACCTAAGTTACTCCTTATGCCGTCAGCTATATGCCTGTGTAAGTCCCGTCAAAATCAGTCGAGCCGTTTTGGAGATTAGCCAAAAAGAACTGACAGAAAGGCAAATAAAAACTAAAACCCGACTACGGAAAAAACGCGCTCTAAAAAGTATGAAACAAGAAAATATTCTCATCTAGAGGATAGCCGTGGTCCGTGTAGGTCTTTTAGGGCGAAATGGCACATGAACACGGACCACGGCTATCCTCTAGATGAGAATATTTTCTTGTTTCATACTTTTTAGAGCGCGTTTTTTCCGTAGTCGGGTTTTAGTTTTTAAACTTACTTTTTATTTAATTATTTTGGAGTTATAGGTAACAATATATATATTTTTGAAATGTGCTCATCAAGCTCTTTCATTTGATACCCCACACGGTTTCATTAAAAAATGTTTTTTTTTTAGTTCATGACATTATGTCCTCTAGAGGGCGCCATATGCAGTTTTATGTAACGTCAGCGTCAGCCTATAACCAGCGCGCCATTAAGCCGCTTCTGACGATACCTCATTTGTCAAATTACGACAAGTAGTTTGGAAGTTAGGTGGGAACAGACGCACATACATACATACATACATACATACATACATACATACATACATACATACATACATACCGGTCAAAATCATAACGCCTCCGTAGTCGGGTAAAAAATAAAAATAGTTTTTTGTTATAAGTGCCTTTTATACTTTAGTTGTTATTTTGAAATTACAAACAGACACTTCAATTTTATTTATTTGTATAGATTAGGAATAATATTCAAATAACAAATAGATACTTACCTTGTGTGGATATTTTGGAATTACACCTACTAGGATGTAGGAAATTCCAAATGATAACAGTTTAGAAGGTCACAAAGTTGTTATTATTTTTGTCTACCAATTGGATAACATGTTTATAAAAATATTTTAATACAAAGCTGCTACTTTTGTTTAATAATAATACAACATTTGTTTTGTTTCGATGTTTTCTGATGTAGCTACACTATTTCGCAATAGAATTACTTTTCTAAATATTCATTCAACTTCAAGGCTCTCTTTGATCCAAATAAAACAGTCTAGGTATTACTTATTCGAATAATTTATAGTTATCAAACATAATGGACGTCCTTTGTAATATACTAACAAAGTTAAGATACATATAAACTGTGTCATACTAATATAGTCTTTGATCTCAGTACAATATGAAATAGATGCGATAACGGCAAGAAGGTTATACAGTTTGCAACGAATACACGATCCAATCTACGGTTATAGTTTTATTTTAATACTATATTCATTATCGACGGGCCCGTTGGCGTGGTTGGTAAAGATTCCGCCTTTCACGCTGCAGGTCGTAGGTTCGATTCCTACCCGGGACATACATTTGTGTGCATGAACATGGCTGCATGTTCCGAGTCTGGGTGTAATTATGTATATTAAGTATGTATTTGCAAACAAAAGTATGTGTAGTAACATCAGTTATCTGGTTTCCATAGTACAAGCTCTGCTTAGTTTGGGATCAGGTAACCGTGTGTAAAAAAGTATATTTATTTATCATATTTCCTTAAGACGATACAAGAAAAAAATGAATTTTAGTTTCGGGGTGTGGCTAGCGTCGCGTGAGCTGCCGAAGGATATATCCCTCTCGCTTAGCTAGGACAGAACAGCTATGGAGTAGACTATAGTATAGTTATTTTTTGAAGGAACAATATTGTTTAATTCGTACAATTAAAATAATATGTCCCAGTGCACCTTTTAAAATAGATGAAATGGATGAAAATATTCAAATATATTTTTTTCGTTTTATATGGGATTTTTATGTCGAGTGTATTTGAAAAAAATAATTTTATTTCTATGTTGTTTTTATTGCTGAAGACAAAGTAAGTCAAAAGAAGACAAACGATACCTACAATATGCTGATAGATACGTATAACAATATTTCGATCGTATAATAGCCTATAACCAGCGGACGATCCAGACGCGTCCAACGATATCTCATTAGTCAAATTATTATGATAAAAATAGTTTGGACGTTATACGGGAGCAGATGAACATACATACATATCGGTCAAAATCATAACCCTCCGCCCACCGTAGTCGGGTAAAAATGTACATACTCTGTGTCAGTGACTGACTGCCGGATATGAGTATCTTTTTCATGTTTCGTAGGCAAAGGAATACTTTGGTACTTAACTTCGATGCCGATCATGAAGTCATCAGCGGTGTCATAATATTTTTTTTTACCATATTTAATTTATTTTTTAATTTAATTTTCAGTTTTTATTAATTTTATTGATTTAACCATGCATTTATTTATTGTTTATCTTTTTATCTTTATTTTTTTATCTATCAAAATCACCCTTAGACTGGTTACCGCCACAGGTGACAAGAGGGCTGGCTCTTTCCTTGCTCAAAAAATTCGCTTGACAACAGGAACAGCTTGAATACAGGGAGGACATGCAGCCAGTATCCCACGCGGACGGTATTTGTTTAATTAGGGGTAGGTTTTTATTTTATTGTATTTTATTTTAATTTATGTTATATTATATTGTATTTTAATGATAAAACATGAAAAATAAAAAATATTTTTTTATTTTTTTTAATTTAATTTTACTTTTATTTACTGTTTTATATTTATTGTGAAATTATAATTATTTTAGTAATCAATATTGGACTATGTCTGAAACAAATACATTGAATTGAATAATTTAAATACAAAAATTATCACATTAACTCGTTAAATCACGGTTTACACCCGCTAGAACGAAAAAGATCCTAACATGGTAGGTAGGACCTGAGGGTTGGCCAGTTAATTACTTAAAATACACTATATTTATTTCAAGAAAACATTCATAAGATCTGAAGGCGTCGGACTCGCACATAAAGGGTTCCGTACCACCGTAGAATAAACACATCAAAAATATCAAGTTTGAGACTTGATATTTATTTTTAAATGTTATTATATTTTTAGTATTTGTTCTGCACCGGCAACAGAAATACACATTCAGTGAAAATTTCAACTCTCTACCTGTTACGGTTCGTGAGATACAGCCCGCGCTGACAGACGGACAGACAGACAGACGGACAGCGTAGGCCTAGTAATAGGGTCCCGTTAGCACCCTTTGGAACTCTAAAAAGTAGCCTATGATCTCCGCCAAGACCCAGTCTATCTCCATACCAAAATTCATCAACATTGGTTCAGCGGTTTAGCTGTGAAAAGGTAACAGACAGAGTTACTTTCGTTTATAATATAATAGATTGAATAGGACGGACAAACATTTTCCTATCCATATCTGTAATGTTATTTTTTACGATAAGTTATTGATGTATGATATATTTATTACTTGCCCATCCATACCTACAACAAACGCAATAAAGCGACTCCATTGTTTTGACAAGCAATGTATTCCCACTGTCGGCCCAAGACCATGCTGCAAGTATATAACAGTAAGCGAAATAGGGAGTTTTTACAGAAATGACACGAATAACTATGAAATGACAAGAGATGACACAAAATGACAAGAGATGAAAAGAAATTACACAAGACAAGGAAAAGCAAACGAAAATCACGCTGCAGTGCAGGTCGTAGGTTCGATTCCTGCCCAGGACATGCATTTGTGTGCATGAACATGTCCGCATGTCCCGAGTCTAGGTGTAATTAAGTGTATATTTAGTTTGTATTTACAAACAAAAAGTAGTATATGTAGTAATATCAGTTATCTGGTTTCCATAGTACAAGCTCTGCTTAGTTTGGGATCAGGTAGTCATGTGTAAATGAATTTCCAAGGATATTTATTTATTTATCATAGGCGTCGGCGGACTGTAAATACTGTACTGTACCTGTAATGTGGCACGACCGTAATATTTTTTCGTAATATTTTTTAAAAAATCCTTCACAGGTCCGACGTCGAACAAGTCCGAGCGGACACTGACAATACAAAGTTAGAGAGAGACATGGTTAGTTCAAGTACTTAAAATGTGAGATGGCGATATTGTGCGCGCGCTCGGAAATAAACAACGTAAGCGCCAAACCACATTTACTTGAATTAAAAAAAAACTACTTCATGAATTAAAATATGGTTGAAGGGTAGTTTAGATATCATTATTTGCTATGTTTTAGAAATAATTTCGTGATCTAAATCGTAAAAACATCGTGGTAGCAAGGAAAATTGTAAATAATTAGAGCTCATTTCATAATTTTTTTTTATCGAGAAAATTTCATCAAATCGTGATTTGGATTTAAAGATACTCAAGATAATATAGTCAAAAATCATACATCTAAATATAAGATTCCTAGTCCACATACTTACTTAAAGAAAAAGTAGAATAGAAAATCAACCAAATTTCGAACCCTCCTCTTAAATTAATAATGAACCCTCCTAGCTTGCACAAGTTAATAATAGCTTAGTGTTTTATTAAAGGTATACGAAGTATAAATAAATCGCTAAAAAGTCGCTGAAAATATAGGTATAAGTAGTATATACCTACTCAGCTTCAGCACAAAGGTAACTTAAATGTATGTATATGTAGACGATAGCAGTATACGGCCACTATCCGTCAAATATGTACCTATAGAACACAAACAACAAAGTTGCCCCCGTGTGGATACGATGCCGAAAGAAATAATTCTTAAAACTATCTTTATGGAAGCATTGCTAAATTGTTTGTGACACTTCATTTGATAATTTTGGATTTTCGATACCATATTTTATTAAATTACACTACACTATTATATTTAACATGCTATCTGACCATACTGTACAATTAACTGAACTCATATCAAGTTAAACGTTTATCTTGTAAACCACTTCAATTTCCGGAAGGGACTCCATGTGTGACTTGGAGTTTCATTGTGCAAACTTGGGGGGCTATGTATAACAAATCGAAACTGGGGGGTAATCCATCATCAATACCATACAGACATCACTAACACCACTTGCCTGTTAAAGATTAAGGTGTAAGTTAATTAGAACAGTGTTTCGGAATGGAGCCTTAGGTTTATTAATTATTAGGTACTTAAGCTTTACTGTGTTTGCGTGACACCTAAACTTACGACGCAAAATACTTAAGACTGTATAGGCACCTAACTAGGCATGTTTGGAGGCTATCTCTTCTTAGTCGAGTGGGGTAAAAAAAATGAAAAACATATCACCGTATTTATTAAACCCTCATCTTTAAAAAATAAGCTGGAAAAAAGTGCTACATGCTCTTTTACTATGTGAAAAAAAATATCAAAGTGAAGCTGTTTTCGTCTTAAAATTTCTATCTCCTTCGAAACGGCTTGAAATTTTTAATTATTTTTATCACCGAAAGATGGAGAAAGATAATACCTAAAAAAAATAAGTTCGATTTTGGTTATGCAATACTTTTTTTACGTCACAATTAATGATTTTCGATATTTTCGCAACAAAAGTGGGCGGGGTTTGTGCGCTCTCCACCAATCCAGACGGCCAACACGCTCGGCAGGGAAGCGGGGCCTTAAAGTGCTACCAGTAAAACTACGGCAAACGATAAACGATACTAAAATGAACCGATTATTTTATTAAATTCGTTTTTTTAACGACTTTGTTTTTTTAGTAACAATACGCTTCCTGACACAGAATAACCACGAACTTGATCGAAAATGGTCGCCCGTATTAGCAAGCCCGCCACTGACCGACCTACTACACTTGAACCGTGATTCTGAGTGCCGTGGTGTAAGTTTAGTAAATCTAAAAATACGATTAGATAAAAGTACCGACTCAGTGAACTAGCCCGATGAACAAAATAGATCTCAAAATAGATACCTACGGAACAACCTAAATAGCGAATCTAAGTTCACTCGTAAATAGCATCAATGAATTTGCGTAATCAAAGCCGAAATGTTACTTTATAATATTTGGCTCGGTTCCTCCTCGTGGCCCAATTGATTGATTGTCGTAATAACATTGCCAAATATTCCACGTCACATCCGATTGCTACTATTTTTGGAACATTTCCTTTTATAATATTGGTTTTTCCACCTCTCATGATTTATTTGATGTTTATGTAGAGATTAGTACTTACGTAGAGAATGAGTCAAGCAGGTATAGTTTGTATTGGTTGATATAAACCTTAAGTTAGTAGAGGTCGCAAAATTATGAACGTAGTACCTATGCCCTAAGTTAGCAGTCGCGCCTAAACATGAGTTGCCGTCAACAACTTCACGAACCCTTGGGAACAAAAACTAAAGTAATGTACCCACACGATAATGACTAGTAATATTACTTCGACACTTGTTCTATAAAATTAACTACCAGAAAAAGTTTTATAAGTATAATTCAGACAAATAATACGAAGTCTCATAATGGTACAGCAGTGAAAGAAAGTCGTGAGATCTAATGGAGCAAAGTTCAACTAAAACTGTTTATTCGTAGGGTGCCTTGAAATAGATTTCTGTAAGTTTTATAAGTTACCTATGTAGTAGAGTAGTAATTTGTCACAAATCTTTGATCTTATGATGCACAATCCAGATAATCTCTGTCCAGATAATCTAATAATCTTTCAGAGGTTCACCACCTGTCACGTTGGGTTCTCACTATCTGGTAAAACGTGGGCTTTGAGTTGGTTAATACCTCCACAATGTGGTGGTGTATGGTCACTCAAGCCTCTGACTACCCCCGAATGGGGATAAAAGTCGCGACGTTACATTTCTATCAGAGGTACCTGCTCTACTATTATGTATTCCAAATTATAAGTGCCACTTATATGATTGTGAAAAGGGTGAATCGTATTCAATTATGCGATGGCAAATACAGTATGACAAAGCTATCATTGATTTCGTTTCTTCAATAATACAGACAGAAACTCGAATTAAACTTTCAAAGCGTGAGCAAATAGGTATCGGGATAGCTCTTTCTGATTGAAAGTATAATAAACTACTCAATTCAGAAGAGGAATTAAGTTATCAAATCCTTCTCGCCACTGTTTACTTTCAATACCTAAATATACCCGATCGTGAATTAATCCGACGCCCTGTGTACCCGGTGCCCATAAACATTGCTTTAGGATGATGAGAATATCTGGTACAAAGACTTATGAATGTGTAATTATTGGCTATTTACCGTAACTCATTGTAGTTGAGTTCAGTGGCTCTACCATGAGTAGTGATGGGATGTTCTCGAGAACATTCTCACCCTCGGAAACTTACGGAAACTTACTCGTGAGAATTTTCGAGAATTTATCTTTTGGAGCATGTTAAACTTGGCATAAACCTCATTAAACATGCAAGTATGGTGGTTTTAATTGTTTTTAAGATTGAAAGTTAGGATAACGTCACCCAAAATAAAACATTCTCACGAGTAAGTTTCCGAGGGTGAGAATGTTCTCGAGAACATCCCATCACTAACCATGAGTTTTACGCACATTAGTTTTCATAAAACATTTTTATGGTGAATTACAACGGCGCCGGTTACCACACGATAGATCTTTTTATTTCGACGACGGCTTGGCGCAGTGGTTTGAGCGTTGGCCGCTCGGCTCACTGCATCGGGTGGTTGCGGGTTCCATACCCGCCAAAGGCAAATTTCGGAAACGGCCTTTTTGTTATTTGCCTTGCACCTATACCACCACCTCTTATAGCAGTATTATTTTAACCTTACAGCGACTATGACGTACCTTATTGTCATGACAATAAGGCGAAGGCTAGACGTAAAGTACTGTGGTCCGTCAGTATGGTACATAATGAAGGATGTCATTCCATCGACGCAGGCTCCACGTTCAGTATTTATTCCGTCAGTATTGTGACGTAGTTCGTACAGTCCAGACGTCAAATGAAACACGAAAGCTTGGTATGGATATTACCTTAGCGCTTGGTTTAATCCGCAATCTCAGAAGACATGTCCACTCTATTGCTTTCGCGACGCGGAATGCCAAACTGTCATTCTGGAATTGAAATTCGTGGTAAATACTGTCATCCATCAGTATACTAGCCTACACGATCAGTTTGGACCACGGTTTTTGGTAAATAATTACGGACCACAGTATTTACTTTACGTCTAGCCCTCGCCTGTCGCTGTAAGGTTAAAATAATACTGCTATAAGAGGTGGTAGGGACCCTGGTCTGGGTGTCACTGGGATCGCCCCCAGTTCATTGTATGGTAGTCATAGTACAAGCGTTGCTTAGTTTGGGATCAAACAGTTGGTGTGTTAGTCTGGTGATATTTATTTATCCGTTAATTAATTGATGATCGATGGTAACTCATCTCATTCTACCATCGATGGATACAAATATGTTTACTCAGACGATAGCGACTCACGACTTCAGCGAACGTTGAAGCTCATGGTAGACTATAAGTAGACTACAGTTTGATATTTGTGAGGTGTTAATATTATACGTGGCTTGAATCGCAAACGCGTGAAAGTGTTGGTACATTATTTTGTCAGCTTTCAGGCTTTTTGCCAAGTACTTATTTCATTTAGATTGCGGGTGCAAAGACGTAACAACCATAATACATTTTATTTGCGATTATTTAATTGAAAATTAAATTCTAGAAAGTACTGGATCTCATATCTTTCAGTTAATACAGGTATTATAGACTTGTGATTATGGTTATCGAAATTATAAAATATGGTAATAAGTTTTATCATTATCTATATTGCCTAATTGGATTGCCGTTTCGTATCAAGGTGATAACTCTTGGTACGTATAAAATATAAGAGGACGACGATGAAGAAATTGTTTACAAGTAGAGACATAGACATTTTGCGCGCGCGCTTTAACTAGGTACCAGGGTCCGCTCTCGCGGAAACTCCACGAAAACCAAATTTAATCTATAGGTAGAGTACTTTAATTATAATTTAGTTTGACTGTCTATTCCTTTATTTATATTGAAAGAAAGTAAATTAAAGAAATATTTATTTATAGAGGCATCTAATAGAAATTGAGGTTATATCCCTGTAAATAGAGAGCTTGTATTTTTTATCAAATCTTGCGCACTTACAATCACATCAAGAGGCAAGTGAGCCAGATACCTCACGCAATTGTACTCCACTCAGGTTATCAATAACCGATAACTTGGATAAGTACGTACTCTACCTCTAGCCCCTTAGTACCTACCTCGTCGGTACATATCTCTATTTAAAATAAATAAAGGCATGTACCTATGTGCATTGTTGCATTTAGACATATACATAGCAACTGGCGAATGCACGGAATTTAACTAAATACTTTCTTATAGTTATACTTGGTATTTTTAAAATAAATCTGTTAAAAGACATCAAGGAAACTTAGAATAGGTATCCAACTAAGTTATTACTTATCAATAAAGCAAATTAGGTACAAAAGTCTATGTGCATAATTTACAGTTCGCTTACGGTGAGGGAACCTACCTATCCCTCGGGATTAGGTAATAGTCAGTTCCTGTATGCACAGCGACAAGGTTCACCACCTGTCACGTTGGGTTCTGACTATCTGGTTAAACGTGGGCTTTGAGTTGGCTTAATACCTCCACAATGTGGTGGTGTATGTCCACCGAATGGGGATAAAAGTCGTGACGTATATGTTATGTGAACATTTGATTGTGTGTGTAGATATAGGTAGGTACATTGAGTCGAGTGTTGCAATATGAATCAATCGAAATGAAGGTGAAGTTTCCAGATTAGACGATTGATGCGTTCGATGTTCAGAAAGATATCGCAAATTGAAAGGATTCCTACAGGCGCTTTGTCTAGATAGATCTGTGCAGAATTTTCCATTTGCCGTTTATCCGAATTTATTTTGTTTTATCAGTAATATTTGAGTCCATTGTAGGGATAAAAATCAAGCCACTTATTTATAGAAAATTATGGCAAGCAAGAGTTGGCATTGCAAAGCGTTTGTTCCGAAAAAACGATTTACAAAGCAAATTGTATTGTAACCTGTATTTTGTAAATTCATAGGTGTTGATTATGAATCACATAAAAATCGTGTACTTCGGTTTACTTATTTGGCTTGTCCTATGGCGTTCCTAAGGGAATCCAGGATTAATCAACCGTTCATCCAACTCACTACAGCCTGCTGAAGGCATTACAAAGATTGTGTAAGCATTAGATTTAAGTGTGTGATATGAAGTAACAATTAAAAATAAAAATGAGATTAATTTAATGTTAGTAATTAAGAAATCGGACAGTTGTTCCACAATATCATTAGTAAAAGATTACCTTTTTGATTTCAATCGAGCTGTCAGTATTATGTTGGAACAAAAAACTATTGTTAGTTGTGTAATGATATAGCAATACAGTAAAAGAGCACAATTACCTCTAATTCACCTTTAAAACAGTATATATTTGGGAAATTACCATTAACATATACAATGTATGACCAGTACCTATCGGGTTATCTGGTTGTAAGTTAAATCTAACGCACAATGGATGAGACATCGACGCGTTTAAAATACAATTAACAACAAAATTACGTTACTAGATAATTTTAAAAGTAAGTAATTTTATGAGACTAAGCATTGAAATAAAAATACTGAGTTAATAATATACCAATGCAAATTAGTCCGTAGAGCTGGTTTATGATAGAGTATATATTTCTGTATCAACTCGAAACATAAGATAGATTGCGATAACCTCCAAGTTTTCCCTTTCACAATGTGCCCGTATCTAAAAGTTATGTTTCTTTGTTTCAGGTGGCGTTCTTAAGTGCACGCACATCGACAGCGGGGGCTGCCGCGAGCCAACTGCGAACCTTGGACCAATCTAGTTTAAGAACGTCATTATAATTATGTGTTTCGAAGCGTAAATAATGTTTGAGCACGTAGCTTTCGTCCCGACGTGGTTTCTGATGGCGTGGCTGGGCGCCTGCCTTCTGTTCAGTCCTTTCGCTATCTTCTTCGTGATGTGTCTTCCACAGTTGCCGCTCCTCGTGTTGAGGAGAGCCTGCCATATACCCTTCGAATATATCTGACGTCGGGACGAATGGATGGTGTTATGTAGTCATGTATCGATATAATAATTAATCTAAGTTTGTATAAAGTGTAAATACCTAATGTTTAATTAATAAATATGATTCTTTCATGGCCTTCATTCTTATTGTGAGTTTGAGTTTCTTCATCTACCTATCGCTATATTCATTTTAGCTAAAAGACGTCCATCCACTGTTGGACATAGGCCTCCCCCAAGGTTTTAGGTTTAACTACGGACTTTTACCGCACCTTTTCCTTCGTACTATGTAAAATTTTAATGTAAACAATAAACCGGTTTATCTCTACACAAAGCACTCTAAAGGTTAACAAGCTCATTGTGGACTATGAACCAATGAAGATGCATTCAGAGTTATTAATGGAACAAACGTTATGTTCGTAACGCGTGTAATAAATTGTTGCTTTATTGAAATGACCGGCCATGACTGCACGGATGCTGTTCCAGAAGATTAAATGTAAAGGCGAATACGCACACTATCTAGCTACTTACCTATATACTGCCCAAATATTTACTTAGTAAACACATTGGTATTACCATGGACCAGTTACTAAAGGGACTGGCCCTAAGCAAGTCGGCCAAGTGGTCGGCCTAGTACTAACATCGACATAAAACGAAGCGAGTAGTTCAACTATTTACCGGTAAATAGTAAAATGAAAATGAAAAAACAATGACCACGTTTTGTTTCATACAAATATCTAATAAGGGCACCTCTTTCTTTAGTCTTTACTCTGTGGGTATTACGCATCAACACAATTTGCACTATACAACGTGTAACGGAAAGGGTATATACATACGAAGTGCACGGCTTCTTTGGGTGATAACAAACTAGACGGCAAGGTTTTTAAAATCCTATATCTACACGTTACAAACATATGAGACATTCCATTAAAATACCAAACATTACAATTTATATTTGCACATCACTAGCACAAAACAAAGATCGTGGAAGAGTGACGTGTAAGGATAAAATGACCCTCGTAGTGTTGTGACACGTTTGTTATGATTTGAAACCGTGCATAGAGACTATACCAGATACACTATACACCCCTTTCGGATAGATATACCCTTTCCGTTACACGTTGTATAGCTACTTAGATCCAAATTATGTATAGTAATTAAAACATGGTAATAATAATAACACGCCATCACGCTTATACTTATCCCCCTTAGTCACGTGTTACCCTCTTTCTTGGTAATGTATTTGCATTGGCCACATTTTCCCCTCAATGCGAGGGGATTCGGACTAAGGTCCACCACGCTAGCCCAGTGTGGGTTAGTGAAATTCACAAGCCGTTTGAAAGTCGTTCAGGTACCTACTATATTTCAAGTAAACAACCTTATGTAGGTAACTCAAGCCTATACCTATTCCTTAGTGGCCATAATAAAGCCGCGACCCCACCGCGGTACACGGAGAGGCCACGCACACGCTACGCACGTGGGTCAAGCTTCGCTATGCACGAAAATGTATGTCACCGTGGCCGCGGCGCACGGAGACGCTGCGCACGAAAGACGTCATCCATACATTTTCTTGCAAAACGTAGCCGTGGCCGTGTGCGTGGCCTCTCCGTGCACCGCGGTGGGGTCGCGGCTTAATGATCATGATAGCTGTAGTAGGTTTTTTATGTTTATAGGTATCAACTAGTTTTCTGACTTTCCATTAATGACTTTATTTATTAGAGCAACCTAATATTACCTACTTATGACTACTTTTTTAGTAAGAAGTTGCGGTTGTTCGTATCTCTACTAATTAACCTGCTTGTGAGGAAGACAGTATAGGTATTAACCGTTCACGCTGAGAGTTGTGTCTCGTCTTCACGCCAAAGCTCTTAGCTAAGATGATAAGAATCTCCATTCATAACTAAAATCTATCATTATTGTTTTAAAGTTTGATGATGAACTTGAAGAAAATAATCATATTTTCAGCGGATTTTCATATAAAATTGCTGCTGTCGATTTAATGATTTGAAACCACCTTTTCTAAGAGAATCAAAGAATTTATAAGTTACACAATGTCGATGAAGAGAATACACTTTTAGATGGGTGTTTTTCTGTAAATCAATTGAAGCGCCATCTACATGCTTGATATCAGACTATCAGCAAGTACCTACAGTTCGCATAACCGGTGTCTTGTCACAACATTTTATCTCTTGTTTACATTCATAGTCGTCCTGTTGTTTGCTAGATGGCGTAATATAACAATATATAAAAAAAAAATTGAGGTGCATTGACCTCCACGGAGACCTTTTTCCAACAATGGACATAAAAAAGTGGTGAATTATCCTATCTGAACTTCTTCCTAGCCTTATCCCATTATGAGGGGTCGGCTTTCAATCTACCCTGATTTGGCTTATTACCGATATTTACACGGAGCGATTGCCATCTGCCTCTCGAGACCCCACTATGGGACCACCGGCAGCCTATAACCAAAATGTAGGACCATTTTGACAGATTTTCAGGCTTCTGAATGCCTGTAACGACAGTCAATGATCTTAAAATTACAACCGGGACCGCCAGCTTGTCGCGCCCTTCGAAGCACGAAAGAGGTCAAAATTATCCTATCTGACCGCTAAAATACATTAATTACTTAGCACTATATTTACCTACTTAAGTCCTAATAACAAAAATAAGGACTCACTGAAACCTTGGTCCTTTGCCTTGGTCAGTGAGATAAAATTCAGAATATGTAGATACGGTCTAGCCTTAGAATTTGTGACCTACACAGGTAGGACTGAGGTCGCAGGTGAAAGGTACGAGTATGGACTGTTATTAGATTTAATCTTACATATCTACTAGTTAGTAACAGTAATACTTTAGCTAATCATTTATAACGGTACCTATTGAATACCAAAATAATTCATCATTTTTTTGGTGACCGCTTAACGCAGTTGTTTGAGCATTGGCCGCTCGGCACACGGCCGGTTCGGTACCCGCCAGAGGCAAATTTCGGAAACGGCCTTGTCGTAATTTGCCCTGGTCTGAGTGTCACTGGGATCCCCAAACCATTGTACCTATTGTAGCCATAGTATCTATGTACAAGCGTTGCTTAGTCTTCAATTTCTCCGATACAAACAAAACAAAAACTGGCAAACGAGTACCTTTAATATACCTATTCATATTTAATTTTTATTATACATTCATTTTTTGTGTGTCTACTAAAACAATTCTGTGTGAGAACTACTTTCGTAACCTTCATTTAAGGTCTTTACGATCTTAGATCCCCTTTTGGGCATTGCCTAACACGTTCATTATAGCAAAGAACTTTAACCCTCGCTCATTATCCTTGAGATAAGTATCCGTACAACAAGGATTTAAAAGGATTTCTTAATGAACTAGAACTTACTGACTACCTGGATATTTATGAAGGTGAATTAGATGAGACATTACTCAAAAGAAATGCGGGAGGATGAATTGGGTGCGTAATTACCTAATTAACTTGAATAGTAAGTATTTTCATTAACGTTTCCATTTCTAACTTTCATGAAAACAAGCAGTAAGCATGATTGTATTTTATTTTTTAAGACTTGGGAGCATCAAGGTTCACAACATAAATTTACAATTCATATGTAAAGTGAAAAATAACGTATAAGTACCTATACAAATCCGCTGATTTTGTACAATTAAGTTACCAATAAAACGAAGTACTCAACTCAAGAAAAAACAAATAAAATTACAACATTACACGACAAGTGATAATCATTCCAATGATTCACACATTTTGAAGAACGTAGCTTTGAACTTTTAAAATGTTCAATGTACGTTATCGTGGTAGAAAAGACAAGTTTTCAATGTTGGCGCTATGTAAAGCTGCATGTAACATGTCTATAATAATAATAATGGCGGAAGCTTTATTAATTTATTCTACAAATAAAAAGTAGCTCAATCTAATTTTGGTAATAGGAAGCGTAGGTTTGGTTACTTTTGGTACTCAAACATTGATGTATTATTTAACAGAATGCTGCATTCTTACATTTCAACCAATAAGCTTGTGCTCATCACTACATGCAACAAAATTCACACATCTGTTTATTATAGCACTCGAAATTGGACAAATAACTTAACAAAATAGTAGGTAGATACTACATGGGCTTAAGATTCGAAATAGGTACATTTCAAGTCATATTCCATGCGAGTAAAGTAGCGTGAGAACATTGTATGGTCATATCTGTTAACTGCGCCCAGTTACCCAAAAGTGGTCAACTATATCTATAAGCAAGAAGCTTATCAGTGTAGCAGGACAAAGCACACAGCCGTTGCATTCGCCGACAAGGACGGTCACCAAGATATAAAAGAACTAGAAGTGACCTATCGTCGGTGAAGTTCTAACAGTGTAAGTCAAAAATAGCTACTTTACAGAAGAGCAAAAAACTAAATAATGTGATTGTTTCTTACGTAATGTTAGTACCTACCTACTTTTCAAATAAATCATTATTGGTCGGTTGTTTGGTTTCTGATTAATTGAAACGATCCAAAACCGTAAAACAATGACTTACGCACTGTAAGAACTTCACCGGGGCTATGTTCTGTAGCCCGATTCACGTAACCAAAACAACAAAAACTATGTCTCAGCGATATAGTAGTTTGGTTACGTGAATCGGGCCACTGGTTACAAAAACGGTTGCCAACTTGGACCAGGTAGCACCACTTTCACGTCATGCTAACTGAAGAAAATATTCATTATTTTCTAATTCGTTGGAAAACTCCTATTTCTTACTCAATTTAATTTATCAGAAATTAAAAAAAAAAAGACTAAAAGATCTCCAATTGATAGCGAACTAAACATTCGGAAGTCCTTATTACTCGCTGATCTAATGGGCCCTACTATTTTTTTATGAAATCATTCAGATGAAATTCTGGTCCAAAAAAATTATCAGTTGCTACATGAAATATCTGAAAAGTTTATTTGTGATTTCTTTATACAAAGCTATGTATAGATAGTATATTTATACTACGATGTGAATATTATGCGCAAATGAACATAATGATTTGCTAACGAAGCATCGCTGAGAGCAGTCAATTTAATAAATCGGTCACGGCTAACGTGTTTACTGTTTGTAATAGGCTAACGTTAACTTAATAGTTTTAATATTATAAATATTCGCGGTCATTTAACTCATCTATAATGCCAAACACATGTTATTCTTGTGGGTTTAAAATAGACATTTTAATCTTCTTTTTATTTTAATAATAATTTTAATATTCTTAATCAGCACTATCCATATTTTAGATATAGGAAAATACCGTATTGGAAACTTAACTTATGTAAAAATCTCTGTAAACACTGACCCTTTAAGCCGGTATATTTTATCAAACTCGTGATACGGTCTCACATGATACATATTTGTTAGCCAGCTTTGATATTATCATAATATACATTTATAAACCGAGTGGGGCGTAACCGAGCAATCAGTTATGGTATATGACGACGTAGACATACGTCTTATCTGATTGCTCGGATGCGGCTACTCGGAGCTTGTGGACGCGGTCAACGAAATCCACAATGAACTTTGCATTTGACTAGTTAACTCGTTTCCATACAGTTTCCGCAATCAGATAATATTATGAAGGTACCCGATACTAATAGCTCAAAATATACGACTAATTAATCATTATGACTTTTTTTGTGTCACTTCCATTACCTTGTAGTTAGTGTTCCGTAAGCAAGGTGCGCGGGCGCAGCGCAAGCACCGCGCCGCCACTCCACCACCACTCGTCGGAGCGCGCGCAACATGGCGGCCCAGCTTCTCTCGCTGCGCGTGAGTACTCCGATCGATTCATTTGCATTTCATTACATAACAAACATTGATTACTTCATATTTACACATTTTATTATGTTGCTTGAACTTTGACAGCGCGTTGCTAATTTGCTATGCAACTATTCCCGAGGATATCTTTAGTTATAAATGAAGTAAGTAAACAATGGTACTTACCGCGTTCGTAATCCCAATAGATACATTTTAAATAACGATACTGTCGTTAAATATTGTAAATACCCGTTTTTTATCATTAGCGTACCTAAAAACACCGTTTGTCATACAGTTTTTGTGTCATTCAATCAAATTTAATTCAGGACGTAAAGTAAACATTACTTATTACGTGCACGTTCTCGGAATAATGAAAATATAAAAATTAAAGTTAATTTAATAGAAGTGTGTACCTATAACTTAAATCTTCAAAAGGACACCAAATAAGTAGTACCTATTAATAAGTAGATTATACACACGTTTAGGTTCCCAAAAGTACTTAAGTAGATACCTATCTAAAATAAATAAAATTAAGAAGTTAAGTGTAGTTCTTATTATTCTTATTTTAATGCACTTCTTACTTGCATAATTGATTGCACTTGCACAGATGATTAAGCTTCATAAACCTTTTCCTCTACTAAACTGGTTCATACGAACGCACCGAACTGCATAATTCATTTGACGTAAATCATGCGTCTCGTCTCGTCTCGTGCGTTTGTGCGCATAAGTGCTCTAGTTTTTCGGTAGGCTTAACGTGTAAAATTACTCTCAATAACAAAGACATTACCAATAGGAGAAAAGTGACTGTCCAAAATAGAACTCCATTGACGCAGTACGACAATGTTGAAAACATGTCGGTACTGCAAATATGGCTCATCTCCCGGTGAATAATGCCTTTATATGTAATACCTAATTGATGGAATCAGGCGTAACTTTGCGGAAATCCATTGTTAAACAATTATAGAGAGGGACCCACGACTCACCCTCGGAATTGTCAACCTCCAATATTATAAACCAAATGAAGCCTTTATATGCCTTTATATGTATTTAATCATATAATTGTCCAATTCCGAATGTGTGAATTTCGCTGCATGTGGTGCGCTGAGCACAAGTTCAGAGGGCCTACTCTGTTTCAAACGAAAACGAAATTTCGGACGAAATTCGCGTATTTCCTACTACGTTTCTCATTGATTCCGATATTTCTTACGAACGAAAATTGTTTGACGTTTAGATTCGACGACGACGAAGACGTCAAACAATTTTCGTTTGTAAGAAATGTCGGAAACAATGAGAAACGTAGTAGGAAATACGCGATTTTCGTCCGAAATTTAGTTTTCGTTTGAAACAGAGTAAGCCCTCAGTGATGGCGGTGTTAGAAGGTACCATATCTGCTAAAATAATACATGAATGCTCAATAACTCCTAAGATAGTTGCTCGGCAACTAAAGGTAAAGGCCAAATACTCAAATGCTGTGGTAAACAGACTCTCAACCACCGTTTAAAAACTCGTGTCGTTATTTTTTCGAATAGGTAAGTAATAAGACAATGAGATGTGCCTCAATAGGTAGTCGACTGTAGGCTATAGCGTAGCGATAGGTAAAGCTAGTTATTATAAAAACTTACCTACTTACAGGTTATAGTTTTTTCCGCCATTCTCAAAACATTTCGCTAGATTTTAAGTATAAAGGTACTAATGGGTATTCGGTGGACGAACCTACTTTATAAAGTCAAAACGTTTATAGGATCATCGGTCCCTCTGGCACCTAGTCTCATAATCAAAATAACTTTGTCGTAAATTGCATGTCAACAGACAATCAAATCTCTCTACACATACAATCAAACACCGGCAAAATTATAAAGACGACGATACGTTTTTCATACATTTTACGGTAGGTATACGGGTGCCAAATACGGCCATTATCTGTCAAAACTGTATAGAAAAACGTTTTCGTCTTTATAATGTGAATTCATTTGACAAAGAAACCTCATAGAAAAAAATAATCTGAAACGTATAATATAGCTACCAGCACAGAACTAATAGCACAGCCGACCATGACAAGACAAGACGCGAGAAAAATCGTTTTATCTCATTCTCTCCTATCCATTAAGAAAGAGAGAGAGAGCGACTCAGTGCGACGTACTGCGTGACAAAAGTCTTGTCTTGGCGTGTGTGCTAGCCCCACTGATGTTTAAAATAATAAGGAAAGCTTTCCAAACTTTGGTTTCTGGACAGTTTCCAAGCTGGCAGCTTTTGTTTATGAACAGGATATTGCGGTTTGCTTTCTGAATAGATTTACATTATTTTATAATGTCCATGGACTAGAAGGGTCACTCGGAATTTACCTATCAGCCTTCAAGTGAACTCAAGTTGAAATAGCTGTTAAAAATCATGTAAACAATAAGTACAATTTTAACTTCGAACGTAAATTAATAAATATCGCCAGATTTACGCACCAACTGTATGGTCCCAAACTAAGCAACGCTATTCTATGGCTACCATACAATGGACTGGGGGCGATTCTAGTGACACCCAGACAAGGGCAAATTACGAAAAGACCGTTTACGAAATTTGCCTCTGTCGGGAATCGAATCCGCAACCACCCGATGCAGTGAGCCGAGCGGCATTTTAAATATATAAAATTGCGAAATATAATCGCATTTTACGTAGTCCTCATAATAGAAAGACCGCACTTGCAACCGCCAAACCTAAAAGGCATTTGATTGCACAATTCATAACAATCTGGTACAATAACGTTAAAAATTGCGTGCGTACCTGCGCACTGACCATACATTTGAACATGCTCGAGTGACAGAACTGTGCCAACACGACACGTGCCGTAATGAAATCAAAACGCACAATAACACGTGTTCATGTCGGATCTCGTAATGATACTTTGACGACAAGATTGCGTGTCGGACGCGCGCCATTCAACCATTATAGTTAGTTTTTGTCCGAAAGCAATACAATGTGTGTTTAATTCATTTGTAATCAATCTAGTAGAGTTGACAGAAGTATTAAAGGGCTCGAACCTTGCATACTTCCCTTGTTTCTCTTAAACGATTCTTAGTACGTTGACAGAAGTATAAAAGGGCTCGAACCTTGCATACTTCCCTTGTTTCTTTTAAACGATTCTTAGTACGTTGACAGAAGTATAAAAGGGCTCGAACTACGTTCTCTATTCTGTGCTCGAACCTTGCATACTTCCCTTGTTTCTTATAAAGGATTCTTAGTACGTTAGCTTCATCTTTTTATTACATTCCGATCTAGGCAAAAGCTCAAACCATGTTAAATAAATAAATAATTTAGCCCTTTTAACGTCCCACTGCTGGGCACGGGCCTCCCCTCAATGCGAGGGTGATTCAGGCCATAATCCACCACGCTGGCCCAGTGCGAGTTGGTGGGTTTCACATGACTCCTCACGATGTTTTTCCTTCACCGTAAGTCAAACCAAATCAAATTTTGATTGTTTGTTATCGTAGATTAAAGGGCTGCGCAACTCTACGCATAAATAAAACTGCATTACAATTTCAACTGCAACTAAAACAATTCCAATCCAACCCGCAGAAAGCGCATAAAATGCGCCTCATGAGTATTCTAAACGTGTTGCTACGTTCGATGTTGAAGTCGCGATAACGATGAATTTATTTAAGTTCTACGTCGACTTTTTGCTCCACCTAGAGGTTTGAAGGCTTTAAGATGCAGCCCTACGTGCGCTTGCGCCGGCGCCGGTCGTTGACTCCGCGCAAACGGAGAATGCCGATGCACCGCTCGGTGCAGATATTGCACCATTTGTCTTTCTTTTACGTGACGAGTCAACTGGAAAGTGACATTTGTGGTTTTGCACACTGCAAATAAATGTAGTTTAGATATTTAATTGAAACAAGGTCCTGATTGATATAAATAAAGGACTGATTCTTAGTTTAGGGGCTTACCATTCCTTTTATTGCGACTTAATTGCAGCTCAATTAGGATAGCGATTAATTTTAGGTCTGGGTATGGTAAGCCCCCAGCTCTCCGACATGTTACTTGTTATAGTATATCCAGGGGCATTGTAGGTACCCCTGTTGAGGTTTATCTCCACTAGGACATCTCACCGTGTCTATCACGACTATTACACATGATTTGATAACCATAAAATTTTTAATAAAATTATGTAGTCATTAAAATCTAGATCCCGGAAAATATACATTTGACATATTTTCGTCATAATCTGTCAGTCCATAATACCTAATCATATCAGACAAAAAATACACGAATAAAAAATATAATCTCTACTTATTACCAAGCCAAACATTGTTCCAAAATAAATAATCACGATCCGATAAGAACAGACACTATTGTTTCTGGCAACTAATTTGAATAAATCAAGTGGCTAATTCGACGACCTTAGTTGGAAGTTTTTTTTCACGTTCCATTTCTTAGACCTTGAGTGTGGGCGTGGTCAAGGCGCCCGCGCGCGGCATTGTGCTGCGCGCGCGCCGATTTCCGGATTGATGCCGGACACTGGCCACGAACGACCATTCTTTAAGTATCACCGGCCGTGACATGTTGGGAATTTGGGGAATTTTTATTTGGCAAAACAAGGTTGGATGGTCGCACATTGGGTGTTTTAAGGCAAGTTTCAATTCGTCTCAGTTTCGTCAGTGACCGTAGAAATTATAGGTAGCTTTCCGAGTGTTCTCCAAAATTTTTATTTGTGTTGTATGATAATAGGTAAAACAAGATAAAAATTAATGTCAAATTTATTATTCTTCACGTCTTGAGTGACAATCTTTTCAAGTCCTTGAATTTACTACCTACAGTTTTATATCTTTTAAACTAGATTTGTAATCCTAACCACAAATCGTCTAAACAAAGACACCAACGCGCGCGTCAAATATTTTTTACTACAGGTGACTGATCTAATCGGTGCGCCCGTCTGTGGGCACGCCCTGCGGCGGCTTTGTTTGTGCTCTTGCGCAACTCGTGCAAGTGTCGCCGTGTGAAACTACACGAGCGTGGGTGCACTATTCAATGTGATATAAAAGATTTAAACCAACGAATTAGCCTAGTTTAAGCTTTTCAGGTACTATGAGTGTCTAATGGTAAATCTGATACAGGTATAATTTGAGTGAGTTCCCTGTACTTGTGTACATACCTTAGTAGGTATATTCAATTCAAGTAAGCTCACATTTATTTTCCTTCCAACTCAGTGCATAAATGAATATAGGTAAACCCACATCTAGATGGCTATTTACATAAAGTCAAAACAAAAGAAAAAGAAACTAAAATTCTTAGAACATTGCACAAGAAGTGCAAATAGTTTCATCGGATACAGTACGTCACGTTGAATTTTCTGTTGTACTTATTAACATAATTTTGTAATCACTATATTTTAGGGCTGTATCACACCTGGCGACGGGTTTGGCGACCGTCTCCAAGTAGAGTCCTGTCATATTTTGACATAATTCAGTACGAATTATTGGCGACGGTAGCCAGCGACGTCGCCGGCCACGTATCCAAATAATTGGTATTACCAGTCAAATTCAATACGAATTCGTTAGCGACGGCGGCTGGCGACGCGCTTGGCGTCCCGGTGGGATAGAGCCTTTACATGGGTCATTCAAATTCAACCAGGTGTTAGTAAATAATACTACTTACTTGGTTTCTATGACTTTCCACTTCTTTACTCTTTCTTCTCAATATTTACCTAATTCGTTTTCGCCATATGAATAAAACATCCACTTTTGGGGTTTTATAATTCGTAATGGGACGAACAAATTCAGAAGAAAATAAACGAAGCATACACACAAAAATAATTTGTAATAAACGATCGACGACGGAACATTATTAAATTAGATTAGCTAACAAAATGCTTGGTAATGATACCA
This sequence comes from Drymonia ruficornis, assembly GCA_947859195.1. Classification (NCBI taxonomy): domain Eukaryota; kingdom Metazoa; phylum Arthropoda; class Insecta; order Lepidoptera; family Notodontidae; genus Drymonia; species Drymonia ruficornis. The sequence continues at coordinate 10,555,182 of OX401906.1, forward strand.
ATTGCGTGACGAATGGTAATGTTAAGGTCGTTCGGACACCTGGTGCGCTCTGGCAACCAGTGATTGGAGGAAATTCCCACTCTGGCTAGGTAAATAAATGTAATGTCAAAGACCTACTTTTTCCACAAACCCGAAATATTTTTTATTACATAATTTAATCTTATATAAAATGTTTGCCTATGTTACTTATATCTATTAAAATTAATTTGGCGTCAAAAGTTTTAAAACGATTCACTTTAGGATTATTTCAGACTAGATTCCTTACGGCTGCAGCAATGTTTAAAAACATTAAAATTACACTGTTTTCCTATAAATACCTACCTACCTAACATGTAGCTACTTCCTCTCACACCTACTTACATACCTACTGGTTTAGATAGACAGGTACACACTATTACCATATTCCTTCTAGAATAAATAAGACTTGATCTTATTACAATAATTAATCGTACCTATATGTCAATCATACATAAGTACTATAGTTTTTGCTTCACACAGAACAAGGAACAAATACAGATTCCCAATAAAAAACTTGTCAATTTTAGAAACACCTACAGCAAACATTCTTTCCTAGATATTGACGTGTAAATATCCATTTTAACACGGTGTCCTTACATGAACAATTTAGAAGGGTTCTACTATTAGAGTTATTAGTCTGTAATAATATGTTGTATGTGCAGTAGGTACAATTAGGTAGGTATATGTATTGAGTAGCACATGTGTGGTTTATTAGTGAACGGTAGTGATTTAGGCTGCCTGATATAGATTGACTGGAAACGGAAGGTTTTGTGCCGAGTTTGGTTTAGGTAGAGATAGCGTTTTTTTGCTTTTATTAACCAAAAAATTGTATACTTACTGCTTTTTATTTCATCTCTTATACAGTATAACTTCAAATAGTCTATGTATATTATGCTAAGTATATTTAAATGTGAATGACTCGTGTTATAGGATAGGATTTATGTAATAATTTTCACTGTTGTGTCGTCAGTTCACCATACTTTGAAATATTCCCGAGAAGTGTTTCTTACTTTATTAATAATCTTAGGGCTACCGCAGACTTGCTACTTTAAGCATCGGTGATCGGCGATTTTGATGCTGCGTCTCGCTCGTTCGCGCTCGCAGAAACGCGACGCAGCATCGATACGTCACAAAATCGCCGGTTGCCGATGCTAAAAGTAGCAAGTCTGTGGAGGCCATTAACTGTACAAATTGTTTTAGACAGGTACTTAAGTCAACAAAATACCTATACCGACATATACTTAGGTGTACATACCTATATGGACCACTAATGCTGTGTTCAAGGCAAATCCTAATTGCTCTCTTTGCAGTGGACTGTGGACATTAATGTAATTCATTAAACTGGTTTCTTTATAGAGCGAAGAAAATTATATGTTCGATTGGAATTGCTATGTAAAAATACCACTTAATAATCTATCTAATATTTTAACAACGTCTTTGTAACGTTCAGCCGTAATGTAGGTTTTTATCTATAAATATATATCGGTATATACCATGGACCAGTTACTAAGGGGACTGGCCCTAAGCAAGTCGGCCGAGTGGTCGGCCTAGTACTAACATCGACATAAAACGAAGCGAGTAGTTCAACTATTTACCGGTAAATAGTAAAATGAAAATGAAAAAACAATGACCACGTTTTGTTTCATACAACTATCTAATAAGGGCACCTCTTTCTTTAGTCTTTACTCTGTGGTATATACATCTTTTAACATGGAATAGGTAAAAAATACTTTCCTTCTATTATAAGAAACTACACTTAATGATTTTTTTATTTAAAATATATTTTTTATTTTTTTGAAGTCTGGTCGGGTCATATACTCACTATTTACTACCTACAACAATTCTACATTCTATGTTTTTATTTTACATGATTAAAAATGAATTAAGAGAAAGGAAAGTTTTATATTTGGATTATGTAGATTTAAGTAATTAAATTGCTAATTTTATTTAGCTTTTCATAGGTATTTATTCATCGCTAATAAAAATACGGTTAGTCAGATACCTAAGTGCTAATATGGTTGAGTATAACCAAGACAACGGTTGGTTGTTGGTCGGTTGGTTGGTTTGTTGGTAGACAATAAACTTTGCGGGTTTTTTTTAGTGAGCAACCGACCGAGTGTATCACACACATTGCCCCCAAGTTTATAAAGACTTTTAGCCATTTTACAATGATTTTGAAAAGCATTTCTAGGAATAAAAGTGATTTGTAATGCTATATAGTGTAGGTAAATCTATCATAACTGTTTATAAATTTGGAGGTGAGAACCTCATCGTCACGTAAAGACGCGCTGCTAAGTACGTACGTAAGCTTATACATATACAGGCATGGTATGCCCATTCCATTATTTTTTTCTTTGTACGATCCAAGCACACAGTGCCAAGCCGTGAGCTAAGTTTGCCACGCAAAAATAACTGTCAAAGTGTCAAGGCAATAATATACCCGATAATAAGCATAAATTAGTCTAATTATTATCGGTGGTGCTGTACAACCGGTCTTCCATCAGTTGTAAGTCTTATTTCTGTGGTAATCAGCCTATACCTACTGTTATTTGAAATTGATATGATCTTATTTTAACTTCTCCTATTCTTTCTTTTGTATAAATCCAAGCGGGTTCCAAGACAACTTAGCTTTCCCCGGGACTCGTCGAGGGTCAAACCTCGGCGTCATCGCTGGACACCATTGTCGATCCTGGCTTACAGGAGTACAGTGTCGGACTTAGTCCCTTTAAAAAAGGTATGAACTAATATTGTCAATCATACAATCATACCTTTGGCTTAGTCTCGAGCTCACTGGTAACTGTTATTTTTACGAAATATCTGCTAATAAACTTATCTTCTCTTAAAGTTATATTATAATTATTTCCAGTTACTGACCGCACTGCTAGCGTGTGCGGTGGCGGACCCCGCGCCGGGCCGCATCCCGAAGGTGTACAATGCGCTTATCACGTCCAACCAGAACCTCGAGCCCAGCAAGGCGTACCCGGTGTACCAGCCGGTACTGCACGACGCCTTCGCGTTCTCTTACCAACCGGCCGTCTTTTACGGAGGAGATTTCATTGGCAATGTAAGTACTTAGCCTGATGAGATACAGATGGCGATTTGTAAATAAAACTCTACGCTATTTTAAGCAGTTTAAATCCGTAGTGACTAGTTAAATACAGTGACCAGTTATACCTAGTTTTAGCCTTCTACTATTTAGACGACCTCTTGGCTCGTGGATTAAACGTAGGCCGCTCCGCTCACTGCACCGAATGGTTTGGTACCCAACGTTGAAACATCCTTTTTAATGAATCCAAAATCAATATAAATAATAGTTCCTTTAGTGTAGTCTTGTAAGAGTTGGGCGTGTCTGGGCTACTTTGGCCATTAGCTGGTAGGTAACTATGGCCTTATTTAGTCGATAGTCCGATCCTTTTGTTTTATACTACACCTATAGATAAACATGATCAAATCCAAGAAGTTCATAGACCGTGTCCTTCCTCTATGTCGTAACAATAGACACGAATAATAGGTACGTTTTCAAGCATTATGTCTAATCGTAACCGACGTTTATTCCAGGGCTTACTGCCAGCCCCAGCTCCACAACCGAAAGAGCCGCAGCCATCAGGAGCGGCGCCGAGCCCAAAGGCCGAGGCGGCGCCCGAAGCCCCAAAGGCATCGCCATCCCCCCCAGAAGCTCCCGCGACGCCCGAGCCCAGCAGACCTGGTCCCGGCAGCAGCACCACTCCAGCACCACCCCCACCGAACACACAATCCCCTATCCCCCTGAACGAGTTCGGACTCCCCCCTCAAGTGTTGCCCCTCAGCCACATAGACCCACTATACAACGCCTTACCCCAGTTCAGCCCCTTCACATACAGATATCCCGGTGTTAGATTCTACGACCCCTATGACCCCTTCGGATTCAGTCCCTACGCTGGATTCCCTTTTTACCGGCCCGTGAGTCCCGTGGCTAACCTTCTCGGTCACAGTCTTCCTGTGGTTGCTGATAAAGCAGCTGCTAGCGTTCAAACTGCCACTGAATCTTCCCAAACTCCCCCTCCGGAGCCTAGTGACCTTAACATATTGAACTACTCGTCAAAGGACCCTGCTATACCCAATGTCCCTCCCCCTCCACTCCCCCAAGGTGGTCTGAAGACAGACAAAACTGAATAGTCCTAATTTATCAATAAGGTTCTTTATACGGATTTAAGTGCTGCAGGCAAGAAAGAGAGAAGGGGGCTTACCACAAGCTCTTATTGCGATTCAATTATAGGAACGTTTTAACGACGTTTTAATGACGTTTCTTATTGTCATGACAATAAGGTACGCCATTGCACAAAAAGTCGCTGAAACGTTAATACGTTCCTGTAATTGAATCGCAATAAGAGCTTGTGGTAAGCCCCAAGTTCCTGGTACTTAATTGTTATTTATTGCATCATATTTCAACATTTCTTGAAGGTGTGCCATAAATGTGAAGCGTTCGTTCTTTCAAAAAGCACGGGATTGAAGGCTCTTGCAATAAAATGTATTATTTTTTAATAACAAGGGAGTCTTGTCTTTGCTTCACAATCAACAATTCCGTGACCGTACAAGGTCTGTATGTATATCATTTCGCCAGCATATTTTATTATAAATTATAAAAAAATAAATCCCATTCGATGCCTTTCATCATTTCGACCGGTATATACCACTCGTAAAAGTAAAATATATCCGCTTCCCATCGATAGTAATAGATAATGTAGCCGAGGCATATGTTGAATTTGTAGGCACGATAGTTCACTACATCGCCGTAGCCAGATTTCGCTCGTATGTACACGCAGTCCGGGACTTTTGTCACGTTGAGCCAACCCTGAAATGTCGGAATAATTTGAGACACGTGTTATGAGGCACATTCGCACCTGATGTCTGTTCTACTTGCCGCCTAATACTTGACACGCCGTACACAAAATAACGGATAACGACGTCTCAAACTGCTGTGGGCTGTGGGCTTAAATATATGAGTAGCCTTAGAGTATTCGGCATTTAGGCATGGAAATGATTGCTACTCTGAAATTATTTTTATTACGTGATAATATTCCATCCTATGAAGTCGCTTGTTGATGACAAACGATGAAACCTAGACAGTACCGAACACATTTATTTTTTTTATTTGATTGAAATGATTTGAAGAGTCCCATGAGCATGAGAGCATGCTGTAGCAGGAGCTACTTTGGAAAACTTATTTGACATGATTTTTAACATACTACCTGTTAAATGTTTAATCTCTACTACATACAGGGTGGATTTTTGAGACGGGGCAGTAAAGGCAGGTACCTTAACCGTTATAGTTAGAGGCAAACGGTTCTAGGAGACCTTCCCTAACTTTTTGAGATATTCTGAACTGCATTCACAGATTTTGGAAAAATGGACCGTCAGCTAAAAAAATCCTAAAATACCAAAAAATTTTTTTTTATTCCTATCGCTCCCATTTCATGTAGGGATCAAAATACTATATAAGACCATTTGAGGTTTGAGTACCAGAAACGACAGAAATCGCCAAAAACTTTTCCCATACATTTTGTACTGAAAAACGATTAGTCATCTCGAAATATTTTTTGTTGCCAAACGATCCTATTTCTTACTGTGATGATTATTACTATTATTATTATTATAACGGTTAAGGTACCTGCCCTTACTGCCCCGTCTCAAAAATCCACCCTGTATACCTACGTAGGTAAGTAGTAGTATCTAGTACCAAATTAGTATATTTACCCGCACTATTAGATTTCCCACGAGGTCCTCGTACCGATGGTACCGATGGTGGTCTACTTGTTGCTTATACCTTGTAGCGCAAGTACCGAAGTAATATTCACTGCTGACGTTAGGTGTATTTTTTTTTACGTGACACAAAACTACGGATATTTTCAAAACACCATCGCCAACGTCCATATCACGATGAATTCATCGGTTCTCGTACTTCTGTTGAGTTGAGCAATGTCGGGATTGTCGGGTGTCAGGTACTTAGATTAGTGACCGGTTAGCGATACGCTAAAATACTCACACATTTATAAAACAAAACTTTTCGCAGACATACCTGGAGCATCGTCAATATTTGTAAACACAACAGCATACAATGCTGGATACTTTTTATATAGAGACACTTGCAGCACTGTAAATAAAAAACAAACTATTCCAAAACACATAACGGCGTTCTTTACTCACCGCGCAATGTACAGCCGAAACAATGGATTGGTTGTACGTTGCGCGCTGCCAGGTTTAAAAATAAGGGTGCTATAAGGGCCGTCAAGCCTCTGACTACCCCCGAATGGGGATAAAAGTCGTGACGTTACATTTTTTATTTTTATTCTATAAGGGCCGTGCCATAACTCACGGTTGATAACAGTACCTAGCATTGCCTGACACCCTACACCCTTCCTATAGTTACTCTTGTAATAGACCCCCACAGTTTGTTTCCATTTCATTAAACACGCTGGAAACTGCTGTATGGATAATTTTATGGTAGGTTTCTCACTTAAAATGGTGTTGAATCATGTTTTTCGTTATTTAGAAAAAAAACTTGGTGTTGTATAAGTAGTTCGTACTAATTTGGTATAATAGTTACGTACGTACCTATACTTAACGAATTTCTTACAAAACTTGATCACAGGGTGTTTAAAAGTAAAAAAGGAGTTTGAATTGCAAAAACATTTTACCAGAAACAGAACATTATTTTTAATTCATAAATTTTATAATAGGCATATAAATTAAAAAAATAACATTGTAATATTTTACACTCACCAGAAATACATAAAAGGAACAATGTTAGAATATAATGCATAATGTAAAAATATCTGTAGAGCACTACTCGTTGCTCCTGAATTGAGTAGCAAATAACTGAAAACCTAGTTGAAAACTAAACATTATACAAACAGGAAATTTTATGAAAACAAGCAATGATTGAATTTGAGCGAACTGACTACAATGAAATAGTAGGTAACTAATAAGAAAATAATGCATACAATTTTTAAGTTCACTTTTTAAAAGCAGCAAATTGTTTCATTTTGTGAAATTTATTCTATTTTAGCGGTTAAACAAAAACTAGCCGCCAATTTTATAGATATTTCTAGTGAGTTTACAATGGTTTTACAAAGCATTTCTAGGAACCAAAGTGATTTGTAATGCCAGTGTAAATCCGTAATAGAGGAAAATGTCTAGGTATGCGGAAAGCATTGCGCATACGTGTTCCATAATGACCAGAAAACACTTGATATTATATTGACATAGCTAAAAGCTCTGCTCTACTGGATCTTCAGCATGATAACAGATTTCAGCTTCACACACATCCGTGCCCGTCGCGTAACTACGTGCCCCTTACATGTGCGCCACAAAATCAATGAATACATACAGATATGATATCGCCGGTACATGGCAGGGATAATGACACTGATGTTAATATATTCTGATTACAGCTTCAGTGTATACAGGCTGCGGCAAAAATACAAATGAATTTTTCAAATTAAAGTACATACAGTGCTACAAACTTATCTTATCCGGTAGCCAAAAGAGAGTTAAATTTTAAATTAAGAAATTCCATATTTTGACAGTATTTTATTGACGCTAGCGCCGCTGTCAGCAGGCTAGATCAGCGACGAGATTCAAGCATACCTAATGATGGATGTAAAGTGCGCTATAAGCGCGAATTCGCGCCGAATCTTTGCTATTCTGCAGCGTCTCGCGCTAACTTCACAGCCACCATGAAATTGGAATCAAAGTTTGAATCTAGTGCAATAATACCATTACTGCTTTCTGCTGGTGCTGCTATTTTCAATTATAGCAGCATTGCTGCTGCAAGCTGCAGTCTACAGCCTTGCTCAGTATGAGCTTTGTCTAAAATTGTTTACCTTCAGTTTTATATTTTTTTTATTAATAATAATAACAGCTCTGTTGCTCAAAATAGTTTTTGGAAAAATGGATAATCCCCATTATAACTTTACGCTGGGTATGATCAACACGATAATGATGAGCAGGTCGATCTTAGTTTCACTATCCTATTGCCACTCCTTTGAGCGCGGTCCGAAGAAGTACATGTCCCAGTTCATACCACCGATCAAGTCTGGTGGGATATACCATTCGTAGTAGAAATACTTATATCGCCTCCTGCTGTGACAGTACGTAATCCTAGGCACGCATATCTGGAAGTTGTACGCGGTGCTCCGAAACAAGTCACCCTCGTAGGACACACCTCTAATTATAATGCATGTGGGGATCCTGTACAGATCTAACCATCCCTGAAATTGCAAAAAATACTTTTCAAACCGAATCAACTTAATTGCTGTTATTCTGTAAAGGGGTTAACAAGACTCAAAACGTAGACTTTACGCAACATTTTATTTTGCGTAAAGTACCAATTTTTTGATGATTAACATAAGTCAATTAAATAATACTCAATAAATAAGTCTCATGAAAAACCTAGTAAGCTACTTACTCTTACTATAACTTTGCCCAAAACTTGTAGATGGTCCAGATGGGCATGTGCGTAAAACGCCTTGTCTTTTCTATTACAATCACCAAATTTGTATTCACTGTGAATATGCACTGAAAACATAATAAATTATATTAGGTATAAAGCTAACCCTTGGCTTGCAGTAACGAAACATTCAAACAAACACATATTGTTTGTCTCTATTTTTGTTGTCATAACATGGAGCGAGCCAAATGTTTTAATAATAAATAATATTACATATATTTTTATAAAATTAAATATTCATAGGCTTCGAGGAGGGCATCTATAATTATAATGTTTTTGTTTCTCTCTTGTATACATAATGTAAAAAGTGGTGGTCATATCCCCGTGGGGTCGAGTGAGAGCTACCTATACAGGGTGAATTTGAAATCACGGGCATCCTTTTAAACGGTGATTCTACATATGATTCAGAATACTTAGGGAATATTAATCAACAAATCAATTGATAAAAATGTATTGCCCAGGTAAGGAATAGCAGTAACGAGTTTGCTAATTTGCTTACTCGAGCAAAATTTTTTCATCAATAGATTTTTTTATTTGATTTCCCAAAATATTCTGAATCATGTGTAGAGTCATATTTTAAAAGGATGCCCATGATTTCAAATTCATCCTGTAGAAATAATCGGGTGCATATTGCTCTTGCTTATGGAACTGGAATAAGAATTGTAAGCAAGTAATTAAATATTAAGCAAAGTATATAAAAATGTAAGCATACTTGGATCTGGAACGGAGTTGGTTAAAGTGTAATCAACTAAAGACGTGAAGAACTGCCAACATGATCCCAGGGTAGCTGCAATATTGATAATAATATTTAGCAAATCGGTTGGCAAAACGATATCATTATGTTCAAAGAAAAAATAAAGGAGGTCATAACACCATGAGAGAGCTAGATAATGACAAACAAAAACTATGGCATTGAAAAAATGCGTATGCTTCATAGATTAATTTTAGTTTCCGCGAGGGCGCTCCAACTAGATGGAGCATGCGCACTAATAAAATGCGGCAACTATACCACACGAAATTTCGAGTACTTCAGTACATCTGACAGCAACCACTGTATGAAACTGACAGGCCGCAACGATAATAAGTTGCCGCATTTCTGGAAATGATTTTTCTTAGTAGGGTGTTATCTAATTAAAGCGCACGCGCGTATCTTTTATAAATCTATGGTATGCTTCTTGATTTTTGGAAATTTTAACCAGGGTTTGTAACCGGTACCTAAGCATTGAATGGGCTGCTAGGGTTGTAAGGGTTTTTTTAGGAATTCATAAAACTTTACTTAATAATTAGCACGGATTTTAACATTGTGGTATTTTAGCAGTTTTTTAACGATCATCTACTCTTTTATGTATTTACTTACCAATATAAAACAAAGTACATAGTTGCAAATGGATTGAATATTTCATCTTGATAGTCGCTACGTTACTGACGATGATGGACTGGATTTCCGTTTTTATAACCCAGATGAACAACTTCATAGTTCATGTTATGTATTTAACGTTTGTAAACATAATTTATTTTTATAAATAAACAAACATGTTATGTTATCTGAACGTTGCAATCTGAGATACTATTTGTAATTCAGACTCTAGCAGCGTTGCAATGCAACTTATAAATGGAAGAAATATACGCGTTCATTATATACTTCATTTATTAAAAAAGTAAGTTTAAAAACTAAAACCCGACTACGGAAAAAACGCGCTCTAAAAAGTATGAAACAAGAAAATATTCTCATCTAGAGGATAGCCGTGGTCCGTGTAGGTCTTTTAGGGCCAAATGGCACATGAACACGGACCACGGCTATCCTCTAGATGAGAATATTTTCTTGTTTCATACTTTTTAGAGCGCGTTTTTCCGTAGACGGGTTTTAGTTTTTAAACTTACTTTTTATTTAATTATTTTGGAGTTATAGGTAACAATATATATATTTTTGAAATGTGCTCATCAAGCTCTTTCATTTGATACCCCACACGGTTTCATTAAAAAATGATTTTTTTTTAGTTCATGACACTATGTCCTCTAGAGGGCGCCATATGAAATTTGATGTGACGTCACATAGCCTATAACCAGCGCGCCATTAAGCCGCTTCTGACGATACCTCATTTGTCAAATTACGATAAGTAGTTTGGAAGTTAGGTGGGAACAGATGCACATACATACATTCATACATACATACATACATACATACATACATACATACATACATACATACATACATACATACATACATACATACATACATACATACCGGTCAAAATCATAACGCCTCCGTAGTCGGGTAAAAATAGCCTATATTTTAATGCCTTTTGCTGACTAGCTGCGTCTACATCAGGCGCATGCCGCGCGAGGCTGGCAAGGGCATGTGAGACAACTGGACGCTGCTGCCTAGTACAGATCAGCTAACAGGAGGAATAGCACAAACTAGATTAACCAACACAATAAATATTTATCTAAATAACATTACACTTGAAACACCATGTATAGTCAACACTTACGTAAACATAGGCGACATAATAGTCAGGTGAAAATGTTTCAAATCACGGCCAGTGCCTGATGCGAGTGTTCGAATCCAAGTTATCTGTAAAAAAATATAAGTTTGTGGTTATAAGCCGCAATGGAAACCAATATATTAGGTTTTTTCATCTTCATATTGATTCATCATTACAGTTTGCAGGTAAGCCGAATATATAATTTTTTATACCTATGAGTAAATAACGTCGGAATGGTCAGAATACGATTTCATACATAGATAATAGCCTACTTATGTATAAGATAAACTTACTATGAGACCTGATTCAAATCGAGACGCTTTAAAATAAACAAACTTTGAAATTTTTACAGTCCTGTCCAGAAGAAACCTCTCACAATGGAATAAGTGTGACATGGCACCAAACGGAGGATGCTAACGATATAGAATCGGACCCGCTATGTTATCGCAACGACACCTTAATCACGAGGAACTGCACCAACATGACTTGGGTCCCTGACCTCGATGAGACGGGACCCTGTATAAAAGTCGTGAAGTACTTCGATCTCTCATCATGCCCACCCGGCTACCACAAAATCTCGGAAAAAAACTCGAACTATTGTTACCAAATCGGAGAACCTTCGTCTTGGAATTATCCATGTTTCACTAGCGGAGGAGCCTCAGTGATCACGGATTTATCTGATACTGAAATTGAATACCTCATTAATTCCCTCATAAGAATTAATACTTCTACTACCTTTTGGTTACCAGCTCAGCGACAAAAGCTATTCAATCCTGTGGTGTGGTACACTCCAGGCCCAAATTGGGGAACGAGTGTGGCATCGTCGAATAACTCCTTGCCGGTGTACACACCCTTCACTAAGAACTGTTTAATGCTCGATATCAATAACAGGATAATAACAACCAACTCTTGTAGTAGAATATTACCTAGCTTATGTTTTTACTTGAGCGACTTACATTACCCAGCCAAATGTCCGGAGGGCTATCACTCGTTTCGCTTTAATCCTGATAACGCTACATGCTTCGGAATTGAAAAGTCTGATGATACCCGGGGCTTATCTTTTGCTGGATTTCTTCAATCTAAATGCAAAAGGCCCATGACGAACAGTGAGTATGATTTGACTAGATTTATTTTTAAGAAAATAGCAGAACTGAATAATATGCCAGATGATTTATGGTGTTGGTTTGGATTACCATTTCCTGATAACGAATATAATGAAAATTTTAACAACAACGCAACAAAAATTGAAGGCCCTATCGTGGCTAGTTCGCAGGGTATTATAAATAACGGTGGTGCTTTAAGTTTAATACCTTCCAATGGATTATTACCCTGCATGGCGTGTGAAGCTGATCTTATTTATGGAGAAACAGAGTTAATGTTTGAATATAACGAGGAGCAAAATAAAATGTATCTAACTGTATATTATCCATCTGGGTTATGGAAGTATAATAATAACGATAAAGGCATTCAATGCTTCTCTGACGCAAAAGGTTTCGTAAGAGTTATAAATATAAACGATGCTCCTCTGATTGATGTAAACGTTTTACGTCAAGAGGATGATTTGTCATATATTGAAAAAATTGTATATGTTATTGATCTTGTTACCGATAGTTCCGCTCAGTATTGGTGTGAAGGACATACATTAAATTTTTCTTTAATAAGTACTGATATAATTATAGTCAATCCGAAAGGTAACCAGGTGCACGTTTTCTCACTCGTTATGCAGTGTTATATTTTGCAAGATGACATACAATATGTCGATAATCTAACTGGTTTGGTTACGAATATTACTGAAATATTCGACGCAAGAAAAGTATTGCTGATGGAAATTTTAGATTACGATCTCGACCAGATGATGATCCTGTTCCACTTGCACATTGATATCAACGAGACTTACGAAAATGAAGCGCAAAACATACAGGAGACGTTTGATAAATTAGAACTCATAATCAAAGAAGAACTCCCAAAATATAATTATACATTTGTAAACATGTCTAGTTCAGTATATTGCTTACCTACAACTTCTACTGATATCGTGACTCTTGATTGGGAGATGACACCCATTGGGCACATCTTAGCTCCAAAACAGTTTTGTCTACAAGCTAATGGTCTACCAGTTAAAAGACATTGTAGAGGGTCATACAAGTTAGGTAGTAGCTGGGGCAAAGTCGATGGACACTGTGACACGAATTATAAAGCTACTGAAACAACCACTTTCTTATATACCTTCGTTAAAAGGCAAATGCCATCTAATTATACTTCACGATTTCTAACTGAAGGTCTTAATTTTGTGCTTGGGGATACTGATATAATAATACCTGCAGATATTTACTATCTGTCCATGTCATTGCAACAAATCAAAGATATAGCCCAGGAAAATGAGACGTCAATAGATACAGGCGACATAGAAAACATAGCCTGGGTAATGGACAGAGTGATGATTGTTAACAGCCAATATTTACATTTAGCTCAAACGCTGAATTCAACAAATGTGATACTAGATTCAGTAAACGACATTATAGAACTAATAGCGCAGAAGAATCAAAATGATTCATCCCAATTAAAAGTTGATGCTTATCAGATGGCGGTTCAGCCTCAATTTGTTGTACAAATATCATATCCGTATATCAATAACATTACTGGAATAGCTATTTCTAAAAACACTCGCTCAGATAAATTTACAGATATGTCAATACAACCACTTTATAAAAATTCTACGCTGGATGATGTGCTTTCGATTGAAAATTTAGAAATTGCTACGTGGTTGCCGCACAAAATGGTACAAACTTTACGAGTAAATTGTAACGATAGCGAAGAATTATTGACAGACACAGAAGATTTACACGTGATTATAACCATATTCCACAACAATGCAGTTTTCCAAGAATTATACCCAAATGATTATTCAATCAATAGTCGTATTGTGGGAATATCGATACCAGGATATGTGTCTAATTTAGAATATCCAGTGCCAATCGTTTTAAAGAAAATGAATAATACACCTTCTGAATCTTTTTGTGGATACTGGGATTTCAATCCAAAACAACATAATCACACCCCCGGCTTATGGAAGAAGCAAGGCTGTTTTCTAGTAAAATCATTTGGTAATATTTCTGTATGTGAATGTTACCACTTAACACATTTTGGTCAGTTGCTGTCTATACCAAACGTTGATTTGGAAGAACATTCCATGGAAAGTCATCATGCTGTCGCACTCAACATCATCACTTTAGTTGGCTGTTTTCTGTCTTTACTAGGCATATTTGGCATATGGATTACAGCGTTGGTATTCAGTAATTGGAGAAAAAAAGCTGGTACAAAGGTTCTTTTACAGTTATCAACCGCGATTGCTTTACCATTAGTATTCATCATCATTTTCAATTTAGATGTTGCCATATTCATAGACATAGATGGTAAATACGTAGTAGTTGAAAACATGAAAGGTGTATGTATTGTTTTGGGAGCGTTATTACATTTCTCGATACTGGCTAGTTTTATGTGGATGTTAATAACAGCTATACTACAATTTATTAGGTACGTTAGAGTATTAGGAGTTCGGAGACCGTCCAGATTCATGTTCAAGTTCACATTAGTCGGATGGGGTATACCTCTGATCCCAGTCACAGTTATCTTGGCTTTCGATGCAGATAACTATATTCCCGACTCTTCAATGATGAAAAAGATTTGTTACCCTAACGGCTATTATTTTTTAGGGGCAGTGTTATTGCCAATTTGTATTATATTGTTGACAAACGTAATTTTATTTATCTTGGTACTAAACGCCATCGCCCGAGGTCCCGATCAAAAAATGAAAAGCACTGACATGGATTTGGTCGGTGCACAACTAAGAGTTTCTATATTTTTATTCTTCTTGTTGGGTCTTACTTGGATCTTTGGCATATTTTCGTTCTCGAACCATTTGATTTGGTCCTACCTTTTCTGTTTAACATCTACGCTACAAGGATTTGTACTGTTCATTTATTTTGTAATATGCGACCCCACTACTAGGAACTTATGGATTACTTTAATGAAACCCCAGTTTAGTGCTAATTCGTCAAGAAACAGTGTAACTAGTCTAAGCGCTGCAACTGGATTTTAATTAACTTGTACTTTAAAATGATTTATTTTTATTATTAAATAAGTTTTTCGATCCTTATTCACATGGTAAAGCACTTCTAAATTATCGCATATATAATTTATTATCGCGTGTTCATTCTGTAAGATTTTTTTCATCAAAAAGTGGTGATTTGCCTGATGAATGAGGTGTCTAACTGAATTCAGAATAAATATAACTAATGTTACCCGCCTTGTTGTTTTTCTTTATAAATAAAATTCATCTCCTTACCATCTCTCATACATTTTAAACAAATATTCAAGCTATGCTCAAATCACTGTAGAAGTATATTTTTCAATAAACATTGGAAGAATTTAGGATTTGAATTAACAACGGAAACGCATGAAATGTTTTGTAAAACAGCTAACAACTTCATTTGCATTGTCTGTTCTGTGGAAATCGAACGTAGTTTTCACACCCATACACTAAAATCGTATCAATTACCTTTACATTTCATTTCAATATAAACATGAAAATAATAGAACAATATGTTTTCTTAATATTATATTTTATTGGTAAGTAACGCTAGTAAAGTAAGTAATATCCAATATTATACCAACAGTTATTGCATGCAAGATACACAGTTATCATTCTGATATGGATTCAATCAACTAGCCTACACTTTTTACGAGGGTTAATAAGTAATGTATATTTGTAATCCCAGTAGAATCCGAGGGATGGAGAGCGGTCCCAGCGAGCCAGGCCATGTACGCATCCCATAGTGAATTAGCGGGTCTTAGACAAGATGGCGTAGTGATACCAGACGAAGATCTGCCGAGAAGTATGTATGCTAATCAAACTATGAGTCTAACAGCAATGGTAGATTAGTATCGTCACAGTCTCTGCTTTATAGGTAATGGCAGAAAACTTTGGACACGTGGTCTTAATTACCCACGATTGGTCCTTGTGGTGTTGTGTGGAGTTCTTTACCTATTTCTGACAATTAATAAGCATAATTAATATTTTTTTCAGATTCTATCCACAGTATTTATAAATTCGGTTATTGCACGCCTGATTCAGTGCAAAGACAGTTCCTGCGGAAAACCGCTAACCTCACTTTAGCAACGTGGCAAGATACTCAAGCTTCGTACATTTACGTACGTAACATTCATCACAGACCAGTTAGCTATAGACGCCTCATAGCCGGGCACCTCCGGTCGCCTAACATTAATAGCGCATGATATTTTGCATGGCGCCATAATAAATGAATCCTAATGCTGTTGAATTCGACCCAATCAAATTGCCATGCCATTCTGAAGTTCAATGAGGTCATTGATGTATTATTTTAGCAGATATGGTGCAAACTAACATCACAATTATAAAGCTTGTGCTGAGCGCACCACTGACTTATCGTGATAAAATTGATATTCACAGTTGATTCAAGATAAGCACACGCAAAGATTTCGGCTGCAATGTATAGTAATGAAGACGATGGTGCCGAGGAAGTACCTGTTCCGCAGGAGCCGCATGCCCCTATACTACTGTCAGGGCATTCTGTTCTACACTTACTTCGAATTGTTCCAAAGATTCGAAATTCACGAGTTTTATCTGGGCAAAAATGTGAACATGCCAGCTACTTTCCTATATGAATTCTACCATGCACCACCTATGTAAAGTAAAATTGTCGAATAAATTTGAATATTGTACTGAATCTTGTTTATTTTAAATGACGTTAACAGACACGCTGAACCCATTAACAGGCATATACAGGGTTATTGGTTAAGTCGACCTATTCCCGTTAAGGGCGCGTAGTTTACACCGTTTCCGACTGATTTGACTATGAAACACCCTATCCTAAATCCTAATTTTAGAGATATTTGAATTTAATTGTTTTTTTATAAAAATACCCGATTTCGGCTATCACGGCTATCGCGGCTGATAGCCGAAAATTTGGATTTTTTTATAAAAAAAACAATTAAATTCAAATATCACGAAAACGGTTAAATTTAGGATAGGGTGTTTCATAGTCAAATCAGTCAGAAACGATGTAAACTACACGCCCTTAACGGGAATAGGTCGACTTAACCAATAACCCTGTATATCTGCCATAGATAATTATGTACACATGTCTAGTCTACTATCAATGATTTTTCATTTGATTAAGTTCGCGCCCACTCCTGGCTGTTTCCTCGCACATACAGATGCAGCAAGGAAATGCAGCCAGCATCCCACGCGGACAGAGTATACTCGATAAGGATTTTGTATTTGGTTTACCTTAGATTTCACAATGAAGATACTCATGTAACATCAGACTATGGTACAACAGAAATGATGTCCATACAAGGCTAGACTAGACATAAAAAAAACCGGCCATGTGCGTGTAGGACTCGCACCTAAAGGGTTCCGTACCACCGTAGAATAAAAACGTCAAAAATATCAAGTTTCTTGTTGTTTCCCCTTTATTTTTAAATGTTATTTTATTTTTAGTATTTGTTGTTGAAGCGGCAACAGAAATAAATTCTGTGAGAATTTCAACTCTACCTATTACAGCTCGTGAGATACAGCCCTCTGACAAACGAACAGACGGACAGACAGACAGCGTAGGCATAGTAATACGGTCCCGTTGGCACCTTTTGGGTACGGAACCATAAAAAACTAGGCATCAAAAATATAGATTCGTGTAGCTAGCCATATTTTCCTTGATGCTACAAAAAACATTTAAAATAAAATCTGCCTAATTAAAGATGTACTCTGTAAAGTAATTACCAATCTTTGTCAGCGATTTCTGACTTGATCTGAAATGTTTAGATTTATAGTATAACTAGTAACAATAATAGTCCTCGTGAACGATTTTCGGCCACGGCGGCCAATCTCAAAGGAGAGTAGCGCAGGAGATATTACACCTAGTACGCGTGATAGTAAGCAGTTACCGTGGCCTATAGATGCTAGCAACACCAAAGGCCTCGTACGCACGATGCCAACTAGTCTAACCTCGGTATCATTCGTTGACACAAACCATGCGACATTGTGCACTCACTCATCATGTTATGCATTCCAATTCAAACAACAAACAAACATGAGACGCATCTTGAGACAATTTGCAAGTTTTTGTACCGCACGCACATAATGTACTTGTACGCACGCACGACCATTACATTTTGTTCAATAGGTTCGTAAATTTATTGTTTTCTTTCGATATTTATCAGAATTTTAGTTTATATCCGGTCCAACTGCTATTTTTCTTTTGATTAAATTAGTTATAATTTAACTTTTCTCTTTGCGGATATTTTTCACGTTGGAGACCATAACACTATTTATTGTACACCCTTGCATCTAGCGAACATATAAATAACTTTGAGACAACGGAGTGAACTAAAATCGTTGTGTAAATAAAAACATTTTATAAAAGACGGAATTAATTTTGTAATTAAATTGGCACGATACTTTTTTTTTTGGCTAATGGCCTCTAATTTCACGGTACTTATGCCTACAGTATGTGTTCGCGTGACGCTGTCTTTGATCCGCGACTTCTCGGTGTGCCACGACGACTTCCTGGCGAAGCCGCCCGATGGAGTACTGAAGCCACACTCCTTCACCTGGTTGGGGTTCGCACAGTACATACACGGTATGTATTTATTTTTACACTAGCTGCGCCCCGCGGCTTTGCCCGCATGGAAATTGGTGTGTAAGATTAGCCTATCTTATTCCAGAGCCTACGCTATCTACCTTTCAAATTTCATTAAAATCGGCTTAGGAGCTATAGAGATACGTGGTAACAAACATTCACACACACTTACTTTCGCATTTATAATATTAGTACGAGATACTATACGATAGTAGGATTTCCTGTTTTCAGGGTTCCGTACCCAAAGGGTGACAACGAGACCCTATTACTAAGCCTACGCTGTCCGTCTGGCCGTCTGTCCAT
Organism: Drymonia ruficornis; assembly: GCA_947859195.1. Taxonomy (NCBI): domain Eukaryota; kingdom Metazoa; phylum Arthropoda; class Insecta; order Lepidoptera; family Notodontidae; genus Drymonia; species Drymonia ruficornis. The sequence continues at coordinate 10,574,156 of OX401906.1, forward strand.
CTGTCAGCGGGCTGTATCTCACGAACCGTAATAGGTAGAGACTTGAAATTTTCACATAATGTGTATTTCTGTTCCGCTACAACATCAAATACTAAAAATAAAATAAAATTGTAAAATAAAGAGAAACTTTATATTTTTGACGTTTTTATTCTACGGTGGTACGGAACACTTTATGTGGGAGTCCGACACGCACTTGGCCGGTTTTTTAAACTTCGATTTTCAGTGACGACCGGTCTGCCTCACCACAGCAAAGCACCCCGGGTCATGCTTATCCACAAGCAGTTTGTTGTCGGTACTGCTACGGATATGCTACATCTGCCAAAGAATTATAAACTGTAAGTACTTATATCAAAAACTTATTTATGTAATATTTTAGTAGATTATGGTATCCTTACAATAGCAAAGGCGTTTCTTGCACATTGCCGACCCTGAAAGGAAGGGAAGGGATGAAGGAGAGTGGAATAGAGAGACAGGTAGGCGGTTGGACTTTTTTACATTTCCTTACCATTCCTTACCATACCTTCCTTTTTCTACTCAAATATGTACCTTTATGTACGTATGAATCCCACAACTGTGCCTACCAATAATTAAATGACCAATTACTCTAACAGCAATATTGCTAAGCGTTTCTACTTGCATTTGAGAAACAATGAGGCTTTATAAAAGTGTGCTCAATAATGGCCGGTGCACATAGAGGGCGGCACGGCATGGCATTTAATTTTTTTTTAATTGAAATAATGTCTATATTTCAATGCTCGATGATCGTCATCGGAGCAAGAGAAAATGCTCCGATGTCAATCACCAATCATTGTAATATGGACCTTATTTCAATTGGATAAGTATTGAATTCGATTGGTAAAAAAATAAATGCCATGCCCTACCGTGCTCTATGTGCGCTGGCCATAAATAAAACACCAAAGCTTGAAAACTGTCTATTCATGTTATCATAAATTTTCAGGGGTAACGTGGTTTTTGGCGATTATGAACGTGACGAGGAGGACTGTGGTCTCACCCGGCTCCAGATTAAGATGGGAATCAAATGCCCACGCGCTTACATAGAGATGCCAATACTTGATATAACACCACATCCTGAATTCTCCAGGTTAAATCTATTTAAGTTTTAGTAACGATAACGCGCCAACCTTTACTTTGGATGGTTGGTATAGGTGATAACTAGCTGAAAAGCCGGGAAGGTATCACAAACCCGTTATGAAAGCAAAGATCTGATCCGTTAATTTCTTAAAAATTCTATTTTATAGAATTTATAGGTCGTTTATAAACCATAGTGCGATCGCTCCGGTTCTGGGTACCACAATGGTTTCAGAACACGAGTTCGGGTTCTGAGTTCCTCAGGGTTCCACTAAACAGTCACGAGAAGGAAGGGCATTCACAATTAAAGATCTATGTCAATGTGTGTGTGATGTAGTCAATTATGTATAAAGTTAAAATATTTGTAGATTTGGTGTTGGTAACAGTCTGGCGCTGGTAAAGCTTCTTCGACCAATGAAATCTCGTAAGTTGAAAACTGGTTGTATTTTTTAAATTTATTTCTGATATTATTTTGTTGTATAAACAAAGTACTAAAAAGTAATAAACAAAGTAGGTCCAATGTAGACCACACTATCAGATAGACTTTTTTTTAAATTCCAGATTACATGGTGCCCGTTTGTTTACCATCGATTGAAGAACGCACGAGAAAGAAAAAAAACAAATACGTATTTATGGTAGACTACATAAGCAGTAAGTATATAGATCAATTTCCACCTGTAGGTAGATAGGTATTTTATCTTAACATCCTTCTCTATAAGTTTACTTTCTTTCAGCTGTACCAAGAGACTTTGATTCAGAAAGAATGGGTAAAAAAACACTGCGATTGTACACGCATCGTGATTGCAGGAGGCATCGGATGAGGACGGTAAAATATATTCGTGTTCAGTGCTTTTATTACACACTTATCTAAGATGAGCTTGAACGTATTCAATGTTTGCCACCGAATGCTCCTAGCTGCACGTTTCCGAAGGATCCTACTGCTGCTAATACATGTACCTAAATGGCGTTATATGATAACCATTCGGCAATCGAATACCTTCAAACCACAATCGGATTTACTTTTCGAAAAGTAGATAGGTACAGTCCTTCTTTATTTACCAAGAGTTATGGTAGCTACATCTATTATACCATTTTTATCACCATCTTAAGAATTAATAATAATAATAATTTTAATAAGGCGGTAGAGCCAAGCTGTAGTCAATTCACTGCAGCTCATATACGGGCTGGCTCTACCGGGGCAGTACCACCCTCTCACAAAAGATCGGCGTAAAGCAGCTATTACAGCTGCGGTTCGTACTATGAGTGAGCGAGGCGAAAGCCCAACCATCCTCCCCCTTCCCTTCCCTCCATTCCACTCCCCTTCAGGTCAGCAATGCACGAGCAATGCCTTTGGTATAGCAAGCATCTATAGGCTACGGTAACCGCTTATCATCAGGCGGACCGTACGCTTTTTATTCCACGGCAGTCCTATAAAAAATATATACATATATTGACATGATTTCGGTTACAGAGGCTAGGCAGTGAAGGCGTGACGCACGTCCTCTGCACTTCTGGTTGCGGGGTGCGCACTGGCGCCCCCATCCTGAGCCACTCCGTCGACGGAGCATTCGAGCTGATCGGCCTGGCCGCCGGCGGCGCGCCTTGCTCCCGCCGCTCGATGCGCAAGCGCCTCAACTCTGAACCGCCACTATACATCGACGTCTATCCATTCGTCACGTGGATCATCAATGTTGTTACTGCTCACCATATACCGAGCCCTTATTCACAGAACTTTATGCTGGTGGAAGGAGGGTCCAGTGAGTATTGACGTATCATCCTTTTAACGTTTTGGATGTGGTCGATTTTCAAAGTTGGGCATCTGTATAATATACAATTATGCCGACTGGAACGACCTTACAATTTTAATGTGCTATCATGATCACAAATTATTCAATATACATTTTCGTGTCGGTGATGCGGCCACCGCTATACGTCGCGGTCGCTAGCGGCCCAATGGCCTACACAAAGCTGACCTGTTTAAAGATATAGGCACAAGCTAAAAGTATGATAATATTTTTTTATTTTGTTACAGGTGTCGCTATCAATAAAGGCTACTTGAGAGCAAGAAAGAGACAAAAGAGTGGTTGGCGGGCTCGAACATACGCTGCTGGAAACTTTTGCTTCAAAAGTATGAAAAAACAACGAAGAGCTTCTCTTTTTTATTCAGAGAAGTTTGAAGTGAATGCTGATCCTCCGGGCAAACTAAACATCATAATGAAGGTACTGCAAAAAAAACAATTAAATTCTCTACTTTAAATAAGACTTTTACAACACGTAATTTAACTAGTCCAATGATAATAAAATTAATGTAACTTTTACCCACTGTTGCTAAGTCTTGTGCAATAAAAATCATCTAGCATCGAATTGCTCCGATTCCCCCTATTTTTAGTGAAATATTAAGCACATGAAACCGATACGAGGAAATGAAATGTTTCAGTTATCAGCCGGCATAGAGTGCACAATAGTGTGCGCGCGATTGATGTTGCCCAACCGGCTCGTCACACCAGTCGTGGAGGGCGTCGGCGGCTACAACATCACGGTCAAATTCAGCACCGAATGGTTCCCTTACACTTTCTACTTCTCTTTGGGGCTCATGGGCAAGAACACTACTGAAAGAGACTTCACCAAGTGGATCCACGAACGCAGACCAGGATTCTGGTGAATACTTGTATTCGGAGTCACTGACTATTTCAAAAAATATATCCTATTGATAAAAGTAAATAAAATAAAAAAGCAAAAGGTATCTTATGTTTTAATTATATCCAACAAAACTTTTCTTTACATGGTGATCTGGATGAAGGTTAAAACATGTTTCTCGTCTCTTTCTCAAAATTATGCACCTACTATGAAATTGCAATTGCACGCTGATAACTACACAAACAACTTATAAAGATTAAAGAGCACTAAAGGTAGGGATTGTTTAGGCGGATTCCACGGATACCGTGTCCTCATCATTCAGACCTTGGTCACTATTGATCGCTGATGGGAAGTTAGAGGGGGGAGCTTGGGATGGTCCTTGAGGAAATAAATTTGAAGGCACTTGAGGGAATTGGGGGAAGCCTGGGATTTGGGGGGCTTGCGGGAGATTTTGGGGAAATTGGGGCAATGAAGGGAAAGACGGAGAACCCTGTGGAAATTGTGGAATAGAAGGGAATGAGGGGCCACCCTGAGGAATTTGCGGGACAGCGGGGAAGTTAGGGAAGGTGTTAGCAGGAGGTAGAGACGGCGAGGGAGACTGTGAGGGTGGGGACTGTGGCTCGGGTCGCGGTTGCTCAGGGGACTGAGGTGCGGGTTGGTCTTCCTTCCTTGGTTGTTCAGGGCTAGTATCTGCTGACTCAATCACAGCGCTGTCTGCGTCACCGGGTGGTTGAGGTTTAGGTTCGTTGGGGAATGCCGGGGCAGACGACTCACTGGGACCCGAAGGGAAACCAGGGGCAACACCAGGTATGATGGAGCCAGGGCCGAAACCAGATATTACAGGACCAAACGCTTGAGATGGGTAGTACACATTGGCAGCAGATAAGTACGGAGAACCGCCCACTGGGTAATAACCGGGCTGTATTGAGGCGAAGCCGGCCGCCTGCGGCAACGGAACGGCAAAGTGTGGGTGAGCGCCGAATGAATAAGGCGCAGGTATCTGTAAAATACATAAAAATAAGACAAAACTAGATTATAGATAAACAATAGTGTAGGTAGGTCATGAGTAGGTATAGGTGTCGACCTTATTTGGTACTTTTGGTAAAGAAATATATCTACCTACTTTATAGTTAACTTGACCTTAACAATGAACTTAAAGGCATTCGTTTATATCTTCAAAATAATAAAACAATTAACCCGTTAGCGTGGTTGGCGCAGAGGCGCCTTTCACGCTGCAGGTCGTAGGTTCGATTCCTACCCGGGACATGCATTTGTGTGCATGAACATGTCTGTATGTCCCGAGTCTGGGTGTATATGTATATTAAGTATGTATTTACAAATAAAAAAGTAGTATATGTAGTAATATCAGTTATCTGGTTTCCATAGTACAAGCTCTGCTTAGTTTGGGATCAGGTAACCGTGTGTAAAAAATGTCCCAGGATATTTTTATTATTATTAATTAATCGTTACAAAAAGATATCAACGCATAGTGAAGGTAAATGTACTTATAAATAAATGTGAAGGTTTGTTATTGAACTTACCGCATTAATGTACTGCGAGGTGGAATAAGCTGTGGTCTTCGTTTCTCCTGGAATGAAGGTCTTGAGCAGGGGGGATGATAGGGCTATTGGGGAGGAGTAACCGAGGGTAGAGGACAGAGCCACGGCGCCGGGCCACGCCACCGCGCTGCCAGCCACCCCGCCGGCGAACGCGCATAACAGCGTCAGTGCAAGTACCTGTTTATGACACTTTGATAAACTTAAACCATACGTCCAGTACAATAATATACGTAATAAAATGAAAGCATTGTTAATTTCTTGTAAAACCTACCTACAACCTAGCTACCTGGGTGTATCTACTGTATATTATCGAAGGACTTTGTAGATTGTTAATAAAATGGTAAAAAATCAAGAAATATACACTGATTACAGGCTGCAGGCAGACTAATTGCAAATAATGATTGTCATCATGGGCACCGGTAGAAGGAAATACACAGTTTTATTTATTATTATAATTTACTTGACTCGACGTAAATGCCGTATTTATTATAGGTACCCTATCTATATTAGGTAATAAAGATGCACTGTAATACATGATACCTATAAGTTAATAATATAATGCAGGTATAGGTATAGGGATAGCCCCTCCCTGAAAATAATCCTTCTGGCACCCATAATTAGTAATGTTCCTAATTTAATTTAAACAGTCTTCCAAGATTGCTGTTTTATATAAAACACTTTTGACAATATAGGTAAAAACGAGAGGCCATAAAAAATTAAAAAACACTAGCCCCCAAATTTATAGAGGTTTTTATCCAGTTTACAATGATTTATAATGCGAATAGTTTTGTAATTCGAATGTAAGACCATCACAACTTCCTATAAATTTGGGGGTAATAGGTAATTGACGTAAATAATCAATAATTAACAGGTATGCACCACAACACTGAGAACACATCACACAAGACGTCTAACGTTATCGAATCCAAGGTTATGTTTACACGTACCTTCATATCGGCACTAAAGTGATCTTAATAAATACGTGCGCTGATCCACTGGCGACTCTTATATACAGTGCGTACCCCGCCCACGAGCTCAGAAAGAAAGTAACATACTAGATATGTACTGAATATATCAGCCACTTGAATTATATCAGACGTTATTGTGTTTATCGCTCGTGTAAACTGCGGAAGGACATTTTCAATAGGTTACATTGTTTCTGACTATTGCATGTCCTGTCCTTGAACTAGTGGTAATTATTTAGGTAATATGATAAGCAACTGTTTCAGTCCCATTTGCATAAGTTATAAAATAAAAATATTAAGTGTTTTATAATCACATTTTATTTATATTTTCTTTTTATTTCCCCAGATCGTCGGAAACACGCCGGGAAGAGTGGCGCAAGAATATTTCTTAAAACAACGTCTATAGCTAATAGTGTATGATGGTACAGAGTACGAAAACTTAAGAAAGTAACTATTCAGCTCTACTTTAACAACTGTACAACCACTGTGCTCTAAAGACCAGTATGGTTTCTAATAAATGGATATAATCTTTGTGAATTCCTTCTTTGTAAATCGCAAATTCTTGACGGTCAAGTTGTCGGCCATCTGTTGCAGGTCTATGTGATGAACCAGTGGTTTCTCAATGAACATTAGAGATTCGAGGCCCAGCAATCCCTTCTAGCATACCAGTTGTTATATCAACGGTAGGTACCTACATAGGTACTAAGAAATAATAATACTGATCTGCGGACCTAAGGCGGTCGCTCTGCAATATTGCTAATGAATTGCATTGCAATTCATTTTTCTGATTTTCTGAGGAATCCTTAGCAATTCCGCTAAATTTCTGTAGAATAGTGACACATTTTACGCCATTCGTGACAGTTTCACGGAAATTTAGGGGATTCTGCTGGAGGGTTGGAAAAATGAATTGCTTTAGCAGAATTGCCGCAATTCATTTTTGTGACGGCCTTAGCCTCCGGTTCTGCTCTCCAATCCTGCCCAATGTAGGTATTTTTATAAATTAAAATATACTAAACAGCGATTCCTATCAGTCTTAAAGAATGTTACTATAATATTATTATTATAACTTCTAAGAATTCAGCAACGAATATTACAATACAAGTAGGTTATCATTATAATAATACTTACATAATAATGCCACCAAGTGATATTTTTTAAACGTAAAACTAAAACATTTCTAAAAGGTATCAAATATGAACTATACCTACGGTCATACATATTATTACTTGGCTAGGAGCAAGCATAGCACAGTCTCGAAATTCATAGAAAGTAATAATCAACTGACAATGCCAATACAGAACACTTTTGTTCTGAAACATGCTTTGCAAATCCATGATTGTAGTTGGATTCAATTTCTATAAAGGGGTTAGAAGGTATTTCAGAGCCTTTTAACATAGTATTATTTAACTTTGCTGTCGCCGACCGGTGGAAAGAAGTAGTCTACAATTCTATGTTTGTACATCTTTATGACTGGCTTGATGGCCACAGGGTCGAAAGGGCCCGTCCCGCCGATCGGATCTTTGGAGAAGCTGTTCGTGATCGTCTGTAGGAATGTACGAAAGACCTTGATTTGGGGACTTCTTGCAGCATCCGTGAATTTACCTGAGAGAAAAGAAAGTTAAGTATTTAAATACGTATACAACTGTGAACTAGCGATAGCTTTTTCCTGGTCCCAATAGGTAGGCCTTATTATGATTAGACTGATTAGATATTCTATTGCCACTTTTCTCTATCAAATGAAAAAACGTTCATTAATGTCTCGCCGGGTTCATATTACAAAAATGACAACGTTTTCTCTATACATTTCTGACAGATAATGGCCGTATTCGGGCACCCATATGTATGGAGCACGTGTCGTCTTGGTAATGTGAACGCAGCCTAATCCAACAAATCACTTATGAACGAGATACCCATATCCAAATTAATTAATAGAAAATAATGAAATCGTAGTGCCTATTTCATTCATTCGACTTCTGAAAAACCATAATCTCAATCCCGATCCTGTAGATGTACATGTAGAAGGAACCAAATATGCATACCGGGAAAACAATCAATATTGGTAAGCATCTACTACTAGGTAAGGTCGTAGGACAATGACTGGCCGACCGAGGACAACCGGGACACAAAGGTCGTGCCCCGCTTGTCCTCGGGCCTAATAGTGTGAGGGTGTAAAGACAAAGAGAACAAAACATCAATAAAAATAAATCTAAATTGATATAAATAAGATTACTTCGTTACGTTTCTTACGAGGATTTTTATAAAAATACATCTTATGCATACAAACAATAATGGACAGAAGCTGTGCATGCAACTCTTATGGAATTTGTTTAAGCCCACATCAAAATAACACCCAGTTTTGAACATAGTCAAGAGCCAAGTATTATAAACCATAATAAATAATGCCAAATTTAACGGCTAATAGATTCATCAAAATTGTTGCGTAAATTCACCGTTTGGAGCCTAGTAAGGGTGAGGCCCCATTAGCGCGGTGCGTTGCGTAGTCGCAAGATTTTGTACTGGCACATCACCCTCCCCCGCTTCGTGTCTCGCTCGTCGACTCTTTGATCCGTTGCGACGACGACGCAACGCGACGCGCTAGTGGGGCCTCGCCCTAATTAGGTGTGTCCATATGCCACGCATGCCTCACCCGAGCACTCATATTGTGTCTATACGTGTCAACGTCAAAACTGAGTGCTCGCGCGAGGAATGCGCTTGATGAAGACGCCACCATTAGGTATGAAACTATACCTAATTTTGTTTGATGGCTAACATAGAAATGATCAGCGTTATCTTACCAGCGCCACTGCTTGCTTGTCTTTTACTTCTGGATATCGCTTCACCCCCAAATACTTCAGATTTGATAGCATCAACCGAAGTAAACACCATATCCATTATAGAGTTCAGCATTGAAGAATTGTCTGCAGTCTATAACGGAAGGTTAGTGAAATAACTCGTAGTAGTATGCAAGATTTACCATATTCATTAAATAAATAAATATAGACAAACACATCAACTGTATGGTCCCAAACTAAGCAAAGCTTGTACTATGGGTACCGTATAATGGACTGGGGCGATCCCAGTGTCACCCGATTTTTTTTTTAAAGGACTGAGGTGGCAAACAAGCGTTATCGTTGCCTATAGATGCTTGCAATACCAAAAGCATTGCTCGAACATTGCCGAACTGAAAGGGAGTGGGAAGGAGGAAGGAGAGGGGGAGTTGGTTGATCAGGGCAAATTACGAAAAGGCCTCTGAAATTTGTCTTTGGCGGAAATCGAACCCGCAATCACCCGATGTAGTGAGCCGAGCGGCCTACGCTCGAACTACGCCAAACAGTCGTCAATTTGAGTTTACATATCACGTATTAGTTACGTAAGATATCCGAAAATTTCTAACAAAAACAATTATGTAAAAAGAACCAAGAGTTAAAATTCTTATCATGAATCTAGTTCAATTTAAATAATTTAAAAGCGACCTAGGTACTCTACCTTTATTAAACTATTGGGACTTGGCGCAGAAAGTACATAATTACTGAAACTAAGTACGATAACGGAAATAACAATAATAGCGTTTAAATAAGCCATTTTACTTTCAATACCACTGACGTCGACGGCCACTGTAATGAGATGATAGAGCAAAATGTAGCATTTATAAGATTGTATATCGATTGTTATAAAAGTATTTCTAAACAGAATAGATTCTAGTGAATCGAAAACGAGAGTTATCGTGTAAACAATTTCTTTTATTTATACTAAACAAAATAATTTTCATGCCAACATTGTTTTCATTGTTACGCATAAATCGATACTTGTTTAAAGTTTCGGTATTTAACAAAACACTCGAACGAAACAGTGCAAACCAAAATATGGTTGTCTATCACAGTTCCATATTTTAAATCCTATGAAGTATTTACGAAACTTTCCGTGACTCCATTTTTATCCTGATCAAACTGGCCTATTAGTAGTCCGAATCTGTCATATAGTGAAATAAACATTATAACACGGCATATCGAGTGAATATCTCTGTAAATAAGTTAATATCAGTATAATTATAGATATAATAAGTCCCATCGTTGTATAGCTATACGTAAAAAAGTGGAGTAAAAAAAGTATATATTATATTTATACCATTCCGGCCAAGTAGGACCAATTTTACTTCGTTCACAGTCATCGTACGTATGCCCCAGCTTGGCCCAGATCTAGATCTCCGATCGTAGATTGCAACCGAATTGACATTTTGCTACCAACCGGCCTCTATCTAATCACTCTGTGACATTTTGGCCAGATGGACTTGTTACTGCAATGCTGTGCAACAACAATTAACCAACTTGCAAGTCTTTAGTTACACCGATTGAGCTTCAATTGCGTAGGTAGAATGCAAGTGGCTGAGTCAGGTCCGTCCATGGTCAGGTCAGACCTCTAGATGACGAGTCAATATATTATATGGCCATTATCTATGTATATGGCATTATATCGGTACAACTTTAGTACCTACCAATTTATTATTACCTACCTAAAGACTTCAATTCCGATGCAGCAATATCATTGGTGCTTACAATCATAGTTATAAATTCCTGGCTTACAATGCAGAGCAGATGCAGAGGTACCTAACCTATTAGGGGCCATCCATAAATTACGTTACACGTAAAGGGGGGGAGGGGGTCGACGAAATGTGACATTGTGTGACAAGGCGTTGGGAGGGGTCCTAAGTTTAGTGACGTCACATTTAAAAATCTAATATATCTAAGTATTAAAACCGAAATATGAATTTTTAACGAAATATTTGAAAAATTCTGAAAATTGAAAAAATATGTGACGTCACACAGGTAGGGGGGAGTCTCGCAAATGTGACCAGCTGTGACAAGGGGGGGAAGGGTCTAAAAATCATGAAATTCGTGTGACGTAATTTATGGATGGCCCCTTAACTGCCATAAGATAACAATGTCCCAGTGACTTAACAAAACATGGGATTTATTTTTATTCCTTGAAGGTTATTATTAAACTTTTTAAATCATAAAAACCTTTTTGTAGTGCTGGCTGCTTAGAGACGATAGTTTTATAGAAAAATAAGACAAATTGACAACACAATTTTAAGGTTATAAACTGACAAAAAACGCTCCAAAAACTTGAAATGCTAATTAAAACCAGAAACGAAATTAATAATTCAATATAGAAAACACTGCTATAGTTCTAATATATATATGTAATCTAAATGAAACTTTTCTGTAATGAATGAGAAATGTCAGGTGAGAACAAAATTTGTAATGTCATTGCGGTGTTGTGGTGTGTTTAATTTTTTGAACTTTATCGTTTACATTTCTTAATTTTCTGTGTTCAGCCACTGATTCTTCGGCACAAACTCAAGAAATTCCTAAACCGAAACGAAGGTGTAAGTATTTATGAACATAACTTATGATTAGGAACCTAAAATATGATCATACAGCTTTTATACATCAGCCTAGATTGCGTACATTCATTGTATAAGTTGGTCGTAAGCAGGCAGTGTTATTTTATTCATAGGTTACCTACTTATTGTATGGTAATTAAATGAAATTACCAACGCAATACCTACGACAGTCTTCGATAATAATTGGTGCCAATGATTTTTTTATAATATCCGTAATTATTTTTGCAGATCGTCAGTAACATCTAACTCATTGCTATATAAAAATAATCGTTTCTGCTAGAAGAGAAAACAGATCAGGGGGCTTACCACGACCTCTTATCGCGATTCAATTATAGGAACGTTTTAACAATTCAGCGACTTTTTGTGCAATGACGTACCTTATTGTCATGACAATAAGAAACGTCATTGCACAAATGGCCGCTGAAATGTTTAAACAAAACTGCTATAAGAGGTGGTGGTAAGGCCCCAGATAATAATTAAAAACCAACTCAATCATTAATTTAATCACAATTTGGGAGTCCACACAAAACAGCATCATGTTTCGCTGTTAAAACATTCAATTAATCGGCGTTTATTAACTCAGACCGTTACTAATGCATAGAGGAAAAATAATTTTCCGGTGTGGACTGTTCCCGCCCCGCGCGCCGCCTAGCTTTCCCGAACAGACGGGTCGGGACATTAGTCGGCCGGCGACCGCCGCGACGCGCTCAGTTCGCGACCCCACGCTCACCAAACCCACACTGTTTATTTACAATCAGACAGTCACATTTCATAACAGAAGGGACAGCACCAATCACGTACGTCACTAGTAACAGTAATTTTGATGTGTAACTCCTGTATCTAACTATAACCAAACCACACGACGATTTAAACGGTGTCAACACAAACACATTGTTATGTTTAGCCTACATTCGCGTTAATGCCGATATTCTGCTCTTTCTAACTACCATCTATTCGAATTTACTGTCTGACTTTAATGCGTTCTGGGGGCTTATCACCACCCCTATTGCGAAATGAATCGCTACTAATTCATTTTAGGTGTGCAATAGGGGATAATGCCTTTTTAAAATTGTATGTATAATTATATAAAGTATGACACGATGAGTAACGGTGAAAAATAATCTAAATAATGTCAAAATTTGCAAAAATACAACCGTTTAAAGTTTCAAAAAATGTACAAACTACACAGCGTATGACGTCATTAATGGGTATTGTTAGCAAACATTAAAAGCGAATATTATCTTTGTAATTTATTTATTATTTTTGAAAAATTATTTCACAATATGTAAAAAATAAGTGCTAGGATCTTATGCGCAAATATAACAAAATATACTAAATTCGATATGCGGATTATCCCCTATTATGTCGCAATAAGATGGTAAGCCCCTGTTTAATAAGATTACACACATTTCATCATAACAGTATTAGGTAGCATATTAATTAGTCAATAACATTGACAAATGTAAACAGGTGACTGAATACGCACTCGGTTCGTGTGTATTTAATCCCTGTTTAAGTTCTAACCGCATTCAAGACTGATAAATCGTTTTTAACAAAGCGGTGATTAACTACATGCAAAAATACACGGTGAGAAATGTGCCAAACATTCGGTTCGTTCTTTACCAATTCAAAATGTAGTAATCAAATGTCTAGTCCTAGGTATTTATAAATCTTTAACGTTCTGATAAAATTCCTCACGTTTTACTACGTACAATTTTGTCATAAAACAGTGTCATGGATAAAATTAGAGTGGGCTGTGGTCTTAATGGAGAGTTTTATTGTATCGTATTGCTTGCATCCAAAACACATGTTAAACGATATGTTTAGTTATTATAGCGTGTTTTGTCCTACATTTGTGTATTTGTTTTCATTGCAGTCTGTCCTACACGTGATCGTTAGGGGTATTTTATCATTAGACGCTCTTGACTCACTGTTCTTTGACGATTGCATTTACTTATAAAACGTTTATGATTTTAAATTAACTGCATAACTCTTAAGACTTTTGAAACAAGATCTCTCGTACAATACTGGTTTAACTTTAACCTATAACGTTAACTGCAGCTTATTAGAAGTAAGTAGTCAGGAAATACAGAGGCTCAGACCTACGCGAGTCTATCTGCTGAATGGTTGAACGTTGTAGGAAGCTTTGCGTACTCATTGTGACCAGCAACATAATCATCTCATATCCACAGCAAATAGCAAATATACAGGATGTGTTTTTGAGACGGGGCAGTAAGGGCAGCTACTTTAACCGTTATAGTTACACGACAACGTTCTTAGGACACCTTCCCTAACTTTTTGAGATATTCTGAACTGCATTCACAGATTTTGGAAAAAATGGACAGTCCAAAAATGCTAAAATACATTTTTTTTTTATTCCCATCGATCCTATTTCATGTAGGGATGAAAAAACTCTATCGGATCTTTCAAGGTTTGAGTACTAGAAATGACAGAAATCGCCAAAAACGTTTCCCATACATTTTGAACTGAAACAGTTCATTCGTTTATCTGTGCAGGAGATATTGTAGTGCACAAGTAAGCGCTCTCTTCCCTCACTCTCATAGTCCGATTGGACGGCAATCCGACACGACCAGGGATATGTCAAACCGGCTTTACGTGCTCTCCGTGATACGGAGACGCTCAGTTCAAATTGCCACTGAATGGTCTCCTATTTCTGACTGTCCTCGCCAAGCGCTGCTGAACATTCGATCGATTTATCGATCAGCCCCTTTGCCATCACCTCCATTGGAACCTCACGAATTAATCACTGTCTTAATATATCTATGGCAGCAATAGGTGATGGTTAGGCCCCAGTCAACTGGCTATACGAGACCAAATATAATTGTATGTACAGCATATCGCATGGCGGACGAGGCTGCCACCGAGTGCCTCTTCGAGCGGCTTCGGGTGCACCAGCAGCGCGCGCCCGACTCCACGGAGGTGGCGCGCGCGATAACCTCGAGGATCAACGCGAGGCTCACGTCACACGGTAAAGGCTTGCTTCACCAAACCAAAGAGTTCCACCAGCGACCGTCATGGCATGCATGGAGGCACTATTGACTTTTTTATAGAACTGCGGTGGCAAAAAAGCGTACGGCCCGCCTGATGTTAAGCAGTAACCGTAGCCTATAGATGCTTACAATACCAAAGGCATTGCTCGCACATTGCCGACCTGAAGGGGAGTGGGATGGAGGGAGGGGGAGGGGGGATGGGCTTACGGCTCTCACTCATCGTACGAAACGCAGCTGTAATAACTGCTTTACGCCGATCTTCTGTGAGAGGGTCTTCTACTTGTTTCTAATGAACGATCAGACGCGCGAACTGTGATCCATTCTGTGATTGATTGAAAACTGAACAAGCCACCGGACGCAGGTTGAAGACTTTGGCCAAGGAATGAGTACATAACCTAATCCTATGTGTGTACCTACCCTACTTAGCTTTGATTTGTAGTATTTGTAAACAAACACGTACCTATAAATAAGGAAAATAATGCACGTAAGTTCCTATTTTTTGTAAGTGGTGATTTATCGAGCGTTTTATAATGTCAACAACAATCCGTGTAAAATAGGTTTGTATTTTTAAGAAATTAAAGCAATAAATGTTACCCAGGTTACTACTTCAACAACCAGCAATTATATATTCAACCAAAGTTTAAATGTACATATTGACACTTAATAATACCTTTACATTCGTCTTTTTTATTCCTTTTATTTACTTTAACAATTTAAAAGTAACTAAATTGTTTGTATTAATATTGTAATGAAATAATTTTGTTCATATGTACAATATTAAGTAGATACTCACTCAATCCCATTTACAAATAAGTAAGGCTTCGTATAATCCTCTTACTTTTGTCTAATATGATACCAACACGATATTGGTTTTGAGGTAATACATAATCGCTTTAAACTACGTACCTACCTATGTTTACGGTATGTACCTACCTATTTTGACTTATATTATATTAAAAAGTCAACGTAGAAGTTTCTTTCTTGGTCTTGCAAAATACATGTTACAACCCATTTACGTAATTAGAACATTTGTGTTATATTTACATCTTTATTGCTTGTAAAACCTATGCAATACGAGTCAAGATATTGTCAATAAAAGTGTATCGATAAACGCGAGCCGCGTAAAACGTAGTAAAAAACACGCATCTATTTATAACACCAGTCACCACATTCGTACGGCTGTGTAAAATGAGTTATTGGACCGAAAGGTTCGCGTCAGACGTTTGGCGCTACTTTACGTAGACTTAAATCAACCAATGAATAAGAAAATAGCAAACCTACTCCCAAAGGGATAGATAGGCGGAGGTGTACTATTATGCACCCAGATGTTGTCGTATTGTAAGTACTTATGGGTCCCAATATTAGAGGGTGAGCCTTTATGCAGGAAGATTCGGGACAGCCCATTATAGTTATAACGCCGGAACGGATTTTCGTAAAACGTAACCGACTATCCTGACAAAATTTTTAATAAATAGCGAAATGCTCCCTACATTTCGATTGGCAAGATGTTTGTTATCAAGGATATTGGCAAAAGCAATTCCTGAATTCATAAATAACTTACCAACTGTACGATGTTCTAATTTATTATTTTTTTTACACATCAAAGAACAAAATAAAAGCTTGAATAACAAATTCCTCCTCCTCTTCCTACTCCTATAATTAATATCATATAGCTACATAGTAGAAAAAGGAGTACCCAAACGATAGCAGATGTAGCTCATTGATGATAAGTCCTATAATATATGTACCACACAGTAAAGACTAAAGAACGAGGTGCCCTTATTAGATATATGTATGAAAAAAACCGTGGTCATTGTTTTTTCATTTTCATTGTACTATCTACCGGTAAATAGTTGAACTACTCGCTTCGTTTTATGTCGATGTTAGTACTAGGCCGACCACTTGGCCGAGTTGCTTAGGGCTAGTCCCCTTAGTAATTGGTCCATGATATGTACCGTGTGCCATCTACCTAAAATTCAAATTACCATAATATTAAATTTACACTTGCGTCGCCTCACGTGCATAAATAAATAAACTACTAGCATTATCTGTTTTGTATCATTATTTGAACTTGGGAATACCCTGAATATAAGCGGTATTATCCGGTATCACGATACGCTGTCATCACATGGAATCTTATCTGATATAATCTAGTGCAGAAACTATAAATATTCACTCAATATTATCAGAAATGTAAAATCCCATGACTCAAATTATCAAAGTGCTGTTTTAAATTCCGAAAATTATACCAAAAAAATTGACTGAAAATACCTACTCAGAATTGAGAAAAGGGGCCCTACCACCACCTCTTATAGCAGTATTGATTTAACGTTTCAGCGACTTTTTGTGCAATGACGTTTCTTATAGTCATGACAATAAGGTACGCCATTGCACAAAAGTCGCTAAAACGTTAAAACGTTCCTATAATTGAATCGCTATAAGAGGGCGTGGTAAGCCCCCAGGGCCCCGAGTCTGGTAGCATTCAACCACTGGAAAACCACTGGAGAGTCACTGCCAGAGGACTGCTATCAGATGGCAGACAACATGACGACCACCAAGAATTCTGCGTGAAAAATTCCGCGGGTCCTACTCGCACCTGTCCAGGTTTTTGTCTAGACTCCAAACTAAATAATCATAATAGGTAATACAAGATCAGAAGATCTCAATCAGTTATCATATCAGACACGTATACGACACAAATCTATAGAGACGTGAGATTTGGCAGTGTTCCCACCCGCGGCTTTTGGCTTTTGACAGTATCACTCACTAATACCTACGACTAATACCTACGGAGAGAAAAGAAAAGTGATAATTGAGGTATGTTCGGTAATGGAAGAGCAAAAATTTAAATGACTACAATGTGTACGTCAAGGACACAACAACAAAATGTTTTTGATAATAATATTTATGAAGCAACAGCACATGTACCGTAGCTTCATGTTTGGTATTATGTACTGAAGCACAAAACTTTTGCTCAGCGCAATTCACATATCTGTTATTTTTCCACAATTTACAACGAAAAATGTTAACAATACCAGCTATCACGTTATTTATACAGGGGACGTCAGGCACAACTTTATGCTGCCATTATTCTGTTTTATTACCAAAAACTCCACTGAAACTAGTAACGAAGTTTAACTTTAATGGATCAAAAGATATTTTTCGTGTCGAGTAAAAGTTAATAGCTTCAGTTCAACGAATCACTTTAAAACTTTAGCTGTTCCATTACTTTCAATGGGTCTATTCAAAGTTCCTTAATATGTTAGAAGTGTGGTCTTGGCCTAATTCTCGTCTGATTATTGCCTTGTAACTGGTACAACCAGCCAACCGCGCGCGATACAAATGCTATTGGACACCTAGTCATTTTCCTTCGTCTAAATAAAAAAATACAGCAAGGTTATGGAAATGTATCATTATCATTCATATTATTTCTGAAATTGCCTATCATTAAGTAGATCGACCAAGTTTTTGAAAGATTATAGTAGGTTATGTTAATAATTTTGTCAAGCGTTGTACCAAAATTGTAGGTAAACGTACATGCTAGCGATTCTAAAAGCAGAGTTCTTTCACAAAATCGTAAATTCATTAAGGTCGCTCAGTCAGTGATTATTCCTGATAATATAAATTAGTAAATTAATAATTCTCAAAATCCGTACAACGACTCAACTGTAACATTAGTTCCTCAATTTTTGTAACTGCTTCATAGAGTTTCCTCATAATACTCTAAATAAATAAAATTATAAGACACATCCGCTCTTCGCGCTCTTGCGTATGCGAGTAATAATTACGCACAAGCTTCGGATGATTTTGAATATAAATAAATTAACTGGCATAAATCCGTCTCTATCATAAATTTAATCATAATTCAAGAGCTCTGGAAATTGAAAAGTTGACAGCAATCCAGTTTATTTAGCTTGGAACATTGGATTAGATTTCTTTCGGTATTTATTTACTGTAGGAAATGATCGACGATGATAACATTGATTGCAAAACTACGCAATAAGATGAATATTTTTTCTATTTATTTTCAATTGGTTTGATGAGAAGCGGCTGTTTTCGTGGATTAATTTATTTGTTCTGAGCTCGGAATAAATATCTAAGGAAAAGTCGATAACAACTACATCCTTATTTACATAGTTCGATTAAAAATATATTGTGGGATTTAGATCGCTTCTCATATTCGTTTTAAAACTTTTGGAGCTAACTTGTCAAGAGCCTTCTTTAATAAAAAAACCAATAGCCACTCAATCCGTTATTCTGAAAAAGCAATCACACGTCGGCTTCGATACTCGCAGTGGAACTTTTATAAAAGCATCTCTTAACTTTATTACATTTCAAGGCGAAGCTCACAGATTGCGTGACAAGGAAAATGCCCTGCCTTAATAAATTGCCCGTGAAACACGGTATGGGCATGGGTGCGCGCGCGGGGCGTAAGTATACCGCCAAATAATTGACCTGCACGCACTAGCTAAAAATACTAGGTACTTTGCATTACTATGAAATGGTGTAGTGTAATTACCTGCTAATACTCCCTTAGGGTAGTTATAAAACAAAACAGGTAATTCCACAAAATAAGGATTCGCTTGGAGCGAAGTAAATCATTCTTCTGAGATAATACACATTCTTCTTTCACGTAGCTTATTTTCGCTACGGTAAAACCAAAATAAATAGTCAACAAAACCAGACCAATGAAGGTTTACTTAAGCTAATTACATGCTTACTGGTCTTATCATTGGTTGTAAAAGTCACTTTAGGTACCGACCAACCAACCCAACCCAACCAACCCAACGCTCTTGTCAGTATGTTACACGCACGAACACGCATCGCGTGCGATACAAATAAATAGTGCTCCCATCCCGCATCACAGTGTTCAATTAAGTTATAGCGATTAAGCTTCAAGTTGATTAACAAATTAAGTGTAAACAAGCTTTCATGCAACATGCTACAGCAACTCCAAAAAGGGCACCAATATAGCAGCAGTTGCTGATACGACCTTGCGAATAAAAATATAAATATAAAGAACAGGAAGCTCCAAATACTTAAGAGCCTTTACATAATAATTTGCATTCGAAAAATTATAACTCGCAGTCATATTTTCTGCTGTCAGTTTTATTGCCATGCTGAATTAATGTTACACTTTTATCGTGTCTGTTAGGCCACGTAGTATCATAAAATTAGCGTAGAAGCGGAATTACATTGAAATCAAATAGCGAGGTGTCATCGTTGCACCACTATCGCGTGATAGAGGCCTGTAAAACCGGAATTTGGTGCATTGGGCTCCGGCCAAGCGTTTACCGTGCCGCCTACACCAAGTGTTACCATTTATCCACTACCCTCGACAATATTAACCATTGTTTGATTGGTACAATCGGTACCAGGGACTTGCCACACTTTGCCGCTTTCGACAGGCTTTATTCAGCAGGACAAATAAGTGTTAGTTTTGAAGCGATAAATAACGTTTCATGACTGGAAGCAATTACACATTTTAGCATTACTTACCTAAATATCACATCGCAACTAACTTTTTTGTTATTATGATTTCCTTCAGCACCGTAAACATGTTGAAATTATAATTCGCTAATAGATTTCGAAGAGCCCAGAGGAGCGAGCCTAGGTTTGAAGTAGAACCCTGGACGCAAAACACGTGCTTAACAAATCGTATGCATTATTATTATTATTTTTTTATTGGACTGCGGTGGAAAAAAAGCGTACGGCCCGCCTGATGTTAAGCAGTTACCGTAGCCTATAGATGCTTACAATACCAAAGGCATTGCTCGCACATTGCCGAGGAGGGGGGGTGGGCTTACGGCTCTCTCACTCATCGCACGAAACGCAGCTGTAATAGCTGCTTTACGCCGATCTTCTGTGAGAGGGTGGTACTACCCCGGTCGAGCCAGCCCGTTTATGAGCTGCAGTCAATTGGCTACAGCTTGGCTCTACCACATTTGATAGAATGATTAAATTAATATAACTCAAGCGGATCTATTTCTGTGATGGCATTACATCAAGGCGCACCTTGACATTGTCCCGACAGCGGCCGCTTCCCGGAAGATCGCAGCTTCCATGCTATGCATAGCCTAGCAAAAGTAAAATGGCATGTCTACATTTGACGTCGGAACGCATACATATAATGTCATAACATGATGCTCGGGCGAGGCATGCGAGGCATCTAGACTCAACAAATGACATTTCAATGGCTCCATATAATATAACAGCATCATACAAACGTTGTTCTAAAACCACATGACTATACTCAAGGTTCATATTTCCATTCAGCTCTAACATTATTTTACTGAAAAGTAATTACAGAGATATTTCGGATGGCCATTATCTAAATATATTGTTGTAGGTATGGATTAGATTAATCTTTATAAGACAAATTAATTGCTTTGTTTTCTATTGGATATGTTTTCAGTATTTATTACAATCAAGCGAAAATACATTTAGCCCCACCCTAAACTATCTATATCCTACATAATTATCTTTCTAATGGACCAATCCATCTTGTTCTATTGTAACAATCAATAAAATATATCCGCCTAGGTATTTAAATACGCGCGACGATTATTGAACTTTTGCCAAAATTCGATAAATGTGTCGAATTATTGATGTCTAGAATGTCAACTGCGCTGACTATGCCTGACATATCAGCAATGAATAATTGCCATCAGCATATCAGTATATATACAACTCTTTAATTATGACAACGATTTACTAGGCGACTGAAATAACTTTTAACAAACTGGACAGAATCATAGATCCACAGCATGAAGTACAGGTCCCATTATTTCCGCTGACGCAGTGAGATTTAAAAACATTAATTACCTACGCTGGATGCGAGAAGCAAGGCACCGGTCGTTGTGGATGCCTATATCCAGCAATAGACGTCGTTTGGCTGATATAATGATAATTATGGAATACCTGTATGAAGTATGTATATTCCATCCTAGGTTCAATTACTAAAACAATAATATTTAATAGCAATAGTGTATACTAAATTGTTTCAAATTATGGACTCAGAATCGGATTCAGAAGATGTTGAAATAATGGTTTTTACCGCAATTGTTGTCAATGAACTTTCGTACGTGAATATATTTATAAAAACCTATATTAATCGTAATATTTCATTTATTTTAACTAATCTCAATTTAGATTTAATCTGGTTTAACGTGTCCGACAGCTGCGGACAGGGACATGTTTACAGTTCTGTTATTGGCACCAGATCCCTGTTATGTAGTGTAAAAGTTGCAAGTGACCGGTCTTTCTATCCATATATCAAATTCCCACAGTCAATTTAACGGCTACACTCTCAAATTCTCAATAACATGATATTGTCAACTTATCCAAGGCAGGGGTGGTGATTAATATGCACCGACGTTGCACGAGAAGTTAATTCAAGCGTACGATCATTATTGGTGCGTCCGGTACAACAGTAAACTGTTGCTATGGCGTCAGCATTTTCTAGAATTAATGATCGGGGCTGGCGTATTTTGGAGTGTGACCGGTGGACGCCGCCGCCGTCCCGCACCCGGCCCGCAGCCGTGACGTCGCCTCTACGCGCGTGCCCCCCTGGCGCAACGCCAGCAACAACGAGACGGCATGTCATTGTCGCTATGCCCCACTAGGCCCACTGCACAATACGATGCCACATAAACAACGCTGTACTTGAACTAATTTATGTACTGCGCTTCCGCGATCACCAGTGAAGATTTTGTCAGTCGGACACCCGTCATGAAGGTCGAGTCGTATCACATACCTTATTGCGGAAATAATATTTAAATGGAAATTAATATATTTACGGTACTTATTTATCCATCATGTTCGTGCTTACATATTTAAACTTACATTAAGAATCTGAAACGTGTAGCGTGTAGGTAATAAAATTTGCATAACAGGCAAAAATGTCGCATTTAATTTTAAGTAATTGGCTGTTCAATTAATCTTGTCTACAATTCGACAACACGGACTGATTTAGTTTATATACTTGCACACAGACGTGTGCAATTACACCGGAATGGTGGTATTTAACTGTGGTAATAATATATTAAAAGACCACTAGTTGGCCTCGTCGTCCGATGATCCGCTCCAGTTGTTCGGTGCAGAACAAAGGTGCTCGCGGAAGCTACGCACTGACCACCGGCGCGGGCGCATGTTCATCACACTCGCACGCTCGAGGTCGATGTCTTGATCCACGCCAAACATCATTCCCAATGGAAAACTAAATGTCACTGCATACATGAAGAAACACTTTATTACTATTTTCATTACCAGATAAACATATACGGCAGAACACGTTGGACAAACTATGGAACAAGCAATCGGGAGCCGTGCAAATGCTACTATCAATACTAGAGGTAAGTTTCATTAATCACTTTTCCATTTTCTGGAGCTGTCCCACTGCTGGCCAAAACATTCCCTTTTGTACCGACAACTGCCTATCCTAAGTTATGTGCGGCGACAATACACTAAAGTCAGTTAAGTTCATAAAACACAGATATAAATTTAAATACTTGTTGGAGCCTGCTAAACTACATACCTACAAGACAAAAACTGTTTTCTAGAATTGCAGGGACACAGCTACATCAACATACATAACGTCCATTCTAAGAGAAGCATTGTGTTTGAAGCAAGGAAAGGGGAAAAAATGTTCAGGTAATTCATAATGTATTAGGTATTTTTTAAGATTTTCCATAAACTGTTTCATATACCATAAATATTACCTCACAAAGTATCGGAATTTTAAAATAAGCTGATAATTATAATGTATATACGTAGAGGTACGCAATTTTTGATCATTTCTGACAAATTAGTTCCAAGCGAGCCACCGGCAAACAAGAAGAAAGAAACCAAAAAGACAGGCAAAGAAAACAAAGTGCCTGCTGTTAAAAAGGGTATGTTATCGTGTGGCGGCTTTAAAATAACTGTAAACACTAAAGCGTTTGATGCAAATTGCCCAATTTGTAAAATATGTAAAAAAACCCTAAAATGCAACCAAAATTCTCGTAACAATTTAAAGCGCTTTGCATGTTAAATTAAGTGATTCAATTAAATAGGTCTAATAACTTAAAATACAAAAATAATACACTGATTAACCGTACAGTTTTGTTATTCTTCGGCACTTTCGTGTAGGTAAGTATTATGTAAATGTAACATATATGTTTACCGTACGTCAGTTAAGCAACGCTGGCATTTGGACGATTGCTCTACTGAATACCCTTTCTGCCTGGCCTACCCATTGACATTTAAGAAGAGCTTACTTAGAACCTGACATTGGACCACTTTACGACGCGGCCTTGTAACGTGTAATATTGGGGCTATTGTCAATTCAATTGTCATTTCACCGCACTGCTGTATTCGATCAAATTAACATAGATATTTCAACATTGATTATTTATGATTTGTAACAACACAAACCTCGATAGCATTTAAGGCACTATGCTTCATACTTAACTATCGATTGCATGCGAAAAAATATAATCGATTAAATGCATCCCTTTCAAAATACAACAACAAAATTGTCGGTATCGATAATTTCAGTGAACAACCTCGCGAGGCAGCAGTGCTCACAGCACTTCATATCGATAAACGGCACGCAGGTGGTGATCCGCACGTTGATTGCAACGCACATCAAACGAGACGGCAACGTCGGCAACGAGCTGATGGTGCAAGACCTAGTGTGGATTCTCGCCTCGCTAGCGCCTAAAGGTACGGCCTTTAATGTACCATTTTAATTCCAGCTAACAACATCGCAAGGCACAACTGCGCAGAGTACTTCGTAGAGATCAAAGGCACTCAAGTTATCATAAGGAAGGTGATCGGAACCATGCACGATAAGAGGGAGCGACACTCGGGCACCGAGTTGGTACTACAAGACCTCTTGTGGATACTTGCACCGCTGAGTTCTAGAGGTTATCAATACTTTTATGGAGGATAACGTATGTTAGATGCGTCATTATTAATGATTAATTTCGGTACAATTTATGAGTATGCTTTGCTGTTGAATTCTCTTCATTTTACAAACGAACAGATTTCTCTTGACCATTTGGTCGTTTTTGTTTTCCAACTATAGGTACCTATCTCACTTCTAGGAATTATTGTCAAGGGTCAAACCCCAGCGTCATCGTTGGAGACAATTTTTAATCCTGGCTACAAGAGTAACTGTGGTGGGACTATATGGTAACCCTAGTCCCATTATTTTAAACATTACTTTTTTTCGTTTCAGATTCAAAATTCGCCATGAAAATTCGAATGCTTGGGTGTGTCAGAACTATGCATCTCATCTTAAAGGGTCATTTCACGGACAACAAATTGATTTTTCCTCTACTCGTCATTATGAAGCAGTTAGCCAAAAATAGTAAGTGACAATCTATTCTATACTAGCAAAGTAGGAAATGGTATATTTACCATACTGTAATACCTACCTATTTATTCTATGATTTAATTTGTCGGTGTTAAAATGATAAAAGCGATTTCTGTTCCAGCTGTTACAACATCTATTTTAATCCGAGATGGAGTAATCGCAACATACGAGCGGGTGCTGGTGAGCCTTGGTTTCATCCCCACTGCGCGGCTGCGGCTCTGCCTCGATGCCATCGACTACTTCAGCAAAAATAGTTAAGTGGACAAACATCATTCGTCTTTAAAACAATAGACAAGTTACCCTTGACGGTGTATGTGATTAATTGCTTCTGATTGTTATATGTTCCGAATAGATGAATGATAGTAATGATCATTCAATATTTTCATCTTGTCACAACTGAATGATATCACCAAATTGTCTTGCAACACTTCGCAGCACTATTTTTCAACGAAATCTAGAGTAGGTACTTATAGTTACAATTACATTGATTGTTTTATACATTGATTGTATTTCGTTCAGAATTTATGTTTGCATGTTCAATGCGCCATGTGTATGCCACTTGAGTCACACGTGCGTAACTCACACAGAGGTGTGCTGCATGCAGATCGTGAAGACAGGCCTCTGTAGCGTGCTCCTCAGGGTGTTCGACCGGTGGGATCGCTACGAGGGGCGCATGAGGCTCAAGATTTGCGCACACATACTTCAAACGCTGCAGCACCTTTGCAACATAAGTACGTACATTTATAATATCTGTGAATGGGTATGTATATAAATACTACATTTTTCGTAAAAGCACAGTACCTACTTTGAGGGCCTTAACCCACTAGCGGTTTGCGAAGTGTTCCCAGGGGACGATCCATGAATTGGGTTTCCGAAAATTCAAATTTCTTATCGGTAAACCATTTGATTTCGTCCCCGGTATTATTTGACTTACTAATGTGTATCATTATTTATCAACATTTTCAGAGGCAGGACGAAGAGCGTTATGTACAAAGAAACATGTACAAACTCTGCACAGATTCTGCTCTCAATGTCCGGATGAATCGGAATTCGACGGACTTTTAGCCAGAGTATGCTCAGTGATCACTTTGTGCCTTAAACATCAAGCTCTACCTGTGCCGGCTTGCAGTCCAGCTTCGTTTAATCTCAACCCGATTCTAAAAGGTATTTCTTGTAACTTAATTCATGAATTACGTGCTCCATCCTAATGCAGTTCTAGCTAGTATATTGTAGTATAATGAAAGAGAAATCGCACTTGTACTATCTAATGCCGTATGTCCACTGGCAAGTAACTTCCGCAATTTCTTGTAGAAATCCCTTGCCGACGTGTTTCCACTGACCGCAATTTACACAACCATATGCATGTGGGACTTGCAGCAAGTTCGGCAAGTCGCAGAAGTCCACTTGCCTGAGTGTTTACACATTGGAAGTCGCTTGCGCAAGTAAACTTGTGGAAATTTTCTTGCCAGTGGACACACGGCATATGAAATGAAAATGATTCTAAAGGTTCTTCCCGCGAGCAAATGCGTGTAATAAAGATGTAAATATAAGATCCGTATTAACTAATACATTTGTTATATTTATCAAAAGGTACAAATGCATTATGGCCATGTCACGAAGATGAAGAGGAAGCAGCTAATTCGGACTCCAAGACAGTCAATTCAGATCTTGATGACGACGGACCCGACACAGACATTGATGCTAACGATGAGTTCCCAGACATTGATTTCGATGACAACGATAAGAATGAGTACAATGAAGAAGTAGATAAACAACACATCAAAAGCGGCGATAGCTTACAGAGTTCACTGTGGATCAATCCTAATGAGAGAGATATAGAAGACTTAAAAAAGTAAGTAGAAGGTTCATCAAAACATTTTAAATTGATAGTCTCGATTATGGACCTCACATAGAAAAAACATGGTCTAAGCACCCGCGCCCCAACACTCCACTAAGCCCGTGACGTCATCACAGTAGGCGTGGCTTAAGTCAGTGTGTTGTCGGCGTTCGTCGTGTGCAGACGTCTTGCAAACGTTCACATCCCAAATATAATTCTACTCGACACTAGATGGCGGCCCTTTGTACGTATCTTTTACCATCCTACACTTAGTGACATCTACTGCAAAAAGTTGAACTACGTACTAATATCGACATAAAATGAAGCGAGTAGTTCTGCTATTGACTGGTAGATAGAAATAATCGGGGGGTCGGTACCTTGTTAAATGCCATCCATTTCTTAACCCCCACCAACCGCGCCATCCCGCGCAAATTTCCACGCGTTGTTTCATAGAGAAATCTACTAAGAACATCTCTTCTGTGTATTATACCTATGGTCACGATGATAAGCAATGTGTACATCTTTGTTGCAGATATTTTGTATTTTTCAAAGAATTCGGTTCTTACAATAAGCAGATAAGGCTAGTGAAAAGTCGTTCTAACTCCCGAGGATCTATATTAGAAGATTTTCTTATATCACAAGCTGGCAGCAACAGAAATCCGCCATCATCTCAGCTGAATCTCTGTTTAACTTCAGTTTTAGGCAATACTGATTACGAAAACGTTATGGGCCCACTTCAGTCCTCATCTTTCTTGTCGTATAGAGTTCACGAGAGTACCTGTAAGTACATTTGTTTCAATTAAAATAGTTGCAATTTTTCAAGAAACGTAAAGCAAATTGCTTTCACCGGTGCCACCTGATGTTTTGCCAAAATTCCTGAACTAATCATCTAGAAACAACTTTTTTACCAGATTGTAGCAAACAATAGACAATGAATAACTGGTTATTATTTTCAATGTTCAACAACTTTTATTTTAATGTCATCAATTATTATGATCACATGAATTCGTTGGACCGATGACCTGGTGAAGGTCGCGGGAATCCGCTGGATGCGGGCAGCGCAAAACCGGTCATTGTAGCGAACCTTGGGGGAGGCCTATGTCCAGCAGTGGACGTCTTTCGGCTGAGATGATGATGATGATGATGAATTCGTTACCATGGCATATCCTTAGCATGATTCTGAAATTTTTTTTTTTTTAATTTCAGCCACCACCTCTTGTTCTTCTCTAAAAATCCACAAAGACATTTCCAAGTACAGTTCATTTGCCAATGTGTACAGTACTATTTCATCAAGAGTGAGAAGCGTGATACCGTTCGTCAAAGTAGCCTACCCTGATATGATGGGTGGCCAGGGTCTGAATCATCCTGAACCATTAAACAAAATGGAACGGAGTGCATGTAGGTCTGTAGATTCTTGTATTACTTAGAATCTAGAATTATATTTACGAATATTGTAACAAATAAAGTACGAAATATTTTTCCAGGATGAAACTCCTATCATGTGTGGACAGAGCCATTAATCCGGAAGCATACATGAACGAGGTTATATATGACCTAGATCAGCTATGTAGCACCGGAATCACTACTGATGCTGCGGCTCAGAAAAGGTATTTGACAATTGTAATAAATTATTGATTATTCTTACCTAAGTGCTTATTACAAACACGAAAGTGTATAGACCATGGACCAGTTACTAAGGGGACTGGCCCTAAGCAAGTCGGCCGAGTGGTCGGCCTAGTACTAACATCGACATAAAACGAAGCGAGTAGTTGAACTATTGACGGGCCTGTTAGCGTGTTTGGCGCGGAGGCGACATTCACGCTGCAGGTCGTAGGTTCGATTCCTACCCGTGACATGCATTTGTGTGCATGAACATGTCTGTATGTCCGGAGTCTGGGTGTATATGTATATTAAGTATGTATTTACAAATAAAAAAGTAGTATATGTAGTAATATCAGTTATCTGGTTTCCATAGTACAAGCTCTGCTTAGTTTGGGATCAGGTAGCCGTGTGTAAAAAATGTCCCAGGATATTATTATTATTTATTATTATTATTATTTACCGGTAAATAGTAAAATGAAAATGAAAAAACAATGACCACGTTTTGTTTCATACAAATATCTAATAAGGGCACCTCTTTCTTTAGTCTTTACTATGTGGTATAGACACACTTAGTTTATTTGTTTATAATATAATTTCAACTGAATACGGCTGAACAGCCTTTATTGGAATTTGGTACGGAGGTCAGTTCCTAACTAGGCTCTAGAATAACATTAGACTACTTTTTCTCACGCGGACGAATCCGAGGGTAGTTCTAATGTAAAATTAACAGTGATTCTTAATTTATTTTCAGATGGTTATCACCCAGCTACAGCACAGAGAGCTTATTCCTTTCTAACACTGACGAGCAAGAAATCACGAAGGTCAACAGTTTCTCATCGAGACTGAGCTTTGAATCCAGATTCGAATCTGGCAACCTAAGGAAAGCCATTCAGGTAAAATAAATGTGCTCTTCTACTTTATTAATATAGATTATAAAAAAATAAAAACCGACTTCAAAAAAACCTGGAGCACTAAAAAGCCTGAAATAATATTTCTATTACCACCACTGCCTACCCCTTCGGGAAAATCAGGCGTGATGGTGTGTTATCGAGTATTTGGAGTCGGTGCCAATCTATCTTCTTACTTTTGTAGTAAGTAGACTCGGCATACCAAGATTGGCACCGATTCCAAATACTCGATAACACACCATCACGCCTGATTTTCCCGAAGGGGTAGGCAGTGGTGGTAATAGAAATATTATTTCAGGCTTTTTAGTGCTCCAGGTTTTTTGAAGTCGGTTTTTATTTTTTTATAAAAATAATTTTATTTCATGATTTTTAGTGGCGCCATGCGAACTTTATCACCCCAAATGACCCCTTTGGGGGGTGACTTTTCCAAGATTCCAAAACAAAAGTTTCTTAATTTATTATATGCAGTATACGTACTAAATTTCAAGTCAATCGGACACAAATATATTTTTCTACCGTACTTCTACCCCTAGTTTCCCCCTTTGGGGGTAGATTTCCGAAAATATTTTTTACGGGACCAAAACGACTTAGTCACCTACCAAATAACCGTTTAAAAAAAAAGAAAAATTGGTTCATAAACGTTAGAGATAAACGGTAACTCTCCATACAAACTTCAACACCTCGTTTTACCCCTTTGGGGGGGGATTTTTCTAAAATCCTGAAACATGAGTTTCATTATATGTTATGCAAAATATACATATTAAGTTTCAAGTCAATCAGATAAAAAAAATATTTTCAGACGACCTTCACCTCCCAAAATTACCCCTTTAGGGGTTGATTCTAGGAATTATTTTTTTATGGGACCAACTTGGAGCTACGTTCTACCGAACTGCAAAAGAATTTTTCAAATCGGTTCATAAATGCCGGAGAAATGGGTGAACATACATAAAAAAAAAAAAAAAAAAAAAAAAAAAAACATACATACAGCCGAACATAGAACCTCCTCCTTTTTTGAAGTCGGTTAAAAATAACACAAGTCAACAAAAAAAATATTTTTTTTGGTCTCTGTTCTAATGCTTGGATTCTGATTTAAGACATCGAAAAACTCTTAAATTTCCATTTTTAGCTTTTAAAGTTTGCTTTTGTCTGATTTACGTCGATAAGTAAGTTTTGAAGATTTTAATTGATTTTATGAGCAACAGGTGGTAGCACTTTGATTAACCCGATAGAAAATTACATATTTTTTTGTGAAGGGCACAGGTGTTAACGTGTCTATCACAGCTGTAACAACCGCCTTTGTGTATTACCAAGTTGGAAAATGCCATCAAAACCACTCAATTGGACCCACTTCAAGTGTAAACAGGATGTTCATTCATTCTGTTTTATTTGCGATGAATTTATTAAAGGAAGAAGCAACATTACTTTGGCAACAAATTTGAAGCTTTGCGAAAGCCTATTTTAATCACAAAATCCGGAATCAAGATAAAGAATGGGTGGGGTACCCATTTTTAAATTTAAACAAATATATGACTCATACTAATGTTCTATATTAGTATTTCTGTTTTTTTAAGCATAAAACTTAAATTACACCAGTTGTTTTTGTTATTTTACATTATAAGCTATTGTTTATTACAATTCTTGAACTATAAAGACTTAGAAGTTCAGCAAAAACTATAATCGTAATGAAAAATACAATTATGAAAATCAGTCATTTTTGCTTGAAATTTCGAAAAATTGCTCTAAGTAGTTTCTACTAAAGCAAACTTTAAACAGAAAAAACATTTTTTCCATTATTTGCAACATAGGAGAAACTAAAATTTCACATGCAGAAGCCAGACCCAAAAATCGTGTCGACTGATGTAACAATTGCTATACCATTAACAATCCAAAATGGCCACGTTCCCTGCCAACGTTCCCTAAATTGCTTTCTCAAAATCATGACATTGCCAGTGTTCACTTTCCTATACCCACTTTCCCACTTTAGTTTCCTAATGGTTTCCTAATTAATTTACAAGTGGCTGAAGTAGAAAAACAATCGTCCCTGAAAACCGGGAACAGCCCAAAGAAAAATGTTCGTCCTAGGAAAGCTCTGGTCCCGTAGACAGCCGAACGTATTTAATAATTCTATGTAGAATGATTAATTATTATGTAGGTAATTATAATTGACTCCAGGTAGGTCCAAGAGAGTACGAGTTGATCCTGATGCCGGACGTGAACTCTACGAAGCGCCACCAGTGGTTCTACTTCGAGGTGCGCAACATGCAGCAGGGCCGTCCGTACATTTTCAACATCGTCAACTGCGAGAAATCCGACAGCCAGTTCAACTTCGGCATGAAGCCAGTCATGTATTCCGTGAAGGAAGCGGTCTTGGGAAGACCAGGTAATGTATCACAGATTTTGTAACACTAGTAAAAAAGAGCGTGCAAACTAAACTGCGATTTTAGATGAACAAATTACACCAACTAGGAATCAATTCAATTCATAATCCAAGTTAAGAGAGAAGGCACAAGAGACCCAGTCGTAGAACGATATCGTGGTTCACAAGACACTTACGTCAGTGGTTTGACAAGACAACATCACAAATACTCCGAACTGTAGACTTCAAAGTGGAAATAGACGTAAACGTAGGTTGACAATCAACCTCCGGTAAGAGACGGAACGACAAGTGGAAGAAGGAATCAGGGTGATTACTTTGAAAAACGAAACGAAAGCTTCGGCTGACGGACCGTCCGAAGTACGGATTCGATGACCGTGATTTGACGTTTCTTCTTTCGTGGATCCTACTCTGAAAGTTATTTGACATTCACGACTTCAGCGTTTGACATGGTTTTGATCGTAAATCGAATCCGTACTTCGGATCCGTAACACTTTCGGAGTAGGAAATCGCCCGATCCGTCAGACGAAGTTTCCGTTTCGTTTTTCAAAGTAACCACCCTGATCCTAATGCCTTAGCACAATCTTCTTTCGTAAACATAACGTATTTGTAATCACTATACATAATATAATAGTACCTATATCTATTCCAGGGTGGGTGCGTATCGGTTCAGACATCTGCTACTACCGCAACAGCTACCACTACGCCAACCAGAAGAACCACAACAAGTGCTACTTGACCGTCACCTTCAACATCGAGTTCCCGCACACCAACGACGTGTGCTACGTCGCTTACCACTTCCCTTTCACATACTCCATGATGATGGTATGAGAGTACATTTATATTTCAACCATTTTATGTACTCCTGGTATTTTTGTAGATATTTTAAAAGGCTACTAGGGAAAAGATTAAGATGAGGCAAGCCCATTTTTAATTTAAAAAAAATGTCACGTATGCGGTTGTCTTTTATCTCATTTTGCAGACGGAAAGCTTTCACCCCTGGACATAGGTTCTCCGATGTGTGGACACATCAGTCCTCTGCCACTCGCATTCACTGGCTTTCTGCATCCAATTTCCAGTTCTTAGAAAATATGTAATAACCAGTGTATTGTATACAGACTCGTATTTGGCAATGGAGTCTCCAGATGCCGCCGGGGTCGTATCTTCGCGCGGAACCCCTCTGCTATTCGCTAAACAACAACGAGATCCCGCTCCTCACCGTCTCCGCCGAAGACTCGCCTACCAACCCCATAGTGGTAAGCTATAGAACATAGGACGTAATAAATATCGCCAGACAGACACACCAACTGTATGGTCCCAAACTAAGCAACGGTTGTACTATGGGTATCGTACAATGGACTGGGGGCGATCCGAGTGATACCCAAACCAGGGCTAATTACGAAAATGCCGTTTCCGAAATTTGCCTCTGGCGGGATCGAACCCGCAACTACCCGATGCATTGAACCGAGCGGCCTACGCTCGAACCACTACACTAAGGGGTCCTCAAAATATAATTGAGGTTCCAATCAGCCAATTGTTTAAAATTTTTATAATCTTTAAAGGGTGTAGGAAACGCACTTTGAATGTCAATTTCTAAGGATTATTGCGAAATTAGCTTGATCGAAAGGAGGCTTATACTTAGCAGCTTGGAGGCTCACCAAGCTATAGTGAGGCTGGAGTTGTTGTATCAATTGAAAATATGAGTAAAGAAGATTTTTGCCACCTTCTGTCACATCAGTTGAATAATGATACAGGATCGCGAGATAGTGTTCCTGACAGCCCGCGTCCACCCCGGCGAGAGCAACGCGTCGTGGGTGATGGACGGCACCCTGGGCTGCCTGCTGGGCAGCTCGGCCGCCGCCACCGCGCTGCGGCTCAAGTACGTGTTCAAGATCATACCCATGCTCAACGTGGAGGGAGTCGTCAATGGATGGTGAGTCAATACTATTTTATTTAAGCGCCAGAAGAATAGGTAAAAAAGAAACACGCGTTATTATAAAGTATTCAACTTTATTAACTTCGCTACATCACTATTCTTTAAATTCTTGAGTTTCAACTTATTATACTTAACTAGGTACGTCACGTATAAACACTATCTTAGACCACTAATTCGATTTGAATGTCCAGACAATCGTTAGGTCATTAATTTTCTTAAATTAAATTAATACACTTTACGGTCTATTATGAAAAACACCGGAGATCTGATACTTTACGTTATTACCTTAGCGAAGTTTAGGTACGCATTTTGTGATATTCGATGTCGCGAAGGCGGAGGCAAGTCGCAGAGCGAGTCGCCAGCACCTTCTACCTAATAAAATAATATTGCCCCATAATATACCTTCGAAATCCCCATAAACATTCGTGTATATTTCCACTTAATCGATACTAGAAATCTCATTTACATTACGCGATATCCATTTGCCAAGGCATACGATGCACCCTCAACACGCAAGCTCCTAAGAAAATTATCTTAAAAATTACATACATAATAAATGCCTCAAATTATTGAAATAATACTTTTGGTACTGAATACCTAATCGACCGGAAAGGTTTAATATGCGACCGCTCGGCCGGACGCTAGTAGGCGGGAGGCGCCAGCATGCCGCTGGCGTGGACGGAGTGCTCGGTGGCGTCCGGCTCGGCGGTGGAGGGCGCGTCGTCGGCCGGCACCGCGTCGCGAGCCTCGTGGCTCAGGTACGCGGCCGGGTCGTCCCCGACCATGCCATCGTTGTCCTCATACGGACCCTGGGTTGCCTCCTCCTTCTGCTCCTGATCGTGGTCGTGCGCGTGGGCGTCGGCCGCTCTAGAGTAGTGCGAGTCGATCTGCGGTGAGGAAGTCAGCGTTCCCAGTTTCTTAATGTGCGGCGACTGGAGGCCGTCGAGAGGGGTGGGTCCCATTTTGCCGATGAGGTCGTTGAGGGTGAAGTGGATCGGCAGTTGTTCGGAGCGCGGCGGCGGCGGCGACGACGACGTCAGCGGGTGGGCGGTCGTCGTGGTCGTCATCGACAGCGGTTTCCTGTCGAAAGAGCAAACCGACCCTCGTGTTAGAGAGTCGCTACCAACCAACCTGATATATACGACTCCATCGTTATGCCGGAAAAGCTGACAATTTTCGTTATTGTTAGATATATTATTACATGAAATTCAAACAAGTATGTTAAATACAGAACGATATTAGTGCTTTTTAAACAATATGTTAGACACAAAACAACAAAAAACGGTGTATCGCAAGAGATACCAAGCAAAGCCCCCTTCACCCACCCACCAAATTATTTTGTCAATTTAAAGAAATAATTATCATAGAATCGACCATGTTCACAAAAGATTTCAATACGGCCAAACGTTGGGTGTAGGGCTCTTGTTTGGTGGTTGGGTTGGCGCAGAGACCTAATCCCGCGGGCCCGCGCGCTACGTACTATCACAAGGTTTAAACTTGGACTAAAGTGGTTAGCACACTGACTACATCGAAAACTAGCGACCCAATGTTAACGTGAACCGTGTCGTCATTTAGACACTTTGTATAATTCGTGGTGTACACGAAGCTGTGTGAATTGGCTGTGCGTGTGTGGGGAGAGCGCGCGGCTAGTCGGGGAGCGGGCCTCCGGAGACGGCTGGCATCTCACCTGGCATTACCCCTGCGCCGAGGACACGGGGATGGAGCCGTAGTTGTAGTAGTAGCAGCGCGTCTGCTCGCAGATGAAGTCCTTGATCTCGCCGCAGTGCTGCGGCTCCCAGTGGAAGGTCGGCGCCTTCAGCGACACGCAGCCGTTTGTCATCACATGCTCCGTCCTGAAATACAGACTAGTTTTTATGCAATACGCACCGTGAAACCGGTAGAGGGAATTGAAAATAACTTGCCCTATAATGCCTTGCTATTTATAAACGTCGCAACCAGCTGAGCGCATCGTGGGAATCACCGGTAGATAACCGATAATTCCGAAGAAAATTTCTGTCGTACCGACTTATTCCCGGCTAACCGATCTGTCAAGACTTCCGTTGAAATATAACGTTCACAAAAGGAAAATGCACTCTGTGGTCGAAGACCGATATGCGCTATTACGTTTATACAGATTATTACTGAGGGTTGTCATTTGCATGACATAGTTAATAACTATTATTGCATACCCCAGAAAGAGTTAATCACGTCATGCGACATCCGGTCGCTATAGCCTTACCGTTCGTCCGCTCAAAGCGTTACGTTAAGTCTGTTTTAATGGCGAACCGTGTAAAGTCACACTAATGTGACTTTACGCGTTTTACCGTGACAGTTTTTTCGTTAAGTACCTATAGATGACTCGTACAGATATCTTAGTGAATCACTGTATGTTTGTCAACATACAGTTTAACATCTACTTGGCAAACGCGGATGGCAGGTAAATTTTCAGAATGCTGCAGAATTGTTATTCTCATAATACGGTCTTCTACGTCACAAACTGATATCTATCTGATGCTGGTTTAGTCATTAAATACGTCTACATGCGCTTACCTCTAATAATTATCTATATATGGTCACTATATTCAATGTCTGCATAAGTCGAGCGGCGTGCCCAAGCCATCAGCCAAGCAATCAGTTTTGACTAGAGATGTACCGACTACAGCCTGACTCGAGTACTTACTCGATTCTTTTTTTAACGAGTACCAGAATACTCGAGTACCAAAAATAGCGTACTCGGCACATCACTAGTTTTGACATATGAACATGTTGACATAACGTCATATCTGATTGCCTTCAGCTCATAGATATATAGTAATAGATCGGAAGTTATTGTTTATGGTATACATATTTGATGCAAATATGGACCACATTAACGAAAACATATCTGTCTCATTCTTACACGTCACAATTTAGCTATGTAAAACCATAGATTTATTATTAGCAGATACGAAGCTATTGTTTATGGTATACATATTTGATGCAAATATGGACCACATTTACGAAAACATATCTGTCTCATTCTTACTCGTGACAATTTAGCTATGTAAAACAGTACAGTATATGTCATATATTTCTTTTTTCTGGAAGTTTTTGGTTAGTTCTGTCAGTAAGCCGCCTCCCTGAGGGCCTTTTTGGACCACCATATTGGGTTGTCGGCTATGGTCGGGTCACTATGGTTAGTACTTCATCTGTCATGTCAGCGTCTTATACAAATTATTTTAAATTTTACGCTGAACTGTGTGTATTTTGGGACTCTTTATTATATTATTTAGGATTATTAAGGAAAAATCAATATAGTTTAGTGTTGCGCTAGGGCATGCAGTTCTGATTCTCTAAAGAATTTCGAAGGATTGTCATTTTTCAGGTTAGTTGTGTTATTTTCATATTTAAGTGTATTTATAGTGTGTGAAAATACCTTTCGTGTATATTATATTAATTTTTAATTGAGTTCCCGTCTATAATCGTACTCTCGAATTCATATTTTCAAATAAAATAGAACTAACAAATATTTGCTATGTTTACATAAAAACGTAGTGCTGTTCTTATAAGTTTTGTTTCAAAGTTATCGATACAAATTCTATTCGCGGCGCGGCCCAACGCGTAGGGCCGCGCCGTCACCCCGGGGTGACCACAAAGAAATTATTTTTGTTTTGGAAGGTGCGTGACTGCGCCGCCTTAAATTTGTTTTATAATATTTGTCATCACTACTCACGAACATAAAGATGCGCGACAGAGATAACAAGTTGATTTATGGATAGTGAACATTTTAAAATTAAATGTGGGATTTGCTAAAACGGCTTAAAGAAGTTCAAATAGAGTTTATTCAAAATCTCCCGATTTCGCAAGATTTTTAGCTGATAAATTTGACGATTTTTAATTTTACGCTTTTGCTACACTGGGCAGTGGTAGGTAGGGATGATGGCCGTGTATGCATGAGGCTCTCCACACGTGCATATTTTCGTGGTAAAGTTGAGGCGCCAACAAGGCCGAGACATTGAAATTCTGGTGGTCTCTAACGTTAAATTGCGAACCCCGAAGAGTTGCCATGTGAAAATGACTTTACTTGAGCAGCAGCGTCACTCTGCACAACCATTTTAGAGGGAAGAGGGTGACTCGCTCCACAGAGCCATAAAATAACATAATAGTCATAAATAAAAACATAATTTTGTACTGCCTACCCCCGATTAACGTGATATTTGTGCTGCGGTCTCTTTCCCCCCTTCATGACACTTGACTGACCGACTCGTTTGGTACACTCGTCGTCGCGGTGCCTCCTGTGTCTAAAAACCTTAATCGCATGACATCTACTTAATCCTTTGTGTAATTGTGTTGTGTGAACTGGATAAACCCAAGTGAGTGCTCTAGTGATGTGCCTGCGCAGAAGAACCTGACGATCCAGCCATATCGTACCACCCTGGAAATGCACCCGCCTCCATCGTGTCGTTAATGTACACGCTTGACATTGACCTGAGCCTTACAGATTTGTCTCCCCCCTTTTTTGCCTTATTTGATTTAGCCCAGCATAGCTGAACCTACCTAATCAGGACCCAGCACTTTTCCCGCGACATGATCGTTAGGTATATCGATATGGATACTATCGACTAACTAAAAGTACAACACTTTTTGCTGTGCGCCATTTTGGACGGTCGTGTGCTCGTGTTTG